>BJBW01002224.1:99410-203684 GCA_004320125.1 Scolopax mira | reverse complement strand
TGGCCAGGAGGGGAAAATTGAAATTAAAACTCATGGGTTGAGACAAAGATAATTTAACAAGACAGCAAAGGCCACAGGAAATAACAACAATAACATGAACAGAAGAGTATGCAACTGCAACATCACCACTTACCAGAACACCAAGAACGCACCCAACCTCTCTACTCCTTCTGCCCTAGGGGCAGGACTTCCTCCTTTTATGTCACTTCCTGTCCCNNCTGTCCCTCCCCCTCCCCAGCTAGCTCAGGCCCCTCCCCCTGGGTGTGGCTCAAATGGGATGGAATACCTGTGTCCCTGATAGGTCCTGGGAACAACTAACCCTTTCCCCACCAGACCCAGTACAACATGCCATTGAAAACAAGTTAAAAGCAGTGCTGAACCTCTATGACCAGTAACATAAGACAATGTGGAAACCCAGCTGACAAAAACAATCCAATGTTCAACTTTTAAACCTCTTTTCATTCACTTTGCCCTTGCAAATATTTCATAAAGGATGAAAGTCCACACTCTGGTCCCACATCAGTCAGTTCAAATCCCAGACACACTGAAGCAAGAGTTTCACAAATTGACATTATTTTAACTGATGTTTTTATCACTCCAGATTCCAGCTCTTGGGATGCTTTCACTCATTGTAAAGGAAGCTTTGAAGATCAAATCATGTAAAGATGCCTATGGTGCACATGCCTTTATGCTGGATAACATGAACACCATGCTCAATAACTAGCTCAGATGTGGATATCAGCTCTGTAGGTTTAAACTCAGTCATTTATTGTGCTCAGTGCATCTTACAAAATATATTTCCCTGCCCTAATCCACCATATAGACAGCGTGAGCTTCAGTGGAATTAATTATCTACCTAACATCAGTAGCCCATTTTCTTACAGTTTTAATCTCGTAGCCCATATTTGTATTTCTATGTCTGGACTCCCTTGCATCCAGGGCAGCATTTGTGTAGGGTCCATTCAATCAAAGAGCTGCTTTTAGAGGAGGATGGCTCTAAGGGTATGAAAATGGTTGCTTAAATTTGCAGCAGAAAGTCTTTCAAGAAGGAGATAAGAGAACAAGTAAAGAGAAACTTCTTTCATGGCTTTCATAGGTTAGCAGCACAGCCTGATATATTTTAAGGGACACACCTGGACTATCAGGTGATGAACTGGGAATTGTTCACAGAAATATTGCAGGGAGTAGCTGTTCATCCATCACAGCCCTCTTGAACATGGAGCCAGTGAGTTGGGATCAGTTGTTATAATTTGTGGACTAGGAGCAGACTACAGCTGAGGACCCATCTCTCCAGATGCTTTGCATCAAGCATAGGTGTAAAGAAAACTTAAGAATAGGGTAGTTTGTCTTTTTTGTAGTAGAGTTCCTTGCTTAGAGTCAGAAAAAGGATGATTCAATTTGCAATTTTATACTAATGCGATAAGAACATTGCCATCTCTCATGATTCTTATTACATTTCATGATTTTATCATGAGTCTTGCATTATTTATTATTTTCTCTTAAAGTTCTAGCTACAGAATTTGAGTCTGAGATTTGTTCAATACACATTGTGAGATTTCCTAGCTGTGAAAAGAAACTTGAAAACACAAGAACTTCTAAAGCCGGATGGCAGATAAAAATCACTCAAAGGGTATTCTATCGTTATACCTTTTACTTATTTGTTCTACACCATGATTTTCCGACCTCACTCAGGATTTAAGAGTGCTGTGTGGCTGGAGGTCATGCTCAGACTTCAAGGACTTTGGGTTTGTAAAATCAATTGGGTAGAGTTTGCAGGCCCACTCATCCTTAACAGGAAAAGAGAGTTGCTGAATAATAATAATAACAACAACAACAAAAACAACAACAAAACCAACACAGAGCCATGCTAGCTGTTATCCACTGAGAAAAAAAAGCACTCACAGTTTGGGGATAGGAATATTCCCTTTGCTGGGTGCTAATAAGATGAAATGTCAAGTGTAGAGGAAAAAAAAAAGCCAAACAAAGGCATTGATATTCTGGGCTGCAGTTCTCTCTCTTGGCTTCCTACTTGTGCCAGGTTTTTGTGGCTATTTGAGGAGTGCAAAAGCTTCTAGGATAGGGCAAGTTCTCAAGTGTGCTGCAGCATTTTGTGCTTCATTTTTGTGCATTCCCCGTATCTCCCTCCAGCATGTGCATAAGAATATGGTTTAGTGATGTTTTTTGTCAGTGTTAGGTTGATTCTTGACCCAATGAGCTGAAAGAGTCCTTCCAACCTCAACTATTCTATGCTTCTGTGCCTGGACTGGACACAGCAATGCAACTCGAAAGTGCTGAAAGACAGGCAGCAAGTCTCAAGAAGAGAGGAATGAGTTAATGATGAAGATATGTTCAGCCCTGCAGAAGGGAAATCTTGAATGGATTGAGTGAGTGGCAAAAATCCCAACAGGTTTAGTAAGGTTATAAATCCAAACCTAGTTTTTAATCACATTAAGAGTGGGCTTGAATTTTTAATACATAAAAGAGTGTGTACAGAAATGGCAGCAATAGGTACAGAGATATATACATACATATATTATTGGTGGGTATATACATCAGTTGTAGGTTGATGCATATCACACAAAAACATATTTATACCACTTGTAAAGATACAAAATGCATTCTTCTTTTATTTTTTTTTTATTTTACACCAAACCCCAGAGATCATCTAATGTACATTAATTCCATGATTGCTCCAAACGCAACCATTTTCATTTTATCTCTCTACAGCCCAGAAGGATACAATCCCTTGTACAGCTTTGATCTGTATCCCATAGAAAACTGGAACAAAACCCTCAGGATCTTCAGACAGAGCATGATCCATCTCAGTTAATCAGGGATCTGGTCTGGAGAGCTCTGGCTCCTCTCTGAGCTGAGCAGAGGTTATTTTGGTGCAGAAATGAGAATCTCAGTTTGCTGCAGAGGACGGAATAAGTGAGCCTGAATATGATAAAAGGCAGAAATCCTGAACAGCATTAATGAAGCATCTGTCCTTATCAGGAATATCTTCCCAATGAATCAAGGGTTTAAAGGCTGCAGGAGCTGTTGTTATTTTTTGGTTGTGCTAATAAGAGGGAAAAGCATTTCTCGTTAATGACTTCATTCATGTGAGGCCAAATAATCTACTCAGAGCTGCAGAAAGCGTAATTTTCAGGCTGCAAAATATTTTCCTGGTATTCATATTTACTATACTTGCCAGGGTAATAGCCATGATGGCATTCTGTTAATAGCAGTAATGACACTCGTTGCAGGTGTTTCTACTTAAGTACTCATTAACACTCCAATTTTGCTCTTTTGGCTTAAACAGTATTTCCATCTCATTATGGGCTTCAAGGAGAGCAGAGAGCAATTCCAGAGAGCATCTCTGTGGTTCCCACCCTGACTGAGGAGCAACTTGGTTTTCCTGTCCAGGGAAACTGGGTCTTTGCCCAGCTGGGTCTTTGGCCTGGGCTAAAAATGGTGCTCCAGAACTGTAGAGCCCTACACATCATCAACTTTCCGTACAGCCAATGGTTCAAGTGAACAAAGATCCCAGGATGACTGCACATATCCTGACTCCTGACTTCTCACCCTTGGGTGATGTGAGGAACCAGTGCCTGAGCAGGGAGTAAGTCCTAGAAATTAAAAGCTTATTCTTCTGTATGCAAAACCTTGAGGAGGTGGATTTGACCATGAGTTACCTGAGATGACCATGAGCTACCTGAAAGGAGGTGAACAAGGTGGGGTCAGTTTCTTCTCCCAAATGACAAGTGATAGGACAAGAGGGAATGTCATCAAGCTGCCCCAGGGGAGGTTTAGGTTGGATAGGAAAAATTTCTTCACTGAAAGGGTTATCAAACATTGGAAGAGGTTCCCAGGGAAGTGGTATATACCTGGAGGTATATAAAAGAGAGGCAGATATGGTGCTGAGGGTCATGGTTTAGTGGTGGTTTTGCCAGTGTTAGGTTGATGGTTGGACTCAATGATCTGAAAGGTCCTTTTGAATCTAGACAATGCTATCATTCTAAGATTCTATGAGTGTTCACAGTACCAATATGTCTACTCACATACATGATATATCCAGTATGAAGCATAGTTAGTTCTGCTAACTTGATGAGTTATGAATGTGCAGAGGGGTAGGTTATGCTCTGAGATCTAATTATCAAGATTAAATTCCTTCATCCAACCCATGAAGTCTTAATATGGATTATTCTGGCTATTTTATTAAAATTCTGCATATTGTACAGAAAGAAAAAGGTTCAGGGCTTAAACCTGCCATGTCTCACGTGTTTAAAGAAAAGTAAATGGCTAATAAAGTTATTAGGTTTACTAGAACCCCTCTGATTAAGTCCCTGCAAGCTGAGATGATGGAGAAGGACATATAAGCACTCCACAATCTGCTTCAGCACTCAGTCAGTGTGGTTTAATGCAGGTGGTGCAAATTGCCTTTGTTGCTGGAGATGGAGTACGTATTTACTCTAATCCATCAACTTCGGGTGCAGAAGCGTTCATGGAAACAATTACATCTTCATCATGTTGAAAATAGCATATTCAGCATATTTCCAGGATGTGTATAACTGGGCCTTTGTTCAAGGTCACCCAGTCCCTTGGCAGCAGAGACAAGAACAGGACAATCCCATACCCTACTCTAGTCCAGCCCATTTTCCTACTCTGGTAGCTACTGGGCTGCCCCAACTCCCTCATCCCCACAGCACTGATTTCCCCAGCGATCGCTAATTGAGATTCCCAGCAACTCCTTCTCCTGCTCATTCCACATTCACCCAGAGTCACTTCCTTTCAAAACTCATTAGTGGCATTTATCCTCATTTAAATGAGAAGAAGCCATGTAGGTAAGATATACAGATGGCATATTGTCTGTGGAGAATCATTAAAACTTCAGAAGATTTTTTTTTTAAAAAAGAAGAAGAAGAGTATGCTGAGGAGATAAAAACTCCTGCAGCAAATTATCTGTGGGAGAAAGAAAGACAAAGGTCTGCTGGAAGGCAGGGATGGCTCTTGGGAAGGAGTCAGGCAATCTCAGAAGGAACAGAGAGGAATCTGTAGACAGCATTTCACCTCTCAAAATGACAAGAAAATGAAAAAGCAGAACAAAGTGATTAAATAGGTAGGCAGGCAAGAGTTGGTGAACAGAAGACCTATGGAAAGGAATGGTGTTCAAACAGCAAAGCCATTTCTACATATGGCACTTCAAAGCATTCCCCAGAGTTCAAATCCTCCACTTTTGGTTGGATCTTATCTCAATGTCAAAGCAAGGCCAGGAGGTGCACTAAGGACTCTGGATCATTCTCCAAAGAATGATCATGAACAGTTCATGACCAGAGACCTTTTCATTTGCAGCATAAATGCATTCATGCCACATTCCTACAATTTTCTTGCTCTATCTTTTCCTTTTACATGATTTTTTCTTTCCTGTGTGTTTAACCCCTTTGGTCTCCCTGACAGATTTAATGAGGATAGTTATATTCCCCATTTGCTTTTGGAGGATACTGCTGCCCACTGTGCATATGTACTTGAATTGCATGGTACAATTCAGTCAGGTAGCACAGACACAACACCACAGATCAATTCATGCCAGTCAGGAAGCAACAGTGAATTTCACATCAATATTAGCTTTCCCAGGACAGCTTTCTTAGCTCTAATGTCTGTTTTTTTCTCCCCTATGTGGTCCAGGGGATCCATGCCACTAGCCTGTCTGAAGGTCACCTCCCACAAGCTAAAGGAACAAAGGCATATTGGTTTCAGCCTTGGTCCTGAATGAGTGAATGAGTTTGAGAATCTCTTCACTGGGCAACCCAGCCCTGTAACACCTGTATCATCTCAGATTTCCCACTTTCTGAAGCGTCGCACAGATTTTTGTCTGTTCTCCTTTTGATACTTATTTTGGCCTTAGATTGAAAGCCTTAATTTATGTCGCACAAAATGCACTTACAGTAGCCTGTAATCTATAAATTGTACAACAGATAACTTATATTTCCAAGTGTGCTGGCAATACTGTGTCCCCTCTGGTCTTTATATGATTATTATCTGCTCTGGGATAGAAGCTGAATTTCCTCTCTATGTGTGTACACCACTTGCACAATGTGGACATGGTCCATGTTTGGGGCTTCTAGGAATTCCGAAGAAACCTACAGATTTATTGGATGAAATTACTTATGTCTGCTAAAGATGGTTTATCTGAATTACAGCATCCATGTCGCTCACTTAGTGCTGCACTGGGGTTTCCTGTCCCATGGCACAGTCTTCTAGCCAGCAGTGACAATCATGGGTGTCATGGCACGCTGAGGGGACCTTGCCACAAAAACCCCCATGGATACACATCCTGCTGTGTGGCTATTTCTGCTGAGGATTCTCCTCACAACAAGACCTTTCTCTTCTCACTCAACAGCGTCGAGACTGAAATCACGATAGAAGTGTGTGATGCCCTAAGCTGCCAGCAGAAGTGCAAACTGAGGACAGTATATTTTCTTGAAATCTTGAGATATTTTTCTGAAGAAAAATTGAAACAAATTGCAGAAAATTAAACTGTTTCTTTTCCCCAGCACACTAGTTTGCCCCATCAGAATCAGGAATAAAAATTTATTTTTCTGACTCGCTCTCCACTGCTATAAGTAAAAGAGTATTTTTCTGTTTGTTTTCGAGGACTAATGGATTCCTTATCCTTCTTTTTCTGACATTTGAGTCAGGTTTTCCAGCTCTGTATTCCTTCATCATAACAACTTCTACTTCAGGCATGAGACTACTTTGAATCCCAGGGGATGCTACTGCTACTGCCACTGAGACTAATAAACCAGAGGGTCTCTTTCCATGATTCTGTTTACACTGACTTTACATTTTCAAGATAATTTCTCCAGGCACAGAGGTGACAAACATCCTTTAAAAAACCCAATTCAGATTTTTGAGTAATACTATGTCTCTAACAACTAGAGTTTACAAAAGAGGCAGGTGACTACCCTGTGTCTTTGTCATAAACAAGTGTAAAACCCATCTACACCTAATTGAACGTACATCAAAGCACATTTGGTAGCAGAGGAAGAGTGTGTTCTGTCCAGGGAAGCCTGGCTGCTGGGAAAATCTTCAAGAAAACAGAATGAAAAAAGGCAAAAATGAAACACAAGATCTCATCCGTGCATTATTCTAAGAGGTCATTTTCTACAGCAGTCTGCTGAGACTGCTGTGCAATGGAGTCAAGCTATTTTACCCTTTTTTATAACTAATAATCAGCTGTAACTAACAAGCATCTAAACCACCTTGTCATCCTCTGTCATTCACTCTGCCCACATTCAGCTAGAATCATTAACTCTATCTTACAGCTTCTTGAAAAGTACAGAAAGGTGAAACCAGTCGTAGATGATGGGGGAGAAAGTCTAGTAGAGATTTTAAAATAAGGTAACAACACTGAATGTGTTTGCTTGGAAAGAACTGTTCAGTATTATAAACAGTATGCATTTTTCAACAATTTTCATGTAAAAATGATATTAAATACTAAATGTGTATAGCCACAAAGGAAAAGATTCATGCCTCTGTTTGCAAAGCCAGGTACTTACAATTAGGTCAGCCTAATCCAAAAAGTCATCCAAAAATCATGAGACAAGTTTAAAACTGACAGGATTTTAAAAATGCAGTATGGGTTTATTTAATAACCTCTCTGCTTTCCTTGCTTGTAGGATTTGCTATTTTCATGCAGTTCTTCTCTGCCATATGGTCTGGAGCATACCATGTGAAGACCAGTAAAGGCCATTCTTCCTTCAGTCCCGAAAGGGGCTTTCATTTGGGGCAGAAGTCATTGATGCAGCAAAGGGTCTGTCACCAGAAATCACAGCCCTTCGTGACACAGGCTGCCCAAGGAAGTGGTTGAGTCACCACCCCTGTATTTAAAAGACATGTAGACATGGTGCTGAAGGTCATGGTTTAGTGGTGGTTTTGTCAGTGTTAGGCTGACAGTTGGACTCAATGATCTTAAAGGCCCCTTCCAATATAGACAATTCTATGATACAATGGTGAAAGCCAGCAGTCTTGTGCGTCACATGGGGTGAAATTAGATCCTGGGAATGGAATAATCTCAAGGTTAAAATATATATTAGGTGCTGTTTTAATGAGGAGTCCATAACCAGTTCAAATTCTCCAGAGTTCATTGACCTTTTAAAGCACCCAAGGTACCCTAAGAAGATCTTCCAGTGTGCACCCAAAAGAGGAGGGAATATTTTCCTTCAGGGATTCAGTGTCTGCCACAGATATAGGACCCCTTTCCAAGTGAGAATCGTATTTATTTTTTGAGGTGTAAAGGCTACAATGTGGAGCTATGATTGTGTTTCCTGCCTTGAAGTTCAGAGAAACAAAGTTTAATCAAAGATTACAGCCTCTTTTATTGAAAATTACTCTGGGCTGTTTCTACTACTTTCCATCTGTAATTAGTGAGATAAGGGAGCTGGGATTTGGCAAGGAGACCATCAAGTCTCAGTCCAATAACTCTGCCACTCAGGGTAAGGAAATGCTGTCACTTCTTTGGCTAACAAGTGCATCTCACTGTGAGCCATTTTTTAGCATTTAGGGCTACTGAGCTGCTCTGAAGCCACTGGGAGAGGCTGCAAGGTAGAATATGCATCCCCCAACTCAAACCCCACATTGTTGTGAGAGACTGAGATGGGAAAAACTACTCTAGAGGAAGGAGAACATTCCGGTTTTGCTTTTCCCCCATTCCTTGCATTCAGGCAACACAAATTAATTTTATTAATTATTAAAAGTATAAAATTTTGTTAATTTAATTTACAAACTGCGACTACACACATGGGCTGAAGAAGTCTTGCCCTGACAATTCAAAGCACACATACCAGTGCCACCAATGTATCCCTGGTGAGGGCCATCACTGTAAAATATCATCTATAGGGTAAAAATAAACTCCATATCACACCCATACCCCCAGCAAACCTTGCATGGTGGAGGTGGTGGTCATACAAAATAGATCCATCAGCTACATGGGGTTAAAGATGTCACTCAGGCCTGAAGAACATTTGCTGATGGTTGAGATCTGCTCCTGCTGGTGTCTGCAGGCAGCAGCAACAAAACCAAAGATGGCCATGGCCATGTCTCTTGCAAAATACTTTACACCCTGGCAGAAGGAAAGTCCAGATCTGCTTTTTGTATGCAGCTTTTCAAAAATCTTGCTGGCCCTGCTCCTCTGTGGCACTTATAGCAGCCATATCAAGGTGTACTCCATCCCAGGGTTATTTTCTGGTTGTGAAATACCCCACCAGCAGCTGAGCCGAGCACGTTCAGCAGAGCATTAACACAGCAGATTTCTTGAGCATACATCACCACCCTCCATTCTGCAGGGCATGCTTTGTCTGATCCTTGTCTGAGCTGGAAAGTTTGCCATATAGCCACTGGGTTATCTAATTTTAAGAATGTTTGCAGAGCTGCCTTTCATCTGAAAATCTTGGCAGAGCGCCTAAATCCAGCCTTCCTTGAGAAACATCAAATTATTGACTAAGCATAAAAGTTGTTAAACCTTTCAAATTCTGTTTGCTTGTTGACTTTACATTCTCCCGTGAATCAGTCTTTATGGGCAAATGCTCAGACGGCGTAAACTCCTTGTAATATTTCCAAGTAGAAAAACAGAAGCAACTGAGATCATCTTTGAACATTTCATATAGGAAGTGTGTGGAAATGTAACATCATTTGCTGACTGCATAAGTAATTAAAGACACAGAAAAGATCTAACACTCTCTCACACTGATCACAATTATCCATTCTTCTCGTGGTTTAATGAGTGTTTATACTAAAAGCCTGCTTGAAGTTTTAACTAGAGTGCTATGACTGACATCTAGATAATGAAATGCAGTGATTTAATATCCTTGAAGTTCTTTTTCCCAGAATGATCCCAAAGTGCTCTGTATTTTTAACAGTTCTGAACAACGGCATCCAAAATATTGGGTTTCCCTTTATTCGTCTCCCTTTCATTACTCTGTCTTAATGAACTATGAAGCTGTGATCTGACTTGGCCAGCAAGACAAATAATCACATTAGAAGATCAAAGCAAATTCTTTGCCTCTTGAAAGGGTCCATTTTATGAAGCTTTACCCTCTCGAACAAGATATTAAATTTCATTTATTTGTGAGGTGGTGCTTAGAGGAGAGATATAAAGGCTTTCAGAGGAGGATTCACCTCAGATACCTTAGCTGCCAAGCAAGTATAAGATAAATCACCCTCTGGAAGTGCCTCTTTCTCTCTACTGACTACAGAAGGAGTGGAGACACTTATCTAGAATGTGTCACCTAATTTACAGATGGTAAGTTAATTAAGGTGGACCCAGCTCTCAGAGTTTAGGTCTTTATCTTCTTACCTGCATGACAGCATCACAAGGTAAGGCATTGTCATCTCATTTGCCCATCCTCAGTCCAGTCTTTTGAGTTTCACTGAAGCTGAACTAAAAAGGCATGTGCCCTGATGGCATGAAGAAAAGAAAAAAAATCATTACTTCTCCTGAGAATGTTTTTATATATATAAAATTAGTCATCTCTATTTGAAATGTTTGCCTTGTTTGGTATTGGAATTTTTCTAACCTTGCTTCCAAACATTGGCTCTTGTTAAAAGTCTCTCTGCTGGATTAAAGAGCTGTTAGCGATTGTGTTGAGTTTTTTCCCCTTTCAAAAGACTTTATTTGCCTAATCAAATCACTCTAACTTATTTTGTTCAGATAAACAGATGGAATGCGCTCTGCATAAACACATAAATAAACAGGAATGGTAACCTCAAAACAAAGAAGGTTCCTCCCAGCTTTGGGAGCTCAGCTGTAGATGATATGAACTTTCCCACTTGCTTCCTACGCCCCAAGGCACAGTCAATACATATACAGAGTTCTGGAAGGATCTGAATACTTGTGGGATTCATTTCTACCTCTTTTCTTAGAGGAAGTTACAATCTCTGAAAATGAACTGTAGTGGGAAATAAGGAAAAATATTGACAAAAACCTTTGTGATATTAGTGGTATTAACATTTTGGCTACGTCTTTAATTTGGTTTTGGTTTTCATTTCACTACAATTTCTCTTTCAAAGCTTTAGCATCCCAGTCGAACAACATCTATCATGGGCTTGAGAACAAATGAGTAACAAACATCTAGAAAGGTTGCTCCATGGACTGTTGGAGGAGGATCATGACAAGAGGTGTGGAGGGAGGACCAGGACTGTAGGTGTGACCCAGGGTGAGATTATTATTTGGGGGTGTTGGACTAGATGATCTCCAGAAGTTCCTTCCAACCCTATATGATTCTATGGTTCTATGTCTGGTGGAGCACAGGAGGGAAGAGGAGAAGAATATCCTCTCTGATGCGTACACCACTGGAGTTTTCTCAGGAGATGAGCAGCTCAGAGACAGGGAAAATTTCCCAAAGGCAATTTAAGAACTGCCTGATTTCCATGGTCAGTCTTCCTAAACTACTCCTTTCACAACTCTATTTCCAGTCACTACAATAAATGTATATTTCTGAATATTTTTTAAAATATATAGAGGAAAAATTTAGGAAATTATCTTTCTTTTTCAGTTCAAGTTTCAAAATTAAGAATTTCCTAACCTTTCTCAATGTTCAGAATGAAAGGTTTCCACTTTGAAGATACCATTGGAAACAAAAACTTTCCCATACCTGGAACTGTTCAAGGGAAGTCTAGTGGGAGGTCCCCCTGGCCATTGCAGAGGAGTTGGAACTAGGTGATCTGTAAGGTCCCTTCCAGATTCTATGGTTCTGTGATTCTATGATACCCATTTTCTTTAAAAATGAAAATTATAAAGGCTACCTTACAGAAGGACTTCTGTTGAAAAAGTATTTAATTAAATGGTTCCTGCTCAACTCTTCTCCATTTCACTGTGAAATAGGGAAATGGCATTATCCCATTTTCTTTCCATGTCATGGATATCACATAAACCAGGGATTTGAAGAAATTCTTATGACAGCATAGGATTGTGGGATGCTTACAGGCTGTGTTGCATTGCAGGTCCCAAGCTGGCAGGTACCTGTGGACCTGTCCACGTGGACTCCTGTCTCTCATTCTGCCTGGACAGGTACATCAGCTGTTTTCGGCCAACTGATTCCCCAGGTGGAAAAGCTCAGGAAGAGTTAAGCAGAGGTTGCTGGCATCCGAAATACACACCATGCATCTGCATTTCCTCTCCCTACCTCCTTGGTTTGCAGGTACTTGAAAAAGGAGCATAGGGACCATATTCAGTATTTTAAATCTATCCCTAGTTACCCAGGTATATTACAGGATGATGGAGGTCCCAGACATATATTCTGAAGATTATAAGTGAACTGACATGTAATAAGATCATCTAAATATTTCAGCTATAATAACCTTCACCTTTTGCTTCCCTCCCACTTATTATTACATTTCATTGTATTCTTCAGGGGCCTTAGTCCGCTTGTTACAGCTGGATAATTCTTTTATCACTCCAAGGCTGTCTCTTCAAGCTCTCCCTCTCTAAATCTTTCTCCTTAATTATTCTCACACACTTTCTCTTTTTTATTACTACTTTTGAGCTGGAAGTTCACTCACCAGACCCTGGCAATTCCCAGCAAAGACTTGACTTGCCATCAATCATTCTCCCGCAGAATTCAGTAACTGCTTTCTATTTCCATGTTACAGGATACTCCAGAGGGTTTGAGTCTGGGGAGAGCTGTGCTGGATTTAATCAGCAGTGTAGCATGCCAGGGTGACTGGTCTGTAAAATGGCAGGTGCCCCCTAAGACTGGCCTTGGTTTCTGGTTCTGTCATAGAAAATACCAATGCTTAGTTTTTATGTATGGAAGAGTGGTGGAGTGACAAAACGTAGCATTGTAAAGCCTGATCCATCGTTTGGAGAGGTGGACACTTTGGGTAGCCTTTTTGTGTTAGGGATGGATGGATGGATGGATGGATGGATGGATGGATGGATGGATGGAGCTACTCAAGTTTATTCTCAAGTTTGAGATGTGCAGACAAATATTGAGCCTATTCCAGCCTCTGCCACCCCTTGTGTCTGATCTGAGGGTAATGAAAGGGAATGATTAAGCAGAAAGTACTGTCACCTTCATATCTGTGTCTAAAGAAAAGATGATTTTTTTATCACTTATCCCAACTGGGGTGTGGGACACTTACAGCTCAATGGTCTGTGCTATCATATTATTTCACGGTTTCTGCTCACACTAGAATGCAAAAACATTCCTATATGACTAAAGCTCCTTGACACACCTTGTGACCATTGCAACTTGCCAGAATCTCCATCATTTACTTTCCTGAGGCTCTAATCTGGGTTTGCATGTTTTTCTGGTAAGCTGTTCGATCAGCTCCATCAGGTTGACTCAGAGCTGCTGACAAGTATGTTATTTTTTTAACAACTACAGCTTTCCAAATTCTTCAAATGCCAATTCTTTACATCAGAGACCCAAAAAACGTATTCTGGCAGGTAAACAGGTGTTTGATCACCACCGTGATATAATTTAAACACAGATATATTACTTTTTAATGGCAGATTAAATTGTGTTTCCCCAAACTCTGTTTTTCCTTGAAAGTTTTTGCCAGTATCTACATGCTACCAAGTCTTGACAGCAGGGGTTTCTGAGAGCTGTAGGAAAAGGTTTCACACAGAAAGTTCAAATGCCCTTGCCAAGCCTGCAGGGTTCACTAAGAAAATGATCTACCAACTCAGAAGTTATTGTGTTTGATGGAGTATATCATGAGTGGCTTGGAGACAATAGGTAAGGGTTAAATGTTCTATTTCCTCCAGTGTGATGATGAGAGGTCATCAGAAGGAAGAGTCAGAAGAAAGAAAAGCAGGTGGTTCTTCATTCGAAGTGCAGTTAAGATGTCCTAGGATATGATGAATGCTAAAAGCTTAGCTGAGTTCATGGAACAAATGGAAGATAAATCCATCAAAGGCTGCTAGAACACAGAAAGCATCTCTGTCTCTGGAAGTCTCAGGGATAAAAATGACTGAACAGTATGAGATTAGAGGAAAAAAAAAAGATCCTCTTGCTACTCACTCTCTATTTATGCTCTTCCCATGCTTAGAGTCTGCTTTTGGTCACTCAGAGACGGGACACTTCCCCGATGGGCCTTTATCTGACAAAGTATGGCTGGTTTTATGCTTTTTTTGAGAGAGTGCTCAGGCGTTCAGAGGATATCACAAGAGTTACATGGAGTAGGCAACTTTTCTCCCAAGTGCGTGAAGGTGAACAGCTCGCTAGACTGTTCATGGCACTCTGAGTTCCTCCCATGCTGCAGACACCTGCCATCAACCTGGAGTGGAAATCCGTTATTGCCCAATGCATCTTTTACCACTTCGCAAGAAGGGCGAGCAAGTAAAAAAATAACAAAATCATTAGAATGTGAAGTTGCATCTTCTTGTCCACATCCATCCACCCTGGACCATCTCATTGTCAGGGAGTCATCTTTAACATGGGCACCTATAGCATTTCTGTCTGTGGTGGCACTGGTCCCTGCACTGGGGTCAATATGTGGGAACCACGCTGCTATTGGAGCTGGGAGGCATGACAGAAAATGAGCTTTGCTGGAAGTGGAGGTGCTACCAGCTGAGCTGACCATCACAAGATTCATATTGAGGATTCTGCTTCATTTCCTTAAAAAGGGGGGAAATCCCTTGAACTTACCCCAAAGGACCTGTTTCTCCATTATCTCCCTTTCTTATCCCTTTTTGCTTTTGCTGAATTTTGAGCCACTGGCCTCATTGCTGGAAACTTTGATGTTGCAGCTCCATATGGGTCCTTGAAAGCAGAAAGGAGCTGGAGAAGGGACTTAATCTGCCAGAGGGCTGGTGCCATGGACCATGCAGAAAACAATGCCTAAACTCAAGCATGGAAAGATTTGCTCCAGCAACCTGATGGCTAGTGCAGCAGGCTAGTGGCCAAGACACGTGGGCTTTCTTCCCAGCAGTAACATAACACATGATATTGTGTAGGCTCCAAGACCGGGATCTCCAGAAATGGACTGGGACAATACTACACCTCATTGTTTTTCAGGTGCTGAAGTATTCATTACCTGCAAGTAAGCAGCCTCTTTTCTGCTCAGAGTTGAAATTCAGTCTCTGTGTGCATGCGAAGCAGTTCCTCAACATCCTTTCATCCTCTGTGTTCTCCTGCATTAAGGATTATTCTTAAAAGTTGAGTCACTTCTGGCTTTTTCTGCTTCTTATTTTGTTTTGCCCAATTACACACACACACACAAAATTACCCAAGCAAATGCAGGCCTGATAATAATTTGAAATAGTTTTTAATTTGAACAAGAAGGGATTTTTCTTCACATTTTTTAAAAATGTGTCCTCAGAGCAGCTATCTAAAGAAGTGAGATTTTTTTCCTATTTATCTGAGTCGCATGTTTGCCCATCATCTCCTAAAGTTCCTTGAAAGCCAGTGAGGAGCTTCAAGCAAATTTGACAGCACCAGAGCTCTGAAAAATATAGGTCTTTGGATATTTCAAAATAGAAAAGGGAGACCCGAATTTTGATCCCCACAAAAAAAAGGTTGTTTAGCACACCCATCAGAAAGTCCACGAGAGAAATCAGTAAAGGCATTTCAGCTTGACCAGTTCTACTGCTCACAAAAAGCTTATTATGGTTTTGATTTTTATTTTTTTTTTACTAGTTGGGCTCCCATCCTTTTACAATTTCTATTTTCATTTCTGACTTCATTTGAATGCATGTATTTTTAATTGGCTCACTGTATCAGTGACCATCATGCTGGCAGTGTGTTGACTGATGACTCTAAAAATAGAGTATTTCTAATGTTGCTGGAGGCACTTCAGCATTTTGAAACACTTTCCACTCTACTGTATGACTTTAAAATAGCAGAAATGATGGCATGGTTTTTCTTCTGAGCTGCCAAACATGTTCGGGTTGGGATGTCCTTGGCAAGAGGCCCACGGAATGATTTCCAATTCTTTCTCTCTCTTCCCTCCTTCCTGGGATGAAATGTCCTCCAACTGACATTTGAGGGCCCAAAACATTTTAAATGACCCTGAATAGGTGTAATGGCTTCAGCTGGGATGGAGTTAACTTTATCACTAGCAGCTGCAGTGGGGCTACATTTTGGATTTGGCATGAGAGCGGTATCTATAGTGCAGGGATGGTTTTGGTTGTTGCTGAGCACTCAAAGCCTTTTCTGCTCCTCACACCACCCCTCCAGGCTGAGAGTGCACAAGAAGCACTCTGAACAGAAGTAAGTACAAGGCATCTCTAATTGTTCAAAACTCTAGTCTTTGCTGCTGCAGGAGACAGGGCACGATTTTAAATGGATCCTGACTGGACACCTACCGTCAAGATGTGAAGGCAGGAAATTGCAAAATCCTACTTACACAAGGGGAAAAAGAATCAATTCAGCAGTTTAGATAACTGGATATGGTGATAGTCTATCAGAGGCCATAGAATGTTCTTCACTGCAGGACACTCTACCTTTAAGATTATTTTGGCATTCTAATAGCATTCTCCATCTCATCCAGGAATTGTTGGATCCTGTGGATAAATTCTTTTGTTTTCTTTTATTCAGGGGATCAGAAGAGAAAAGTCTGAAAAATTTATGACATGCATCTAGTCCTACATTTCCGGAACACAGAGTTAGCTCTCCACAGGAGTAGTCAAAGTTCCTTGTGTTCCAATATATATATATTATTTTTTTTTTATTTTTTTTGCTGCCAGCCTGATGTCCTGGTGATTTACTGGAGTCAATGCTTGTTTGTATTCTCACACAGTTCTAAGATGTGTCCCATACTGATTTAGAAATTGGCAATGATGAATTATGCTGCTCAGTAAGCCTTTAAAAAATTCTATCCATTGATTATATTTATTATGAAGAAGAAACTTAAATTAATTTTCCTCTTTGAATTTGCCTAGCTTCAGGTTCCAGATAGATTCCGTCATACCTTTGTTGGCTACACTAAATAGTCTGGTCCCAATGTAAATTTTTACAGACTGTGATCAAACAATTTCTTGACCTTCTCTCTAATAAGAAGGCTCTGTTCATTTCATTTTAAGCCAAATCTAATCCTTTAATGATTCCTGTAGCCTTTCTCTGAACCCTCTCCAATTTATCAACTTCTTCCCATTGTAACCCAGGCCATAATCTCGCCAGTGACAAACACAGAATTAACACAACCTCAGCCAAACTGAAGATCCATGTTTATGCCTCAAGGAATCACATTAGCCCTTTTTGGCTCCTGCACTGAAGTAGGAGCTCATATTTGGCTGATTATCTGCCATAGGTCTTTCTCAGAGTTACTGCTTGATATAAGCCCTATAAAGAATCAATCCACTCTATATGTTAATTTGTAGGATAAAGTCAGCCACTGATGGATGACTGATCTGCCTTATTTGCTCTTAGATGCATGTAGAATTTTGATCTCATTGAAATACACACTATTTATCTGAACACATTTTACCAAATGATCCATGTGTCACCAATACTGAAAATCCCATCCTTCTTACTTAGTATCCCCAAAGCTTAGTGACACCTATAAAATTTGATAGTTACATTTTATTCCTGGCAACTAACTGGGGAAAAATGTTTGAAAATGAAGGGCCAGAAGCTGATCTTTTCAGAAGTCCATTATAAATAACTCTTTGGGATAAGATTGACAGACCCTACATTATTTTAGAGAAAAAAGTTGCAGAGAGGATTTGCCATTTCTGACACTCCAAATCTATTTTCTGCTAAGAAACTCCAAGGTAAAACAAGGAGAAGATGACCGTGTTTTCCTTTTCAAATCCAGAGAGAAACACGCTGGTTAAATAAGAGCCTCAAATGCACAAAGATGTCAACCTCCAACAGCAAGACAAAATGACACATACCATGGGTTGAAGCCTGCAGCCTACTCACTGAATGATGGGAGTGAGCTATCTCTATCTGGCAGATGCTTTCAAGGGATATCTATCAGCTTCACCTCTCTGCCTGGTCAGATCTTCATGTCTTTTTTCTGCTCCTTTTTCTCCAGTGCTATCTGTTCTGCTTCCCGGTGGCTGGGACGCTGGCATAAAAGAGACTTAGTGATGCCCTTGGATCAATAAAGGATCAAATCTTTATGGTTATTCCTGTTCTTTTCTCTGTCCAAATGAAAGAGTCCTGTACTGGCCCATGTGTCCTGGAAAGTCAAATACGTACATTTTTTGAGCTGGAGAGCCTCTGTCCACTCTGAACTCCCAACACCAGACTGGAGCCACACCAACAATTGACCAGAGAGCTGATGACATTTCAGATGTGTGTCTGCTGTCAACTGGCTGAGAGGTGTCCTGATCTCCAATAGCTTTCCAAAATCACTCTCTTCTGGAGAAAAAAAAAATAATTCTCAGATAGTAACCCATGTAGTAACCCAGTAGAGATAAATTCCACCTTAGGTGACCCTGAGCCAGACATCTAGTCTCCTGTTAAAAGCAAACCGAAGCCTACAAAGGAGGAGGAACACATCAAGGACAGAAAGCAGCAGAAAATTACCCCACTTCTCCTGATTTTGTTATGTCCTTTGGATGATCTAGGACTACAACACCAAAGTCTGTTAATAGCTTTTATTCATTGCAGCAATTAGCTATAAATCAGTGTCCTTATTTTTCTGGGACACTTATAAGCATATATAATAAGCATTATTTTTAATAAGCATATATAAATGAGTTTATATGATCAGCTAATAAAAATATAGACCCTGTCATGAAGAAATAAGCACCTAAGACCTACTTTAATTATAGATATAATTACTATAGTTGGGCATTTAATGCAAAATGCCTGCTGCAGAGACACTCGAGGAAAGCATTCAAACAGGTTTATGTTTGAACAGGCCACTTGTTCTGATTTTCTCCCTGCTTTTCAGGCATTGCCTGTATGGATATAAGTACTTGTCTAGAGGTATAACCATATCCACATGAAAAGTAGTAATACTTCATCTCTGTGTGGTGACAATACCATTTGTGTAGCAGACCTCTGGTAACCCCATTGCTATGAGGTTTTGAAAATCCATCAAGCTGGTATGAAACGCATCCCTTTACATTAGGAAACAAACAGCAAAGTTCATTCACAGCGTAGAGAGTCTGCACATCACAGTTCATTTATATAGAGTCAGGATGTTAATTTAAAGAATTAAAACCAGTCTCAATTAACACACATTGCGGATGCTGTTGTTCTACAGTAAACAAGCCATATGACAAATGAATCTGAAATGAATTTAAGTTCACTTGAAACAAGGCAGTCTTGTTCTAGAATACACATATTCAGAGGATAAATTGATAAAGATGAATCAATCTAGATTTGCTACCCAGAGCGAGAAGCCATTTCAAAAGGAGAAGTATTTAACTTTTTAAAATACCCGTCTTGATGGGCCAGGTTCAGGAATGCTTCAGACCCATCACTCTTAGTGTGAAAGTCCTCTCCAAATTTTTTTTTCTTTTGGAAACTTTTTTTTTCCTCACCAAACTGGAAATAATTGTCTCTGATATCCAAATTAGTCTGTGCAATTTTTATCAAGAACTTTTGTAATTTAAATTGGATCTGCAAAATGAGGGGGGCAAAAAAAAAAAAATGTTCATTTCATGCTCATTATGTATCTCAGCGAGACTGATGGCATTTTAATATTAACATTGTTATGGGTTCCATATAAAAAAATTAAGTCTACTTAATATTCCAGACTCTGCTGATTGGAACCTAGTTATTCTTGACAATGGAAAATCAATTGTTATTCTAATTAAAAAGAATAGCGGAGAAATAAACAACACAATAAAAAAATAAAGCTATTCCATATATCAGATGGAAGCCTGTGTTGACTCTTCCTGAAGTGTCTCCTCTCCTTTTTCAATTTTTTCCCAATTGCCTAGTTTGGACTTTGACCTTGAGCTGGAAGAACAAAGTGAGTCAAAAAATCAAGGCACAAAATAAGCCATAAAAGTCCATATATTGAAAACTTCAGGAAGTTGGAAATAAGACATGATCTCTGTCTTGCAGAAAGCCACGTTGACTCTGTTGCTGAAAATGGTTTTCATGAGAAAATCCTAAAGCTATTCTTGTTTGCTTTTTTTGCAAAGGAAAAAAGTAAAACAGAATTCCTTTTTCTCAACTTCAGTGAAAAATAGGTTTTCAAAATATTTTTTTTTTGCTTTTCTGCCTATATTTTCTTTCTGCATCCTTTTAGCTAGGAATGAAGAAACAAATAGGAAAAAAAAAGGAAAACAGAGCAGAAGACAGAAAAAAGCACATATATTTTCATTTAGGATTTTTAAAGGAGAAATAATCCATATTGATAAAAAGATAATTCTTATTACATGATATACTGACAGAAAAGTTTCTGTCCTAAGTTACAACCTTCCTGGAATCTTCCCTCTCCGAGTGGTATCTCTCCCAAAACTAACCTTCTTTTTAGACATTCTTATTTTATCTTTCCTTATAATGAAGAATGTGAGTAAACATGACTAAATCCCGCTTCATTGACCCCCAGGGAGGGGAAGGAAGAATAAAAGAAAAATAAGACTGTCAGAGAAGCATCAGGCTAGAAAAAGGTTATTACCTAATTCACCCAAAGATCATTCCTAGGACTGAATTTATTTATTTTTTCATTAATCATGATGATGCAAAAAGCAGGAGAATCTTCACTTCAATACACAAATTTATAAGGCATCTTTCCTAGCAAGAAAAATCAAGCCATCACAAAGAGAGAAACAAATAACATTGAGGATAAAAGTATTCAAAATGAGATGAAATTTAACAACATGAGCTGCAAGGACCAGTAGCAAGAACATGTGCTCCAGGGAGGAAGTTATTCAGTTGGAAATGATGGAAAAGAAAGTCCTGAGGATGTTAATCAAACTCAGTGGGGTGAGATCTCTTTCTTGTAATATTCACTGTCTGTAACACAGGTGATCACAGGCTAATCACTCACAAATCCCTTTTTAGTCAATAAAGATTGACTTTTGGTATTGGCAGAGTCAATAACATGAATCATCAAACCAAATGCTGGTGTCTTCTTCTAGTTGAGAAAAATAAATAGCACCTTAAACAGCACTGATTTTATTGACTCGCTTTCGGTTGAGTCAAGGGAGTCCAGAGTAACTTGCACCAAGACAAATGCCTCCACTCTAGTTACTCACAGATAACCATACTAAAGTATCTAATGCAGCACTGGGAAGCAGTCATTGATATTTTGGAAGGAGATAAAGAGTGAATTAGATTATTCAAGTCTCAGGTACAACTTTAGAAGGAACATCATGTGCACCTCCAAT
Organism: Scolopax mira; assembly: GCA_004320125.1. Lineage (NCBI taxonomy): Eukaryota > Metazoa > Chordata > Aves > Charadriiformes > Scolopacidae > Scolopax > Scolopax mira. The sequence goes on along the minus strand of BJBW01002224.1, from coordinate 182,458 downwards.
TCACAAATCCCACCATGACTTCGTGCAACAAAGACTACAAAGGTTTCCAGGGGAAGGAGAACCTCTCTGGCCTAATGAGATGACTCTCTGAGTTAAGTTCATGCAGCTAAACAAAGCAATGGCTGGGCATGAATTGATTGCTGTCTATAAATACTTTTGTGAGGGAAATGCCAAGGAATGAGAACTATTTGAACTAAAGGACATTACTGGCAAAAAATGAAATAGATCCAAACATAAATGCAGGACAGAAATTAGGAGGAGGTTGAAGCTGATTAGAACAGCCTTCCATTTGGAGAAAAAGGGGCAAACACTATTTATATAAAAGAGGAAGCTCATTTATTTAAAAAGGTATTTGAAGGCATGGGAGCTGTTGCCAACAGGGCACCAGATGCAGCGCACCAAGAGTCCGATGTTATTTCTAGGTTCTCACTTGCCTTCATGGGACATTTTTTATGCAGGAAAGACCATCCACCTCTAATGACAGATGTATGTGCTCCAGAGGTCAAACTAGCAATTCTTCCTGGCTTTTCTGTGAAGTGCAGCAAAATTCAAATACAGGCAAAATGTAATAGCCCCAGGTTAAATTTAGCTGTTACCTCAGGGCTAAAATATGTAATGGGTGGGGAAAGCATAATGTGATTCTGTAATACCTGCAATGGGTCAGGGCTCCAATGTTGTGTTCAATAAAAAAGAAAAAGTAATTGTCATTCCATCACCAAAATCTGCAATACTGCAATGTCAGACCTACCTCTGGTTCAAAAAATGTCTCCGGAAAATCTTCTTTTTCTGATAGCACCTTTCTTTTCTGGAAGAATAAATTGCTTTGGTGGCTTTTTCTCCCCCCAGGTTACTGTCTACAACCCCATCAGACAACACCCTGAGGAGGCAGTATGGACATGTCACTCTTCTAAGACATTACTTAAATATTCCTAAGCAGTCCCTTGTACATCTCACACCTCTATTTAACAGTGGTTTCTTAGGCTTTCCACAGCCCAACCTAGTGAAGGAGAAAATTAACTAAATAAATATGGACAAATTTAACTAGCTTGCTCATCTGCCTTTATTATTTATGCTGAATTGCCTCTAAGTTCTTTGCCCAGCCTTCAGTTTGGCTGCCACTCAACCAAGGTGCCAGAAGAGTTGAAAGCCATGATGTCTTTTGAGCTGATAGAAGGATAAATCCCCTCTGACACAATCAGTGTCTCTTGCTAATTGTTTCTGGCTCATCCTGACAAGCAATTAGTTTTAATAGCCCAGCTAAGTTCGCTCTGATGATGTGATATCAGTATCAATCACATTAATGACCCATCTGCTAGGAAGCCAAGGCAAACTATTACCAAGACTGACTTCAACCCATAAGAAGGCTGTGTGGCTATCAACGCACGGCTGTACTGTTATTTCTAAGTTAGAGAGCAGTTGATTCGTGTCTGTGAGATGTTTTTAACTGAGCAGAAGTTTACACCCATCCTGTCCAAATGTAGGTTCTTGCCACCAGCGTTTACTCTAGTCCTGCTGAAATCAATAATGTGAAACAGGGATCTCCAGATGGCAAGTCTGGCCACCAATGAGCTGAATTGTCCCTGGAAGGCAATCATCAGTCATTGATGGAAGCTGAATAATCCCATAATGTAGGTACTTCATTTCAGTGCTTAAAACCAGGTGGGTTGAATCTGGCCCTCTGTGTATTGGGAGCATCAGAAGAGCTAAATTCAACAACATCCCACTGTTATAACAGTCTGTTTGTTTTAAATATTTTTCTGGCCTCTATTGCTGGAATGACAAAGTCCCTTTTACTTATTAGGATATTTATCTTCCTGCCCGCACTCAGAGTAATGAAAGTGTTATTTTTAGACTGGATTGAAGCATCAAAATTGTGTTTTGAGGGAAATACCAATGTTTTAAAAACTGGTTTTGTAGAAATTAATACAGAAATAGATATTAAAATAGAAGTCTAAAAAAACAGGTTTTCTGAGAAAGAATCTCTTTTGGGAAATTTTCTCAGAATTTGAGCTTTCCATTTTAACTTATAGATTCATAGGATGGTTTGGGTTGGAAGGGATATTAAAGATCATCTGGTTCCAACCCCCCTGCCAAGGGTAGGGACAAGTTCCACTTAGTGCTGGTATATGATGTGTGTCTTATTCCATGGCAGCAATAATTAGTGTGCTGTCTAGATATTTAATGAGATTATTCATACCCAAGTCTCAAATAATTTAAAAAACTTGCACAATTATCCTGTTTCACAGACAGGGAAAGTGTGGCACAGATAAATAATTTGGTAACTAAGAGCTTGGTAATAATTTTTCAGCACACTCTACCCTCCTCCTCTAAAACATCTATGCCTCTTTGATTTAATTCTGTTATTTTTCTTTTCCTCCTAGTCCATCTTTTCCCACAGCTTCTAATGGGATGGTAGTCCTTCTCTCTCCTAATGGATGTGACAAATATCACTGTGGAAATCACTGCAGCAGGTTTGATTGGCATCAGGATTTTAAATAAACATAGATCTGCTAAGAAAGCCAGGACTATTGCAGACAAGCTAAAAAATATCCAATCTTCCTGTAAGGGGCTCCAGGTTTGTGTTATGATGCAGACTGTAAATACAGGTATGTAGAGAAAACTTTATCACAGGATGTTTTATCCCTCAGCTGGGTTCCTTCCACTTTTCTCTAAATCACTGGGTTAGACAAGAGGATGCTGGACTCGAGATATTGCCCGCCAAAAAGAATTACCACTAAAAAAATCGCTTGAAATGAAAAGAATCAAAGAATTAGAGGACCCCTCCCAAACATCTGCTGATCAAAGAGCCACAGAGCAAACAGGACATAATTATTATGAGAAAAGCTATCAGGAGGGATGGTGGATTAAAGGTGTTTCAGGTGGAAGGCAGCAGTGTTAGGAGTTAATGAAGTGCCTGGGAAAAAAAAAAAAAAAAAACAAAACACAAAACCGACAAACAAACAAACAAAAAAACCCAGACAAAAAACACTCTCGTATGGCTTTATCGATTTTTCACCACACTAACTTCACATTAAGCAAGAGCAGGTCACAGCCAAGTCAGGGCAAATGAAAATATAATTGTAGTCAGTGTGGGAGAGTGGACTTTTCACTGTTGCATTAAAGCTGAGTCTTTGATACAGAGGCAGAAGCAAATGTTTCAGGTTTGCTTCATTTTTCCGCTTTATTCAGCCTCATTTCTCAAGACACTGATTTTTAAAGGGAGATATACTCTCGATTCTCATAATAACAAATGCATACACACTTGCTCTGGATCCAGCAGATCAGAGAGCTGTGAGGTCCCTCTCCCAGCATGGGGGGATAAAATAAAACAAGAGAAACACAGAAAATGGAGAGCTTTATCCCTTTCTCTACTGCAGCTCAGGGAAAGGTACAAATGCCCTTGATGGATCTGGGGTCAAATTCCATTATCCAAAAAAAGACTAAACACTGGGCATATAACTTCATTAGTAAATTAAAGAATCCTGTGAAAAGTACCAGGCACTGACTTTAATGTCATTCTGCTTTTAGAATAGCCCATGCCAAGAGTTTGGTCCCCTGTGCATTTCTCAGTCATGGACCAATACATCGTACAGGTCAAAGACCATCCCCAGACATTATTGATGAGAATACCTTGTTTTGAAAAGTAGAAGAGCTAAATAATAGAAAATAATGTTGCTATGTGCCGTCTGGCGTGTATCCCAAAGGTTTTTAACATAAGCAAGTTTCATTTTCTCACATGGCCTGGGTCCCTCAGCCCCAGTGCTTCAGCCCTCCTGAGGCTGGCTGAGAACTGTTTGATTCTCCTCGTTTCCCTACTGTGCACTTGTGCTTTCTTGGCTTTAACAAAAAGTCTTTTACAGATTTTTCCGTAAGAATTTTCCTACCTTAACTCTGCCTTAACTTTGTTAGAAAAAAAAAAAAAAGAGAGCAGGAACTCCAGATGGGATGACTTTCTTGGAGAAAGAAGCCGGCATTTCAGGCAACCAAATTTATTGATACATAATGAATCATTGCTCTTGATGGTGAGATACCCTCCCTTTCTCCCTGAAAAGACAGAGAAAACATTACAGAAGCTATCCCCGAGCAGTTCACTTTTATCAACCCTGTAATGTGTTGAAGAGTTTTATAGCCAGAAGAGTTGCTAAAATGTAAATTTTACAGGATAAATTGTATATGTACATGTGCACATTGCAGAAGGTATGTCATATGTGAGAGGGACTGCATACCTTGAGGCACCTTAAAGTTCTACTGGAGTGAAGTCCACTGAGCAGAAAGAAAATCCATTCTCTACTGTTGAGGTTTTTATAGCAAAAGTGACAAGGAGCCAAATTCAAGGAACATTACAAAGTTCTGCCGGCACATCTCATCTCTTTCTAAGTATTTTAAACCACCCTTGTCATCATGGTTTCTGAGCTGATTACCTATCTCAAGATGGCTTCAAAGCCCAAGCCAAGCATTACTTCAAAGCTTTAATGCATTTTTCAGTGTGCTACAACATTAAAATGAACTTGAAACATATTTCTGAGCTGATGTGTGCTCTTATCAGAGAAGTATTTGCTCTTCATCGGGATATACTTACTGGCTTAGAGTGTCTCTGCTTGGGCTGAAAGTCATTGTGGGTTTTGTTATTTTTTATACAGAATCACTGAAGAGGCAGGAATTTTCATATTGAAGAAAAGAAACTTTTCATTCAGATGTGTTTGGTTGTTCGTTTCTGTCTATTTATTTATTGTTTGTCCCATACGAGGTGAACTCTTTCCCACATAGTAGGAACAAAGGACTACAAGGGAACATATCAAGACCAATTTTGTCCCCGAGAGTGCAGGCAATGGTGCAATAACAGATTGTTATTCTAGAAAAAGCTACATTCTTTCAGTCTCAGAACTCCACAAACTCCATAATAGGTTTAAGGTTTTTTATAAAAGAATTAATGTCCAAAATGTAGCTCTATCTAGTGAGCCCGACTGGAGACCAAAGACCCTTTTACCTTTTCTGTTTTGAAATGAAAGTATGCTTTAGATGTATGGTTTTTGTCCGGTAGCAAAGACTCTCTTCTGGTAAAGCAATATTCAACATCTACGTGTGAAATTTTTGTGATTTTGAGCTGAAAACTTTCTGCTTTGACTCCTATTGCCAAGTGATGCACAGAGGAAAGGGAGAAGAAACAAAATTTAGATGATCTGAATGTTTGTAACAAGGAACGAAAGGCTGAAACAGGACAAGGTTCAAAACGTGGACAAACAGTCTGACTGTTCAGGTTCCTTCTTCAGGTCCTTTTAACTCTCCAGGATGTTCAAAAGCAGGAAAGATTTTTCTCATCAGATAAGAGTTTTCAGCCATGAATCCTGATCCCCAACCTATATCTGAGCAACTTCCATGTAACATCAATGACAAACTTCCCAGCAGGCTTCAGGTACTCTCTGAGACACCGCCTTTCCTGAAATGTGAAGACGTTTTGTGGTAGGATGTCCTTACTTTCATTGCAGTAGGTTACCTTCACCTTCATTACAGGTCAAGGGATGAGCATGAGGTTAAAAGTACATCCACTGCATCTGAGTTCATACAAGATCTTGGCCCTGGAGATCCACAGTAACATCAACATGTCACCTGGGGATAAAAACTGTCATCAAAGACAGATGTGATTATCTCAGAATGTGTTATGCAAGCATGATCTATTGGCTTCTGGACTTAAACTGGTGTTTTCTGCTGGAGTATGCAGATCAACCTATACATTGTCACTGTCCCTGGGATAGTTGACACTGTATTATGCTTAATGATGTTATGTTTTATACCAAAAAAATTATGTTCTACAACTGCCTAACCCTTTCCACAATCTATTTACAGAGAAAGCCTAGACAAATAGCTGAGATGAGATGCCTCAACCGCAGACATAACTCCAACCAATCATCAGATTAGGTGGCATGACTCTCAGTTTTAGTAGTGTCTAGGATTACACAGGATATCTCTACAAGAGCCAGGAAGAAATCCAGATTTCCCAGCATCCAAACACCTGGACTGCTCTTCCCCTACTGAAGACAGCTTCCTTGTAGATGTGTAATTAGTGAAAATCCCCAGCACATGCCACTGGAAAGCAGAGTTAGCAAAAAAAAAAAATTAATGTGAAGGGCAGTGTTGAACTCAGCTGCAAGAGACTGAGATGCATCCCTTTACTTCTGTCTTTCTTCCATGGAAAGCACAATTAGCAGGAGCCAATAAGGCTTGGTGGCATTTCTGCAGTCTCTGTGTGATCTGAATCTCAGTGAATATTTGTTGTTATTTCAGTAGATCATAGAATCATAGAACTATTTGCCAAGAAAAGGGAGGACCAGAAAAGAGAAAAGCCTCCCTGTATTGCCAAGCTGATCAAGTCATACATATGGACCCTGTTTCAGGAAGGACCTTGAGCACAAAGTGTCTAGAAAAAATTGACCTATATTAACTCCACTATTTTGGGGTTTCTTTTCTGTGAGAATGGGAGCTCTGCATTTAGGTCAACCCTTGGCTGGGTGTCAGGTCTGGAGAATGGCTGGAAGAGTTTTCCTGAAAACACAGTGCCTTTCTCCTACCTCAGACTCTCTTTCTATAGCTCTGGTGATTTCTGGACTTACCATGTTAATTAGTGCATGTAATTGGGCATTCTGGTAGAACACAGCAAACCCAGTGAGAAGCAGGCAATGCTTAAAAGTTCAAAGCTTACCTTTAATTCAACCAGCCTTCTTATATATTCAGCCTTGTTTTGCTCTATCAGTCAGTTGCTGAACGGAAGGATAAGGCTCTTTATTCCAACCTCATACTTACCTAGCCCCCGGGCAGCTCCAGCCCCCTCCTTTTAATTATCACTCCAAAAGCATAGAGCCCACGGTTACATGAGTCACAAATTGTATCTCCCGGCAGTGCATAATGCTCCTTTTCACACCTACAGAAGGATGAGTCATTAAAAAATAGGAAAAAAAAAAAAAAAAGGAAATTCAACATTCCCCATCGATAGAGGAAAAACATCAAAGAAGAAATTACAGCTGGACATATCACCCCAGGTACAGCCAGCTCCCTTTGAAATGGACAAAACATAGAGTTTGTTTTCAGGTGAGTTTTGCTCCGAAAGTGCTATAGTACGGAAACAGAGTTATCGTGTTCCCAGTTAGTTGTTCTTCAGTAGAGGGAAAGTCATCAGGAAAAGTCAATCCTGCAACAAGGGAAGGGAAGGGAAGATAGAGCGAGAGTGGAAGAGCTGAAGCATCTTCCCAGATAAACTAGGAATTGGTTCCCAGTGCTTTTGAAGATTAATTAGGGAGGGAAGAGACACAGCAAAGGAGATTGGGATTGAATGCAAGGCCAAAATTTGCGAAGAAGAAATTTTTCACTATGAGGGTGGTGAGTCACTGTCCCAAGATGCCCAGAGAAGCTGTGTATGTCTCATCCCTGGAAGTGTTCAAGGCCAGGCTGGATGGGGCTTTGAGCAACCTGGTCTGGTGGGAGGTGTCCCTACCCATGGCAGAGGGGTTGGAACTCAGTGATCTTTAAGGTCCCTTCCAACCCCAGCCATTTGATGGTTCTATGTTTACTATTTAGATCTGGGTCTCAAACAGAAAATTAAGACATCTGTGGCATGTCCACTACATGTAGGCACAGGATGCGTAGGAGGAGACCTCTGAGCCAATCTCCTTCTCGAAGTAGGGATGACTTTATGGAAAAAACAGGTTGTTAAAGCCTTATCCATCTTGATGTAGATCAGTCACTGTATGTATGGGAGATAAAGGGACAATCTAACCAGCTCACAGGAGGATGGGGGGAACACACTGCCAAATTATTTCCCTGGAGACACCATCATCTGTCATGTCATTGACATGGGGGTAATTTGTCCCTCCCCAAGGATAGGTGGCTTGGTTTTGTTTTGTTTTAAATTGTGCTACTCTAGTTCATGAAAAAAGGAGATGTTTCCAAGAACATACAAAAGGAAGGAAGATTTCTCTTCATCTAGTATGTTACCAGATGAACTCCTGCCTGTTGTGTTATTTGATGGTGATTAATAAAATCTCAGGAGTGATGTTTCTAGTGAAGATAAATCTCAGGTAAACGGGTAAACAAACACATTCGAGGAAAAGACTGGTCGGGAGGAAGAGGGATCCATCACTGTCTGCCAGCTCAGAAAAACAACCCTCCTGAACCAGAATGTGCTGAAGAAGCTGTATGGAAAGTCAAACCTCTTAAAGTACAAAATGCTTCACATTTCTACATCCTAAAATTCAGAGAGATTGCAGCAAAAGCACAATACAGTCAGTTTTCTCTGTCAGTTACAATCAGGTCTCTTTTGTCTTAAACATCTTTGTAGCTTCATGGCTGTATTGCTCTGCTTGTTCTCCACATCAGCCCTCTCCTTTGCAAAATCTGAGACAGTGACCTGTGAAAAGAACATGAGTTCTTTTCAGTATCAGAAATTTGGAAAATGTCCTTTTCATTTCTTTCTCCCCTTGTGGGGGGGAAGGAAACTTGTGGACCAAGCTGAAGATGTTCCTCCCTTTGTTCCTGTAGGAGCAAGGAAATAAATATCAAAGCCCTGGTCATTCCATAATATATAAATACATTAGCTCAGGGCTATCAAAGTATTTGTTCTTAAAATCTTTTTTTTTCATGTTTCCCTTTTGTTTCTTAGTCGTGTATGTATGAATTTCATGTGGCTTTGACTTTAAAATCAGAATAACCATATTGTCCAATAGGCAGGACCCTAAATTCTCCATGAAGTAATTTCTCACATCAACTAAGGAAATCAGTGCTGAAGATATTTAAGGTTTTTAAATGACATTGGAAAAGCACGAACCTGAAATATAGCAAAAGACAGTACCAGAGAGTTAGGCTAGAGAGGGGGACAGATGTGTGGGACAGATATGGTCCAGTCCAATTGTTCCTACACTCCCAATCCTACAGCAAGAAGATCTGCAGACCTTCAAAATAACCACTCTGCTGATGACACAGTCATTTTACAGGATCTTGTTCCTCTACAGCATGACTCAGAGTCCAGTGCTTAACAAGCCAGGAGTTCACCTAAATGTGTCTGTTTAATGAGGTTAATACATCAGGGTGCATATGTGCTGAAAGACCATGACACAAGCTCTTAACTCCACCTCATACCAGTACCACCTCTCTAAAAGGACACTGCCAGAAACAGAAAACCCAATTCCTTGATGTATCAATTTGTGTCTTGCCCAAGAAAGGATTACATGGGGAAGGAGGAATTTGTTCTCCAAACTCTAAGTGTATGCCTATGTTTATAGATTATAACATCCTGCACTGGAGCCAACTGCTTTATCCTCATTATTCAAGTTTCTTTCCCCCCCAAAGCAGGCTGGGATCCATGTTGCCTGCTGAGATGTTCCCTGGTCCATTTTAACTCCTAAATATGCCTAAAAATTTGTTGGAGAATGTTGACACAGACCAAAATTATCACCATTCTTGCAATTTAGCTGTAGAGAAAACATAATTTCAGTGCTCAAGAATATTGTCTGGCAGGGCTTAAGTTGCTAACAGAGGTAAGAAAAACTCTTGATGACTTCTCTCCCATCCCTGGAGATGATCCCTCTAGACATGTGGGAGTTTTGGTGTTGCCTGGACTGTTTAACTTCTTGCTGAACTGGAATGAGCATAAGACAAACCCATGGTATTCCCTATGATGTGAGTGGTTGAGTAATCTTCTCATGAAGCCATGTTCCGTGCTTTCTTCTGGCCCAAGGTAATTACTTCCTATATCATAGCACAGTTTGAACAGGAAAGGTGGAAAATGCTCTTGTGCTCTACCTTACTGATCCCAGAATCAAATGAACGATGGAGTCTTGGAGTCAAAGAAGACCCCAGTCCCTTGGCAAGGGCTTTCACTGGAGAGGTACGATAGGAAGACTTGTTCTGGCCAGATTTCAGAATGATGATCTTTAAGGTCCCTTCTAACCCAAACAATTCTATGATTCTATGAATCTGTGATTTTCGTAATTGTTTGATTCCTAATGGTAGCAAAATTCTAGCAGCATAGTTGTTCCTATTTTCTTTTTGGCTCTTGAAAAGAAGTCATTTAACCTTTTGGGCTGATGGATTTTCAAGGGGATTGTACAACTGTTGAATCTGAAACATGCAGAAAAATGAAAAGAGATTGAACCAAACAAAATAAAATAATTTAAAAAAATATTTCTAGAGTTACTATTACCCAAAGAATGGAAGCTTTGAGAAGCTTCGAGGATCTATTCTTTCTAATATTGACTGTCCACATGGGCCTGTCTTAGAGGTTTTTAATTCTTAATAAAATACCAGAAGTACAATAATAATATATTAGACACTGCTGTTAATTAAATAGCACAATGAAGAAATCTTCTTAAGGGATTATCTGTGATAGAACCTCGGGATAAACACTCAGAAGTTCATATGACAGACCACCAATGTAAAGTAGTGGTTCTGCAGTCTTTAAAATAAATAGCATTATGTAATAATCAAGTTTTTAATTTTGCAGACTAAGAAACAGGATTATTGGCCACTGATTTGTCCACCTATGGCTATAACTTTACTCACAGAAAAAGTAAGATTAGTCACTGGTTAGAAAGAATCAAAAGATAAAAAAACCAATATGGTATTGCTCAGGCAACATGATTTGAGTCCTGTCTTTATTACTGCTTCCCATATATGGCTGCCTAGTTTGTATTTTCCCCATCTGGAAAGTGGGAATAACAACATATCCCATATCAGTATCCCAGGAGAATGTATTGCTTTAAGTTATCTGAGTTTTATCTATTTATTTATGGATAATATAACATGCTAGGTACCATTGTATTTAGTGTTCTGAATGTACTCCTTTGCATTAAAAAACATAGGCAATATCTCTTGGAGTGCCTTCTCTCCTTATCTCCCCCCTGGGAAAAATCTTCCCTGAGAAAAAGCATGTATATTTGAGTGCTGATTTGATTGGATTTTCTTTAACATATCTATTCCTAAGTGTTAGAGGAAGGAAATCAAATGTAAGTGTGTGCTTCATTCTGGGAACTGTAAGTGTTGCCCAAAGTAATTATGAGAGAGGAAAGAAAGAAAATAAAAAGGGAAAAAAAAAAAGTACACTGAACATTTAAGGCAAATATAGCACTTTTAGGAAGTGAAGATGAAATTAAGGAATTGGATGTGATATCTTACATAGAGTTTAATCTCAAAATGCAGTTTGCTGTCGGGAAGGCTCAGTCTGAGCACTGTCTGGGTACTTCTCCTCTGACCTTCTGCTTTCCAGAGGCCAGCACGCACTGAAATGTAATGACCAGACAGCTAGAAATAAGCTATAAAAGAGCAAACCCTCAGGGAAAGTCCTGAGAAGGAGAAATAGTGTGATAAAGGAACACACATAAAATTGTAGTGGAATTAGCAAAAAATAGTAATAACAGAAGGAAAAGTCAATAAATAGAGCACTGATTTTTTTTTTATGTTCTCTGTGTGTATACACATAATACTACTAACTTTGACTTCTTAATCGGTTGAGCCAGTCTGTATTGGTTAAGTATTTTTCTGCCTGAATAACAGTGTAGCTCGAATACCTTAGCCCCAAGCTGCTTTTGCATATTATTTTGTCTCCCATAAGGTTCAACTAAAAGAGGAGACCTCAACCTTTACAACTGAGAGATCAGATGGGGAAAAAAAAGAATGACTGTAACAATATTCAAAAGAGAAATAATTTCCCTTGTGCACCAAACTCATCAGTTTGGGTTCAATTCATAAAATAACTTTCCTCATGACTGACAAAAAGCTCATGGTCGTCTCTTTTGGTCTTCTTTCACAGCCAATGGGGAGCTGAAGAGAAACAGACTGAAAGAACATATTTTCTGAAGCTTAATGAAATCTTACAGCAGGATTAATGTTGAATTAAAAAGCAGGCAGCTCTGAAGAAGGGACTTTCTGAAGTGTGCTTCTAATATTCTATAGAAAATGTGTGTGAATTTTCCCATCAGCCACAGAGACTCATTAATTAACACTGACCATGGAGCAAAGATCAGAGAGACAAAAAAATTCCGAAGATGTAGCTCAATTCTTGTTTACTTTTTTATAGCTATCCATAAAAACAAAATGCATTTCACATAATGCACTGAAAGTTCCCTTTATAACATCTGTTTTATTTTTCACATTCTTTTCCACTTTTTACTGTCCTTTTTTAAGGAAACAAGTGAACCAGAGGGCCAATAAAGCAATATAAGCTGGCATACGCTACCCATATACTGCATGTGCTTGTATAACAAGACACTGGTTACTACTGGTCAGTTTTTTCCTTACAGATTTTGTCTTTAAAGTGTGAGGATCACAACTTGTGACCACTGTGTGCATGTCAAGCAATTAAAATAACATATTCATAGTGGTTTGGTCCCATGACCCTGGCAGTCACTGGAAAAGACATTCTCACTGTCGATTTTAGCCCACCTTGTTCATGCAACTGTTCCCATCACCCCAATCCAGAAGAACTTGTTCAGAGAGCAACCTAATCTTCAGTTTGGTCTCCAGTGTTATAGTGGCAACCTGCTGTTCTCTTTCCTGAAAGCTCCTTTGAAGGGAGGGAGAAAGGGGAGAAAAAGGAACACTCATACGATAGATTGATGAGAAATCAGTACTCAGCTGCAATTTTTGTCCAGCACCTCCTAAAACCTAAACTGAACCACTCACCTCTAGCAAGGAAGTAAAACCTCAGAAGTTATCTTGAAAATCAGGATACCAGCAGGGAGGGAAGAAGCACATCTTCCCTAGTTCCCTTACGCAAACTGTGACTGTGCTGTGGGAGGATTAGTCAGAGCCACTTCCAGGCGACAGATCTCAGAAGGATTCGGTCACACTTGTAGGTATGATGATGCTCAGGAGCCTTGGAACCGGAAGCATCTGTATTTTTGAGAACTGAATGCCATGTATTACTCACCAACGTTTATTGTGATCCCCAGTTACTTTATGCAAGTCCTGTATGAAGGGAGAATAGTCATCCCTGGGGCGGAAAACTGCCTTTCAAACCACTTATCTACTGGGAAGGACGTTTTGGTTCAGCAGCAAACAAGTTTGAAGAAGTTTTTCCATTCCCCTTTACCCAATAAGTCTTAGGTTAGATAAACTGGAAGTTAGTCTTTCTGGGATTTATTTTGTTTTTTCTTTTTGAAATAAAAATATGTTCAATCGAAGGTGTGCATTTTTCTTTGATACAAAGCAAAACACTTTTCTGGGGGATGCTTGCTTGAAACAGGCAATTTAAAAAATTAAAAAAAGAAAAGCAGGAAAGGAAACAATGGGTGTGATTACCGAGTTTGTTCAGTACTCTTTTATGGTTCAAAATTCAGGCTCAGAATTCAAGCAGAGCCCAGAATTTCATTCAGAGCTTTTAAACGCTGGCAGAGTGCCTAACCCAGGCAGGAGCTAAGCTCTCCCTGGTCTCTTATCACTGAAGTTGTTCTTTTTTGCCTGGATAGATTTACAGTAAATGTAGATGGAGAGAGAATTTTGCAGGTGTATGTGCTATCCAGCACATTATAAACCCTGTTCATGGCTATCTTCACTTCAGTGGATTTCTATGCATTTCTATGCAAAGCACAACAGCATCAACAGGCAGAAACCTTGCAGTGTCCTGTGTGAAGCCCTTTTCTTCTTGAGAGACAGAATTTCTTCATTCAGAGAGGGGAGTATAACTCACAGAGTGGTTCAGCAAGCTCTTATTGTCCCTGAGGGTAATTGCAGATGTTTCATTGTAAGTACAAAATAGTGATTAAACATAACTGCATTAAAATATTTCGCCAATGTCATTAGAGAAACAGGTAACGAGTTTATTGCTGTGGCAACCCAGGGAGATCCTGTACCACAGAGATCCAGAAGAATAAATTCAACCAGCCATTTTTTTCCCTTCCCCCAATAGATGGGAAGGGAAACTTCAGTGGCTGCTTCCAAACCACCACTACTTTCAGTCCCTGACCCTGGGTGAGTCCCTGCTCATGCCCAGTAGTTGTCAAGTTGTAGCCCAAGTTGTCTTGTGCTAGGCTGGCCCAATGATCCAATAGGATTTAAAAAAAAAATCAATTTCTGGCATCTAGCAACATTCCTTGATGCCTTTTAATTTACTGTTGTATACGAAGCCAGCGTGAAGCAGGTCATGGTTTAACAGCAGTTCTGCTTATAAAGGGCAAGCAGATGATTACTGGTATGAAATGTGTTGCAAACATTAAAGTGCACAACGTGCATTACAAACACCTTGAGATGAGCTTTTTCCAATGGTTCTAGGAGACCTGCCGATTTGCATATAAGTTAAAAATTTATTCAGCTGTCAGCAGTGACATATCAACCATTTAGAAGTGTTAAGACAATGTAATTCCGTCTTTACATTGCTAAACAGACTGCAAAGGCTCCAATATCTGATCTGAAGTAACTGTAACAGCATCTTTAGAGTGGAAAAGTGCAAATCATTTGTGGGAAGATCAAGATGCTGTCCCATCAAGCCTGATCTCCAGCTCAGGCCAGTTTATGCTACTGAGCATCTAGAATACTTCCATAGCTCTTTCCTTAAGACAGTGGGGTCATCTGAGGTAGGTTATTTGGATATTTTTCACCGCAGAGGAACTGCAGGTAGGTATTCACCCCATGAAGGTGTATGGAGCAGGATTTTAGAGAGAACCTGGTGAAAGGGAGGAGAAAGCTTCCTTCACTGGCAGAAAAGATTGTGCAGGGCCTTGAATTCAATGAGCACAGATTAAGATGCAGAGATGGAATTCGGATGAAGTACAACAATATTAACAAGACATTGAAATGGGATGCAGTGGATGGGGACGACACAGGAGATATTCACTTGAGAGGTCTCCATACTTCACATCACCCAGAAAGGGAGAAATAGACTGAAAACAGTGTCTCAATAGCTATGGGATGCAAGAGTACCAGGCTGTCTCTGCAACTAAACTGTCACAGTCATGTCCAGCTGAACAGTCCCCATGTTGCTCATGAGAAGTGTTTGCACTGAGCTGTTGTTTGGCTTTTCCATCATGGCAAGGATTGAGGCACACTACCAGAAATCTCTGCCTTGCAGCCAACAGGCATTGTGATGGTAGAAACCATAACTGAAGACAGGGCAAGGGATGTCGACTTTTGGATGTAACCTTATGTCTCCCTGTCACAAGCAAGCAGGGATAAAATTAGAAATGGCTTGCTTTGGTTCATTAGCTATGTCTGGGGATCTCCAATGGTAGGGAACATTCTTTGCTAATGAGCGAGGGGAGGGTCAGAGACATAAGCAGGGTATTTTTTCCAATACTCCATCTGCAGTGTTCTCCTCTGGTATTCACAAAGGTGGCACCTGAGTGCCTTGCAAGTATTAATGAATCTCCTCACGTCTCTTGGTTGTATTTACTGTGCATGACTTATTAAATACAATCCAGGCCATGGGAATCTAAGAGGAATTCAAAGATCCATTTGTACTGTGGCACAGCCACTTCTGTTCTATTCAGTCCTCTTGGGCACAGTTGGAGACATGAGAATTACCCATTTAAGTGTAATAAAATCAAACCCATGTAAGCTATTACTGGCTATTAAAGCTTTATGCAGTGTGCAGTAACAAAGAAAGCAAGGTTCCTGTTCTTTTCTTTGCAACTTGCAAATCAAGGCATGTGTATGAAGTCCTTTGAACAGTTCCAGTGAAAATCCCAAAGAAAGTAGGTCATGGGGAGCTCTCTGTGGGATGGCAAAAGACCTCTTATATAAGGTGGAATTTCCCACCTGTTTCCTGGTAAACATTATTTCCCATCTGGTTGACTCTTAGTGTGGGATGGTTTCAGTTGCACAGCCAACCCCTACCTCAGTCTTTGGTTCACCCTGATGGTGAAGACATTTGCAAACAAAAGAACAGGGTGATTTGCAGAACACAATGAAAACCCAGTGGAATTCCTTCATCTCGCTCAGTTCTCATCACAGGAAAATTTGCAGTAATGTGGTGTGAACCTCTAAAACCTTCTGCTATTTATGCCTTTGGCCAGAACCCACAGGTGGGATCTTCATCGCTCACCCCTTGTTTTTCCTCCCAAAGAAAGTCCTTCTAAATAGTGTTGTCTTTCATCCTGCCATTTCCATATGATCCCTCGTTATTCCAGATGTTTTCAGATAGTATTCCACACAGCTCCCACTCTGTGAGAGCAATGCCAGCCAGTCACCACCACGGGCTCAGGGATAACGGGGTCTACTTAACCAAGTTGGGCCACAAGTCTCACCTCCCTGCTGCATTGCAGCTGTGGGTTTAGACACCAGAGCTTGGATGCTGAAAGAGTATCTGAGAAGCAAATGCATCATCTTGTCTCACCATGAGCCTTGGTACCCTTCTCAGCTCCGTGTCCTGCTTCTCAGGTCAAAATGTAGGCTGACTGAGGAAGGGACCTGTTTCCCCTTCCATTAGGAGTGACCAAAGAACTGGGATTTTATCCTGCCTGTGATACTAAGCTTTGCTTTCCGGCAAGTGATTCAGATGAACCATTTAAGCTTTGAATACAAGTGATGCTTTTAGTTTTCCAAGAGAATTTAGAAAAATAATTCAGTTTTCAACTCTGGGGGCTGAATTAAAAAGCCTAATTAAAATCAAATCTTGTCCTGGTCATTTAACATTGCAGAAAATATCACACCTCCTTCTCAGTGTGCTTTTTACAATGAAAGAAAAAGTAACTTGAACTGGAATCAATTGTTAGAAACAAAACTTTTCCATTTTTCAGATTTTTTTATTTTTTTTTTTTTTTTTTAAGAAAAAGAATGCAACTCTCCCTGAGCAGTTAGGGAAATTTTTCACTGAGGAGGAAAGAGCTTTTCATGGCATTTTTATATACCTGAAGTGGCCATTGTTGTTCTACTGTGTGCCTAACTTTTTTCACAATGAAGATAATTATAAATATATGTACTGTTATAAATATGCATATACGAATTTGTATTTTTCTAAATCTGTGTATATGTTCCTTACATTATATCCTAGCTAAAGCTGGAGTGGTGGCGTAATACATATAATGGGATGAGTTAAATGTCAGCACAGAGTGGGCGAATCTGGTGTTATTCCAAACACTCTAGCAGGGTAGAAAATTAAAAAAAATCACTGATGAATAAAAGCATATAACTTCAAATAATGTTTTCTCCTTTTTCAGACCTTCTGCTCCTGAAGACTTTGGTGTTCTAAAGTAAAGGAAGTTCACAGGTAGTCTTCACTCCCCACATTCACCCAGGTCTCCTGGTTCAATTCCATGTCTGCTCTTGCCACCAAGCATTTCTGCTGGAATATTCCTGCTGAATAAGCCTTAAGTTAGTCCAGCTCTGTGTCAGAGTAACATCACTGCTTTCAATGGAGTTCTCAGGACCTCCAAAGAGAACATAACAGCAAATCAGTCCAGAAATCCCAGCACTAAGTCTTCGGTCTTCCCAGTCTGCAGAGTTTTTAATTTCAAATCTAAGGATTTTCATTTGTTAGACTTGTTGGTTTTTTTTTTCCTTCTGCAGGTTTAAGTGGTGACTTTGTCTTTTTCATCCTTCTCTAAGTCACAAAGACCTTTTCACTAAAAAACAACTTCTTTGGCATAACTCATGGGATTAAGGGAGATGACTGTGTGGCCACACCAAGGGACGCCACTTACTTCTGCTCTTAGCAGCACAGAGATCAAGCTGTGCTGTGACACTCAGAAGAAAGCAAGAAGAAAAGGTCAAGGAGGCTAATTTGTAATTAAAGGGATGTAATTAAAGGGATGAGTCATCCCACAAGCGAGCTGTGAACCTTAGCTCATCTCTTATCTGTGTGCACACTGATGTCTGCTAGAAACAGAGGGATGAAGTCTCGTTTCATTTGAATGTTAAACATCTGTCTGGGGCTGCATCTCCTTGTTAGAAAAAACAGACTCTTTAGACTTCACAGCCCACAAAGAGGCCTCACAAACAGTCCCTGCAAACCCCTTTCACATATACTCTTTCCTTCTTCTCAGTGTAATCACTTCTTCATGTTGCATTTCTTCTGGGAGTCATTTGCCAGCAGAGGAGTTTTCCTGACAAGGGTGCACCTGAGAATCTGCTGGGAGAGGTACACTGGAAGGTTCTCTGTGCAGAAAGGACACCATTGTAAAAAGGAGAAATAGCAAACCAACAATGAGGAGTCTGGAGGAGGACCACAAACCTTGGGACTTGAGGATATGGTCAAGTGCAGGGTGACAGAGGAAAGATCTAAATTCTCCAATGTTTAGTTGAGGTCAGTAAGAGAGAAAAGATAAGGTCTTTCAGCAAGAACAGCAAGAAATCTTCTTATACCAACTGCTTCTTCTCAGAGATGCTCCTATGACTAAGCAGAAATTAGTTTGGTTGAAGGAACCAAAGACTTTTTTGTTATAATAGGTGTTTTTGTGGCATCTTGTGCAACATGAGATTACATCAGGCAGCCAAGACTTCTGCAGGACACTGGCTGATTCAGTGCAGGGTCCAGAGGAAACCTGTGTCCATCTACAGTAGATGCTGGAGTCTGGTGGGACACACATTCCCATCTCCAGTAGTTCTACATGCTGGTGTGCAGGTAACTCCATCTCAGCTCAGGAGACAAGAACTTCAAGAACATGTGGACTTCCTCACAGCTTAAAAGGAAATCTACCTTCATCTCTGTTTTTAAGTACTGATGTCAGACCACAAAATGAAGTGATTTCTGGGCAAACATATTTTGTCACCCAAAGCTGTGTGGAGAGGTAGAAATAGGAACCCTGTAAACCCTTAATACAAAATCCACAAAGATGACTTCTGTCAGGACCCATTGTTTATGGTCAACTGAAAGCTTGTCTCCTGTCTACAGATGGCCAGTCCTTCTAGACATCTGGTTATTTGAAGTTTTATTTCTGTATTCATCATCTGGATCCTGGTGGCCTGAGAAGGAGCTCCTTTCCTTCCACGAGTGGCTGTCCCAGGTGGATGATTGGACACAATATGAACATCTGGGAGAAAGGTATCTACTAGCAAGGCAAATTTGCAGTCACTACTTATTGAACACATCAGGAGAAGACTGTCTTCTGTTGATGCCAGCAAGAAGAACAAATCCTGTAACACAAATAATGGCTTTCCTCTCTCGGTCTAAAGTTACTCTCCTGAAGCCCATTCACAAAGAGTAAGGTACCTGTGTGTTATATCATCCCTTGCTCTAGGGCTCTGTTTCTCTACGCTTGTCCTAGATCTCATGAAGGGAAATGAAAGGCAGATGATGTGGCTGAGCAAGTTCTCCTGAGCTACTACTATTCAACAAAATTTTGGCTGGCTCATCTAATTAGAAAGGGAAGACATACTTCCACTAATTGCAATATACACACATGCCTATATATAAACATATATATATATGTCTGTGAAAGGAAGCAGCTCTTATTTCTAATTAACTGCCTGGCTCTCCTGGCTGTGCTCCAGGTTGAAATGACAGATGATGACAAGCCACTCTCCTCTATCCTCCCTGTATTAATGTCCCAACCAAGAGCAAATGCTTCCTCTGTTCAGTGTAGAACGGCCTGAAGCCCATGGCCAGCCCTTCTATTGTGTTTTTCATTAAGTCATGAATATCTGAATTCCAGCTCATTGATGCACAGGGTGTTGAAGGCCTCTGGTGCAATTAAGTCTTCCACGGGCAGCATCACCCTCAATCTCTCTGGGTCTTGGATGGATAACCTGGGTGCAATCCATCATGACTTTCCCAATGTCAAAGCTCCACTGCCCTGGGAGACAGCTCTAGATAGAGTGGCTTAGAAGAGAAATCCCACCAGTCTTACTTCCTTCAACCCTATGAACATCACCATTCTTCACTGCTCTCCATGCCTGCTCTTCCTGTGCAGAGAGTCCTGCTCACTCCCTCCTCCATGAAAGCAGCCTGGCAGAGAACACACTCATCACTCCACCTTTAATTAATACCTGCTGCCTGAAAAGTATAGGGCTGGCAACCAGCTTTGAAGAAGCTACTGTCCTGCCAACAGGTTTATAGCTTACAGCTATGATTTACGGAGGGACACGCACTCCCAGTTGCAGCCTTAAAAGCCACATGGAGGTTGAAGAAAGGCAACAGCACTGCCAACATAAATCACCTGGCACATGCTATGGGCCAAATTCTCTACAGAGAGACTGAACACTGCTGCTGCTCTATATCCTTTTAACAGCAGCCATTCCCTTAACTAAAAATCCCAAAGGATCCCAGTGAAGCAAGTAACACCCTGCACTTCGGGAGGAGGTGGGAGAAATCCAACCAATTCTTCCTGTTTGAGCCTGAGCTCTAGTTCTGCCAGTCTCAGCTGAAGAGAATTTCTTAAGTCAAGCATTTTGAAGCTGTGGGAATCAGACAGAATCAGAATCGTCTCCTGCCTCAGAGCTTGTCTGCTGCTCCAGCCATTCCCTAGCACTTTAGGAGAATGCAGCAGTAGCAACATCAGCAAACCCTCAGAAATAAATTGAAGAAAAAACAAAAGTTGATAAACAAGGAGGGAAGAAGCCTTCTTCCCAGAGGAGAAGCAGCATGAGGTGACTCAGAGGAAACCTGTGTAATTTCTCAGCTGTGACCCTTGGGAAGTCCACAGTCACATTTTATAGAGGAAGGAGCACCTTGAACAGGAATGTCCACAGCTGAACTGCAGCTTTGTCATGAGCAAAAGTTCCTTACGAGCCTCGTGGGACAGGAGATAGAAGTTTGTCTTTGGCCAATGCACTGCTCAAAACGATCTTCAGGGTCACAAGGAAGATGCTCAAGGCATAGCTAGTGCCCCAAGCTCTCTTCAACCTTGCTGGATCCTGTGGGAGATTTTGGTGGCTCTCTGGATCTTACAGGGTTTAGGTGGGAACAGGTAATTTCTTTTTTCATCGCACTACATCTCAGAGGTTAGATTTAAACAGTTTTAAGCAATCTCATGATGAGCAGTGATTGTCACAATTACAGCCTCAAAATGAGGTATTACTAGTTTTATGAATTTCAACTCATCTGAATTATGATTTAATTTACCCAGGCCAGATCTTCAGACCTTTCCACCAATGGGAGGTAGGTAAATAAATGTTTTGCACGCTCAGGACTGATCTTTTTGCTCAGGGACATAAGAGACATCTGTCAGCAAAACACAAGCAAATTTTTCAGAGAAGCTTAGGCACCCCTGACCTTCTCCAAGTGAAAAGCAGGCATCCTGGTTGCAGAGACATTCACAAATATTCATTCTCCAACAGGGATGGTGTGAACTTTCCTGTGTGTGTTTTGTTACTTTCTTCTAAATATTTTGGCTCATTCGAGCTGGATTCACAAACAGTTTCTGCAAATGAGTTTGGTCTTGAATGCCCATGTGTTGACAGTTAAAAGAAATAAAAAGAGAAAGTAACAGCAAAACCAGACCACATAAAACCCCACTTTCAGTAGGGAAATAATTGAGCTGTTGTACACGAAAACACCTCTCCCATGAAGAATTCCTTACAGAGCAGCAACAACAGCAGAGACAGCAGAGATGTGGAGGGCTGGGCTAATAGATTGGTGGTAGAAATCTATCCATCTTTTGAAATCTCCTTCTCCTCGCTGCTTTCCAGACATAAAAAGTGTCCATTTGAACAGAGCAGTATGAACTTTATAACAAACTAAACATGGCTTGAGAAAGATGGTGGTCAGAAGTTAAAAATGCCACATGCTTTGTCTGCAGTAACAATTAAATTCATGGATGTAACCAAGAGGAGCCGTGTCTGAGAACACCAAAAAGCTGCAACTTGGGTGGCAAGTGAGGAACAGGAATAAGAGGGTTTCCTAAGAAAAGATAAACCCTCAAATATTCCCTATTATTTACCATCCCTCCATGAGGCCACCTTAATGAGCTCTGTTTCTTGAGTAGGACAGAAAGAGGTTGAGGGAAAATGTCTAAAGCAGCGTGCAGCTGAAGGAGAAAAATCACAAAGCAGGTTTTCTCATTGCACTTGGTTATTTACCTATAGATGACTCCACAACAGCTCTTAGAAATAATGCTCTGGGATGGTTTCTCAGAGCCCCACTGTGCTCAGCACAGAGGTCTTCAGCTCCCTTCAGAGCCAGAGATGTGAGGGTTGACACTGTTCTTTGTCAAGACGTTGATACATGTGCAGTGTGAGAACAAAACCAGGATAAAAAAGAACTGGTCTAACAATGGGGCATCTGTTCCACTTTGTTCTGCACAAGCATAAGGTGGAAGAGAAAAAAGACCACCAAACACTGGTTATTCTTGAATTTATGAATGCTTTCAAACAACTTAATTCAGGAGATCATTCACATAAAGAAGAAGCATCTTTCACAAGCTAGATTCACAGAGCTATGAAAAAGGGGTAGGGAGAGCATTATTATTATAAATCAGCAACTGCACTTCACCAGTACAAAGTTAAAAATAATGTACCCATTAAATACTGTGTGGCTTGTGATATTAGGTAGCTCCTTATCCACATCTCCTGTGCTGAGGTGTTTTCAGAAGGGAAAAAAATTCCTGCCCACCACAGCTGAGGCAAAGACTTTGGATAACTGTTCATATCTCAGACACTTAAAAAGAATTTCCCACATTTACATGTGCCTCTTGGGAGAAAATTTCTGCTTGGAAAGGGTATGGCAGTACACAGGTCTCCATGTCAAGAGTACAGTGGAAGAGGTCAATAAATGCCAGTAAACAGGAGATCACAGTAGGGACAAGACAGTGGTCATTCCAGCCCAAAACACCATAACTTGTTCATCACCTAAATATCAAAAGTGACGATAAACATTTCTTTTCCCTCTTTTGGCAAGAACAATCCTTAATTTCCCTCAACTCTCTTCCTGCCTTTTGCACTGGGGAAATGTCTTGGAGGTGGAGACTGAGCTAGGACTCACCTGAATGGAGTTCAGAGAGGACACATGTTCCCAAGGGAAACCAAAGAGGTCTCCCACTCCTTTGCAGGCACCTGTACTTAGACACAATAAATCTGATGTGGTTATATGGAAGAAGGATCAAAGAAATTTAAAAAAATATATAAGAGGGACAAAATATATTGCCAAGAGATAATAAATAAGACAATATAGAAAGCCAGAGATGAGATATATATAGCACTACTAAAGGAAGTTTAAGCAGTCATAGCCATTACAAAAAGGGGGGATGGGATCTATGAAATTAAGTTCTATTTTCAATACCTTACTTAAAAAAACACTGTGATATTACTTCTTGTTTACCTTTCTTCTACACAGAAAAGGGAAGGCGAAGGCTTCAGAAGCCTTTATGATAAATTGCATGTAGTTAGAGCAGGCAAGGTATTTACAAGTTGTGGTTAATAGAAACGTTTATCAAAGACACTGTAAGTACCAGACAGTTTAGGCCCCTGAAAAGAGAGTTGTTAAAGATAGGGAAAAAAATAAAAAAACACAAAACAGAGGAGGAACTAAAAAAGAAATTCACAGGGACATATGTAAAAGCAACTGACTTTCAATCTAAATTGGTGTCTCAGCTCTCTTTATATGAAGCAGCAAGCCTATCCTTACAGGGTAGCATGGCTAAGGAAAACAAAAAATAGCTGTATTAGTGGGAATAAATACTGGCAATAAAAGGACACAGAGGGTGGAAGATGTCCCTGTCCATTGTTTGAGAGCCTGTTTATTGAGAAAGACACTTGAGTCTCATCCTCAGCCCAGCCAAATGGGAATTCCAAATTCCACATAATTAAAAAGCCACCTTGGGGGCTGCTTTATCAGAGATGGCAGCCACAGGTGAGATTTACCACAATGTGGATCCCCATTAGCAATAATTGCAGAGTCAACATGGCCTTGAAAACCTTCAAGGATGGGGCAGCCACAGCTTTTCTGGGCAACATCTAAATATCTAAATCTCCCCTTTTTCAGTTTAAAATTGTTTCCCCTCATCCTATGGCTTCCCTCCCTGACCAAGAGTCTCTCCCCAGCTTTCCTGGAGCCCCTTTAGGGACTGGAAGGGGCTCTAAGGTCACCCTGGAGCCTTCTCTTCTCCAGGCTGAACCCCCCCCCAGGTCTCTCAGCCTGTCCTCACAGCAGAGGGGCTCCAGCCCTCCCAGCATCTCCATGGCCTCCTCTGGCCCTGCTCCAACAGGTCCATGTCCTTCCTGTCCTGAGGATTCCAGAGCTGGAAGCAGCACTGCAGGGGGGTGTCATCAAACAGAATACCTTCCCTTGACCTGCTGGCCACACTTCTGGTGATACAGCCCAGGATGAGGTTGGCTTTCTGGGCTGTGAGGGCACATTGCTGGCTCATGTTGAGCTTCCTGATATGCTCAATCATTCAGCCAATGGATTCAAACAAGACAAATTAACAAGTATTAACATTGTGTTTACATGGCTTTCTCCTTAAAACCACAGTCCACTTGTGCAGATGCATTGGATTCATAGATTACCTGACTCTTTTATTCCATTCCCCATGGGTGTCTTTTAAAGTTTGATTTTTAAAAATTCGCAAAACTGCCCTATTTAGTGGATTTTGAGCAAATCATTTGTTCTTGCCTTTCTTTGTTTGCAAACGGGCCCAATATTTACCTTACCTGAAGCACACAGGTGTGAAGGGGTTAATATTTGCAAAGTGTTTTAATAGCCCTTAGACACAAATGCAAAAACACCTTCCCCCCAGATAAGTCACAAAGTGCAACTGGCCAAACTGCCCAGATACTGCTACTGCAGCCAGGTTCAACACGGAAGCAAGAGTCATCTCAATTAGTGGATTTAATTGATGCTTTCATGGCCAAAACCCTTCAGTTCTCTATAAAAGCAACCTCTCTGTGGCAAACACTGGGTATTTATGTGTTTGTGAATTAAACAGAGTTTAGGGATGTTTCCTGTTCTGGAACACGGGTTTTAGTCCAGGTCAACTAACACCTTGCTGGTTTGAGAAAAAAAGCAAATGGAGAATTACAAATAACTGATTTTTATAGTTTCTTACACAGAACATTAATTGCAAACAAATCAAAACAAGGCTACACAATGCTGTATGGAATAGTACTATAAATAGTCCAAACACACAAGTAGCTCAATTTTATAAACACAGCAAGAAGAATAATCTGTTCCTGCTGAACTCTTATGGATTTTGCAATGTTAAGAAACATTAACAACGGTCAGATGTTTTGGGTTAAACCATATTAAAGCTGCTGGTGTTGAAACAGAGGGAAGTGTGAATCTGAGTGTCCCCACACATGGGAACTGCAGCATCTCCAGGGCACAGCCTGGCTCTTTTATTCTGCAGCATAACATCCCTAACATAAAGTTGTATTATTACAAGTATGGTTACTGCATATGCTTAATTTATAACCATATTTTCAGGCAAAACCTATCAAATATTTAATCTAATTTTTATTGGTTATCTAAACCAAGCTGGTTTTGTACTGTGGCTGATCCTGGCTGTTTAGTTGGAAAATTCATTCTTTCTGCCCCTCTCACCTGTGCTCGTTTCTTTTGATCATTCTTCCCTTGATGTCTCTTTTTTTTATTATATCTTAGGCTAAAAATCTTAACTTGGGTAACTCTGCAAAACTTTATCTGTCACACTGTATCCCCACCTGTGTCATTTGCCAGTAATTCCCTATTTATTCTTTCCATTTGAAAGCAGTCTTTTTACTCAGCACTCACACAGGACGGAGTCAAATAAATGCAGCTAAATGTCTACCATTGTCCCAAAAAAATTCTGTACAGTTAGAAGTTAGTATGGGCCAGGGACCACTTCCAATAGCTTTGATGTTGGATGTTGGATGATGAAGGAATAGTCTTCCTTCTTAGCAGGGTAAGAGAATTTTTAGCATTTGCACAGCCATTTTTCACCATTGGTCTCAGTGGTGAAAATTAATTTGGTTATAATTAATAATAATTTTAAAATAATTAAATATATATTTAATAATATATATAATAATTCTATAAAATAAATAAATAATAATTTCAAAATTAAAAATATTAAAGAAACAAAAAATAAATCCTTACCAGGATATTTAATTCGCTGAGAGATATAGGCATTGCTTTTCAAGGCACGTTTGCCACTTTGTCTTTGGAAATTTTAAAAAGGTTGCCATGGCTTCAGAAATGAGTGGCCAGAAGAAAACAGCAGAAAACGTTGTCGCAGTTCCTACAGGATTTATGTTGATCCCACTGGCACTGTGCTCAGAGCAATACCTCACCTTTGGCCAAGATCTCTCTTTTGAAAAGGCTTCCAACCTTGAGCTGAAGACCCGAGCGAGAAGATGTACCTTTTGGAGCTGAGCCAGAGAGAAGAAAAACCAGTCAGCAGTGGTCTAGAAAAAGTGGCCAGGGAGAAAAGAGAAAAAGCGCTGAGGTTATTTAATCTTGGAAAAAGCAGATGTGAGGCTTAAGATAAGAAAAAGTTTTGCAGAAGATATCTTAGCATCAAAGAACACAAAAGGCTGAGAAATGGGTGGGAGAAATTAATAAAGACAAGGTTTTTTATCAAAAAGCAGAATTGTCTGAATGCCACCTCCTGCTCATGAAGCCACAAAGCCACAGGTAGCCAAAATTAGGGGGATATTGTGGGAGAAAATGGTCTTTTCTTGAGTTTTCTCTTATAATCTTTCCTTGTACAAGCACTAAGGGTCAATGTCAGAGGTGGCTCATGAGACAGACGGTCACTTTGGTCCAACCAAATGACCATTCTCCCCTTCCCAAGCAGCAGGATCCCCACAGTTTCCCTGGGTAGTTCTCTCTGATGCCTAATCAGTCCTACTGCTAAAAATAGGCATTGCTTATTCATGCTAAAATCATTCCAGTAATTAACAGAAAATTAATTCAAAACAGGCTGCTATGCCCCTGAGAGCGTATGACCTTGCTTTGTGCAGTGAAGAAGAATTAGCCAAGGTCCATCCAATGTGAAAATGGGAGAAACAGACTGTCCCTGAACTCATGACTCTTTTTTTTCTTCCATGCAGGATTTGAGGACCACAAGGAAGGACCAACATCCATTACATTTCTTATTACCTCTTTATCTATTCCCTGGCCAGCAATTATTTTGTAGCATCCTTGATATTTTCTTGAAATCCTTGACATTATTGAAATTATTTTTGGTGTGTTTATCCTTCTCTTTTTTTTTTTTTTTTTCCTTTTCTTAATTTTCTTTTTTTTTGGTTCATCTCTGGATCCTGTTCTTATTGTTGCATAATTCTTACCTTCATTCATGGAAATATGGCTTATGCAATTACATTGCTTGTCTAACCTTCTATCTGTTCACCTGTCTGCCCATGCATTTGTCTACCTATCAAACTGCTCAGATTCAAACAAATTCAACGAGGAGAAAAGTCTCAAAGCTCTAGACATAATCTGTTTTGTAAAATTTGATCAAACAGAAGAGAAACACCAAAATGAGTGCTCCCACCAAAGGAATCTCAGCTCCTGAACCGCTCTTGGAAGCAGCAGCCAGTTGGCCAGTCAGAAAATCCATGCCCTGTACGTCATGGTTTTTGCACAGACAAAGAGGAAGGAGTCATGGGATGGAGACAAAAGGTAGGTAATGACTTCACCACCTCTCTGGGCAGCCTGTTCCAGTGCTCCACCACTCTCACAGTATAGAAGTTCCTCCTCATGGTTAGGTGGAACTTCTTATACTCAAGTTTGTGCCCATTTCCTCTTGTCCTGTCACGGGGCACCACTGAGAAAAGACCAGCCCCGTCCTCCTACCACCCTTCCTTTAAGTATTTGTAAGCATTGATCAGATCCCCCCTATCTGATGACATTTGGGTCCTGTTGGATCTCTGTTTTAATCCCAGGCACATTCCTGTCTCTATCTTTTGCCAGCAGAATTTTTTGCTGAACAGACTGAGGAGGCAGTTGTTAAGTCATGTGTTCAGTGCAGGGCTGTGGTATCGATTACAAGAAATCTATGCTTGGGGTCCGTGGCACCTCTGAAAAGGTTACGGTGAAGCAGGATGTGTGATTTGTAAAGGTCAAGCAGAAGAAGGGATCTCTGACTCCTGCCTGGGGATGTGTGAAGGATAATTTCATTCCAGTGACAAAACAAAAAATGTAAGCTTTGAGTCACACCGTATGAAAACCCTTTTTTTTTCCCCTTTTATGTCTGCATTTATTGTTGAGCATCTGACAAAACACGATCGTCTGCAAGGTAGTGGCCTATTTAAGGCTGAGTATCTAAGACCCCACTGTAGTCAGTAGAGATTTAGCCAAGAAATAGAGCTGTGAGGGAGACTTTGTCTGACTAAATTCAAGTATCAGCTTTAGGATAAGTTGGACAACACCTCAAACCCTCCACATCTTCCCTGAGCACAGAGAGTGACTTGGGTGATATGGCCAGATGCCTCACCCCAATTGTATGAGATAAGCTCATCTTTAGTGACTGACATGGGAAGAAACTCAGAGAATCACTGAATTAGAATGTGATACAAGCAGTTAAAAAACTGGTAACCTGAGGCTGCACCAAAAGAAGACTTTGAGGACACAACAAGGAAATTATCACTTTATTTTTTTATTTGGTCTTTTTTTTTTTTCCAAATCTCTATTGATCACTCTATCTACTTAGATACTATCAGGGTAGGAGGGCAATACTTGGCGTTAGAAACAATTTCATTCCCCTGGTGCTGCTTGCCAAATAGCCTTCTAGCAAGTATTTAAAATAGGAAATAAAGCCCCCTCTTTAGAGCTATTCATATACACAGTATTTAACAAAACCTCTCTCTTTTCATAATGATTCTGAGAAACTGTGGGTTGAGTTTTCAAGCAATTTTCCAGCTAAACAGTTAAAACAGCAGGAGATGACAGATAGTAATCAGAATTCCCATTATCTCTCCTGGTTTGTACCACTCACTTTCTGCTATCCTAAGCATTGGAGTATTTGATAAAGCAGCCGGGAAAAAAACTTTTTTAATGAAATGTTTTTTGTAAGAATTTGCCAATTCATCAAAATCAAATTGCTTCATGACATTTCTCTGGCCCAATTAGTTTATAATTAGTTAACACAAAGTGGAACAGTTCTAAGAAGAGGGACAAAGGCAAGTACAATCTGAATTCCAGTATCTGTGGGTAGAGCATCTGCTCAAGCAAAAGGAAATATGACTTAATAGGACTGATCCGGGGTCTTCCACGTCCTAATTGCATGTCCTAACCAGCAGAGATTGGCTATTCTGGATTGATCTTGTGCTCTCTACCTGGGTTTGATTGCAAAATCCATCCTGGACTTAAAATAGCTTTATTATTTCTACAGAACATTTCTTTGTCAACAAAATGGTATTTTCCAACCCAGAATACATTTTTTCAACAAATTCACAACCAAGTCACAAAACATCCCTGACAAATACCTTCCCCCTAGAAATACTTTCCCCATATGTAAAACCATGAACTGCCAAAGTTTTCTTCCCTAAACTGTATAGAATTGGGGTAAGCAGTACCATCCAAGAGGGCTGGTCTCAAAATGAGGGCAAGAAGGACAAAGGAGGGACCATAAGTGGCCATACATTGAAAGCACCCACTACCACATGGGAAGCAGTTGTCCCTGCTGGCTCTATATGGGGCTTGGTGTGTCCAGCCATCAGGTTTACTCTTTTCAACTGTACTGGAGCTGAACTGGAAATCTCAGGTTATTTTCCCATTGATATTCTGTGCTTTCCTATAGGGGCCAGATCAATTAAATCATTTTTTTAATGGAAGGAAAATGACTTTATGTTTCCTAAACTCTAGGAAACAGCTAGAGTGCTTGAGGGTCCTGGTCTGAGTCCTGATGCGTCCCTGATGCATGATCTCAGCAAAGATATGTTTTCTGCCTGTGTTTCAAACCACCTTTTGCTACATCTGTCCATAGGAAGCTGTAATGCCTGCTGGGTGAGGAGCTAAGAATGTGTTTTGTGATGGCAAAGCAAGCACAGAACTGCTTTGTGACCACAGCACAGGCTACTGTCCCCACACTTCACCCCAACTCCAAAGCGTAGGCATAGGAAAATGAACTTCTTTTTTTTTTTTTCCTGCAAACAACTCGGAGATGCTCGAGGCATCGCCAGCAGAAGCTGGCAGGAATCCCACACTCCGAGTCTTTTACAACCAAAAGAGCTTAGCAATTAGCAAAATAACAAAAAAAAATGTCAAATGCATTTTTGATGCTCTGGAGTTGCTGAGATTTTAAACAAACAGTCTGGACTGCTCCCACTCACGGAAAGGTCTGTGCACCAGCAGCGTAGCAACAGCACCATCGTATGGGCATCTCCGACCCCTACAGCCCTCAGACCCCTGCCCATCTCCAGTTTGCTCCACAGATTAGCACCATGGTGGGATTAATTTGCAGCAATGCATCGATTTCACGGTTGTCAGCAAGAGCGTGTGTGATGTGAAGGTGAAATTTTTCTTCAAGGCTGGTCAGGTTAGCTTCCAAAATGGGAAATCCCAAATGGGAATAGCTGGATGTTTGGGTCTGTGCCTGGAGCCTTGTAGAAATACTCAAGGTCAAACAGGCTTCTTGCTTATTCAACTTTTGTAACACTCGCTGGTTGTACTTGTTGGCACCCACAGATCTCAAAACACTCCCCTTGAGTTTCAGGAGTCATGAGCCCTATTTGCCATAAGAAGAAGAGGCACAAAGAAGAGGAGGCACATGCCAAAGCTCCCTCAGCAGCCCAGTGAGAGACCTCAAGACTTTTCTGTCTTTACTCAATGTTCTGCTCTTAATGACAGCTCTGGTCTCCGTTGCTGAACTCTGAAAGATGTGGCAGGCAGCCTAGCCTTGCATCCATGTGCTCTGAAGCTTACTTGAACAGCAAACCTAGAAGTAAATCCTTGTAATGTGAGCTAGACCATGACATGAAACAGTGTTAAGCATCTACAGACGTAGCAGCTGGAGCCTATCTCTGCTGGCAGTCAAGGGCAGCCCTGGAGCAGCAGGAATCATGCCTGTCCATCTCAAGACATGTGCACCGGAGAGTGGAAAACAGCTGAGAGGTTGATAGGAAATACTTTAGGGTGAGATAGGGGACATGCTGTGGCCTTTTGTCACAGGGGGAGCAAAGCATGCCTGTAATCACATATATAGTTAGAAGAGGGTACACAGGACTGGCCACTGGCTCCTCCTGATTGCTAGCTATCCATCCATCTCTGTGGACACCTATATATATACTAGTTTTTAAATCTTTCTCTCCCCTTATCTATCCATCTATCTTCCTGTCTATCCAATCACATACCTCATTTAGGATCCATGATTCCCTCCTTACAGACAAGTTTGTGATGTGGTTTGCCTTACTGCCGTCTAGTGACTCAGTCCCATTTATTTCCCCCACCCATTCTGACTTGGGACCCTTTACTGCTCCTGAAGCTGTTTGCATTCCCAGGAACACAGCTGGACAGGCATTAGAAATTCCCTCTTCAGTGCCTAAAACTGGCCACTAAAATCCTTTTTTGTACATCCCACATCCCCACAGCTGGAGCAGATTCGCAGCTCCTTCATTGCACACGTACAAAACACCTTCCATGAGTGGAAAAGTCAATAAGATCCTTTCTGCAGCCCATTGCAACCTCCACACACACATTTCAGAACATCCTGAAAAGAACCTTCAAGCCACATTTATGCCGAGCAAGAAAGGCCCTGTCTCTCTTCAGGGCCTCAGACAGCAACTCCTTCTGTCCTTGCATTTAACTCTGGCTTTAATTAAGGCTTCCAAGAAGGTGTTATACTCCTGAGCTCAGAGAGTGGAGACTCTGCAGGATCCCTGATGATCCGACTCTTTCAAGGGCTACAATTCATTCAGGATCTTGGATGAGTGTGTGGCACTTCATCTTAGTTTCTTCTTTGCTGGGTTCTGTTGTGATTGGTTTTTTTTCTCTTCTGCTTATAAAAGTCATCTCCATGAAAAAAAAAAAAAAACCAGTCTGCAATTTAAGTGTTAACATATTGTCTCTGTCATCTTGCAGAAAGACTACAGCCTCTTCAGACCATCTAACCAAATGGCTGACCAGGAAATCAAAGCAACTTTCTTTTGCCATTGGAGACACTTAGTATCTCTGTCCAGATTTCCCAGGCATACTTTTTCCCCTATTGCCCTTCTTCTTCCTCAAACTTCCAGCTGATGCCTTCCATGGTGACCCAGCCCTTCAGAGTGATCCATGATACCATGCTCTGTACCACCATACAGAGGCTTCCCAGCCTGACATCAGGCAGGTGAACAGGAATACAGCAAAGAATCAAACTCTCTGTCCCTCCCTCCTCAACAGAAATCTCCAGACTTGTATCCATCAGGAATCTGCTCTGACAACATAAAGTAGTACAAAAAAAAGAATACCGAAGTGATTTGTAGGTATTCTTGTATTCCCAGGGGAAATAGGTGGTCTTGTTCACCCAATTAGATAAACTTAGGGTTTTATAACATCAGGAAAATAAAAAATACCATGCACACACGATTCTATGGAAAACTGTATGTTAATGTATGTATAATAATTATAATGGGGCGTGTTTGCCATCTTCAGGAGTTGAGCAGGAACTGCACACAAGCGTTGTATTAGAAATAGTGTGACCAGCAGAAGCAGGAAGGTGATTGTCCCCCAGTACTCAGCACTGGTGAGGCCACAACTGGAGTATTGTGTCCAGTTCTGGGCACCTCAATACAAGAGAGACATCAAGGGGCTGGAGCGGGGGCAGAGGAGGCAACGAAGCTGGTGAAAGGCCTGGAGCATAAATCTTGTGACAAGTGGTTGAAGGAGCTGGGGCTGTTTAGTTTGAGGAAGAGGACGCTGAGGGGAGACCTCATCACTCTCT
The DNA here is from genome assembly GCA_004320125.1 of Scolopax mira. Classification (NCBI taxonomy): domain Eukaryota; kingdom Metazoa; phylum Chordata; class Aves; order Charadriiformes; family Scolopacidae; genus Scolopax; species Scolopax mira. Next base: position 149,768 of record BJBW01002224.1, on the reverse strand, counting down.
ACAACTACCTGAAAGGACACTGTAGAGAAGTTGGTGCTGGTCTCTTCTTGCAGGTAATTAGTGACAGAATGAGAGGGAATGGCTTCAAGCTCCAACAGAGTAGGTTTAGACTAAACATTCGGAAAGAATTTTTCACAGGAAGAGTGGAATGAACTCTTTCAGCCTGTCTTCATAGGAGATGTGCTCCAGCCCTCTCATCATTTTTATGGCCCTCCACTGGACTTGTTCCAACAGGTCCATGTCCTTCCTGTGTTGAGGATTCCAAAGCTGGACACAGTACTCCAGGTGGAGTCTCACAAGAGCAGAGAAGAGGGGCAGAATTACCTCCCTTCATCTGTTGGCCACACTTCTTTTGATGCAGCCCAAGATGTAGTTGGCTTTCCAAGCTGCCAGCACACACTGCTGGCTCACGTTGAGATTCTCAACCACAAGCACTCCCAAGTCCTTCTCCTCAGGGCTGCTCTCAAGCCATTCTCTGCCCGACCAGTATTATTTGTGCCTGGGATTGCCATGTCTCAGGTGCAGGACCTTGCACTTGGCCTGATTAACTTCATGAGGTTTGCACAGGCCCACTTTTTAAGCCAAGCCATGTCCCTCTGGATGGCATCCCTTCCTCCCAGCATGTCAACCACACCACACAGCTTAGTGTCATCAGCAAACTTGCTGAAAACTATTACTACAAAGTCCTAAATTCCTGAGATTTAAGAAAAACATGAAATAACACAAGAAAACAAAGCAAATTGAATTTAGCAGAAAGTCTGGGTTTCTTTTATGGTGTGTACTGAGAAGTGGTCAAAGGAAGTAAGAGATGGGAGAGGTCTCCAATCTACCCACCAAAGCAAACATTCACACTTCAGGTTGGAATGTGGCAGAACTCACCCTCATCTGTAATGAGAAGTGGCCTTTCTTTTACAAGCCTGAATTGTTTACAGTACCCACTGATGGGTTTAAGTGTAAAACCATACCCAACCTACACTAGGAAGAGGGACTGGCAGACAAAGAGAAGCATGCCACAGCGCAGAGGTGGCAGATAAAAACAACACCAAACAAAGCCATCACAAAGCCCCTTTGGTTTCAACACACATGCAGACAAAAAAAAGTTGAATTGGTTATTGTCTTTTCCTAGGCTAAAGACAAGACATAAAAATAAGGGCAAATGAGCACCTGTACACCTGGAAAAGGCCAATGCACAGTATTTTGACCACATACCTCACTACCACATGCCACGTGTGTCACAGACACACACACATATAGATGAATTGCTGGAGGTGTTTATTAAAAGAACTTTATGTCCTTGATTTAAACACAATAGCTCCACTCAAGATAGCAATGGGGGTGGAGAGCCTTGTTCACAGGGTGCAACCACAGCCTCACTGTGGAAGTGCATAAGGCCAGCCTTGTTCTGAAGAATTTGGGGTTTTTTTCCACTCATGTGAACACTTTGCCCAAGGGTAGGAGGAAAGGCGTGGGTGTAGTGGTGGAGAGGAGTTGCTAGTAACTCTGAAAGTCACAGTCAGATTGGAGAGGCACCTCATGCAAATATCACCACTGCAAACCAACCCCTCCCTTGGTCCAGCCTTGCTCAGGTGGCTTCAGAGGGTGACCTTCTGGGCATGCCTGATTGCTTCCTCCCAGGGTATATAAACTGCCCTACGAGGAAACAACCCATATTCAGCACAAGAGAGGCTATCCCAAAATGAAGGCTCTCCTTGTCCTCCTGCTGGGAGCGGTCCTGTGCTTGGACTCAGGTAAGACAGCAGAGAGAATCTGCCCCACATCCCCTCCAGAAGATCTTCAACTAAGAGAAAAGACTTGTGATGGGGTTTGGCAGTGAGGGATGAAATGCCGACGCAGTTGTCATAGGAAGATACTGTTTTTTTGACAGGGTGTCTTGGGTGTTGCATGGAAAAAAATGCATAGTGCCACTCTACTGATGGTGTGATCCTAGTGCTGGGTAGTGCAGCTTCCAGGAATGATAAATCTTATACAAAACTGGATTTAATTAAAATCAAAATGCTAAATCAAATACAGACCACATAGTTACATGTGGGTTTGTTTGTTCTTAAGGAGGGTGGGAGGGTTATTTTTTCTTCTTCCCAAGCTATCAAAATTACAGCATTTCTGCAAAAGTAAGTTTTACCCCAACTTGTTTTCTGACTCTTCATTTCAAAAGTAAACTTTGATTGTCAGAATTTTAATAGAAGAGAAAAAAATATAATTCCATAATGTGTTATTTTCTAAACTGGATGGGTGGGATTTGGACACAGTCACTTTTTTATTTTGGCCTGATTGTGAAAAAAATTGTTTTAAACCAGCTTTTTCCAACTGCCAGAGAATAGAAGAAGCAGATCTGAGCAGAAATATTGCTCAATCAGCTGAGGATGTCTAAGAAATAGGCTGAGAAGGGTCTCATGCAGTCCTGGCCAAACCCTCTCATCTGCCAACTTCCATCAGGGTGCTCTGAAATTTGACTTTCATTGCGTTAAAAGCCAGAGAAATGTGAGAGCAGAGTGCAGTGCTACAGACAAACTAGGGTTTGGCTCCTTGTCTCTATGACTGCATCAGTCATTTATACCAGAATGGCTTGGCCAGAGGGAGACCAAGTGCTTCAAATCTCTTCTTGCTTGTTCTCTGAATAACACTAGTTTCTATTCCATGTTCTAAAAGAGTATGTTAGGCATTAAGGTATCGACTTGAGGGAGTCATGATCCAGGCCTGTGGTCATGGGGTTAAAATACTTATATATACATCAACTCTCACACTTACAAGCTCCAGTGATTCCCTGGGGCATGGGCAGGAAATTGGAAGAGGTAATTGCACCATGCTCTCACTCCTCTGGGGACTATTTTTCACCAGGGCTAGTCACTTGTAAGCTGCAAATGCTTATTCTGCCTTTACTTGATGCTCACAACAGCACAGCAGATGTTAACAACGCTGACTTGTGTCCGCCGTAGAGTGGCATGTCCTCGAGGGGGTGGGAACACGTGGTGACCTGTTTTTCAGAGGGAGACAAAAGCCGTGTTTGCAGTTTGCTTTCTAAGAGGGGGTGATGGAGAGTTGGTGAAACTGGGGCAACGGGCTGGAAGTGACCTTGCAATCTGCCTGCTCCATCCCTCTCTCACCCCCTCTTCCCTCTGGGCTTTCCCTCTTTCATCCAACCCTGGCAATGTTTCAGCTAAACCTCAAAGGCCCACGTCGTCAAACACTCATGTCTACTGAGGCAGGAGAATAATTGTCTTTCTGGGGACTTCATCCCTTCATTCCAGCTCAGGAGGAAAGAATGTCACAAAAAGCCTGTTCCAGACAGGAACTGATACAGGCACCCCAAACGCAGAGGAAGAAGCATTTGGGAAGCCCCTCCCATTGACTGATGCGACCAGTCAGTAAGACCAGCTGCTCCCCAACTGCACTGACTACACCTGAAACGACTTCAGCAACTGCAAAACTTGACTCTCACCTCAAGTAAGAGTCCACCAAAAATGGGAAATACATAATTTTTGCAATAACAGAGGTGCTGTCTTCTTTTGAGGACCCACAGGAACAGTTCTGTTTCCCAGTGCAAGCACTTAGTTGCAATCCCTAGAGATCCTCAGATAGATCTGTCTTATAACCCCTCTTGATCTCTTGCAGGTTCCTCTTTGAAGTGTTACAGCTGCATGACACAGCTCAGCAACTCCAACTGCCAGAAGGAAGTGGTCTGCAAGGATAAGGAAAAGTGCAAGACAGATGTGATCAGTAAGACAAAAACAGGGTGGGAAATGTCTTAGTTGTGATGTCAGAACCAAGCATGATCCCAGCCTCAGGTGTCCAAGCCAGCCCCACTTTTACTCTAGTTACACCAGCTGATCTGGACCAGTAAAGCTCAGTGTGCAGCAGAGAGAGAAAAGCCATCTGGGGAGAAAAGGTGATAAAAAAGCTTTCAGATGATTTTCATGTCAAGTAGAAATGACACAAGGATAATGTTTATCCCTTGGTGATAACTGGTCCTTTGGTAGCAGTGCTAGCCATCACCAAGTCTTCTTCCCACACTGACCAAGAGAGTGTGATTACAAAGTCATGTTGTACCCCATAAATTTCTCAGTATTTGCCAATAGATCATTCTAAAAGCTGAGCATTATGGCCAGTACAAGGAACGAATCTCAGGAGGGTGCTGCTGCACTTGAGGCTTACTCATACTTATCAATGTCTCTCACTTGTACAAAATTGGGTTTATTTCACTTTCATAACCCCAAATATTGTTTTCTTACCAGGGCAATAGTTACATTTATGGCTTTGAAAAGTTTGAAACATGTATTAAAATGTGAAGGGCTGAGTCTGGTGAAACCTAGTCATAAAGTCAGGAGCATACAGCGACAGAGCTGCCTTTAGGGGAGTTCAGTGAAAAGAATAGATTTTCACCTAAGCCCTTCTACAGCCAGCTCTGAATGCAGCCATCTGTGTGTCTCTGGGTAAACTCCTTTAACAGATTATGATTTAATTCCCCCATTCTAGATCTGGCAAAAAAAAACAATGTTCACCCGGTCCAGATCTGTGGTGACAGCTCAGTTGCTCTTAGACCTGGGGCATGTTCAAACTCATCTTTGTCAGGCAGTTAATGCAATACCTCCAGTAGGCAATGTCCTTGTTGGAAATGTGCAAATCCATGGCCCTGCAGGATTTGCATCACATGCAGGAGAGCCAATACATTGTATAACACACTAAATTTATACACTAAATTTGCATATGTCAAAAACTTGATACCCAGAATAGATTGTGTAAGATCAGGAGATCTAATGCAGGTCCTCACCTGTTCTCAGTACTGGTGAGGACCCATTTCAAATACTGTTGAGTTTTGGGCCCCTCACTACAAGAAAGACATTGAGATTCTGGAACGAGTCCAGAGAAGGGCAACAAAGCTGGTGAGGGGTCTGGAGAATAAGTCCTATGAGGAGCAGCTGAGGGAGCTGAGGATGTTCAGCCTGGAGAAAAGAAGGCCGAGGGGAGACCTTCTCACTCTCTACAACTAGCTGAAATGTTGTAGGGAGTTGGGGGTCAGTCTCTTCTCCCAAGTAACAGACAATAGGACAAGGGGAAATGGCCTCAAGTTGCCCCAGGGGAGGTTTAGGTTGGATAGTAGGTAAAATATCTTCACAGAAAGGGTTATCAAGCATTGGAACAAGCTGTTCAGGAAAGTGGTTGAGTCACCATCCCTGGAGGTATTTAAATAATGTGTAGATGTGGTGCTGAGGGCCATGGTTTAGCAGTAGCAGTGTTAGATCAATGCTAAGGCTCAATGATCTTAAAGGTCCCTTCCAACCTACACAATTCTGTGATTCTATAATCTACTGGTAACCAGCAGTTACTGAGTATCGATCAGCCATAGAAAAATAGGCTGTTCCTCTCAGAAAGAAATCAAACAATAAGTCTATATCTGTGAAATGGGATCTCCCAGGGCAGGGGGTTGGAACTAGATGGTCTCTAAGGTCCCTTCCAGCCCAAACTGTTCTATGATTCTATGATGATTCTGTGTTTCCATAGCCACGTTTCCATAACTTCCCTGGATGTTGCAAGGCTCCATGCAACAAAGAGGGATGGGATGGGAACAAGGATTACCCCATATACTTGCTCCTCATCCACTAGTATCTTAGGCTTCCCATCAGAGGTGTTAATGGCTCCTTTCATTATTAATTAAATTATTAGAATTTCTGTAGTTAGTGCTGTTTTAGAAATCCCTAAGAGTTATGCTGGGGAATACACTGCCTTAAGCAAACCATCAGGGATTGAAATCCTTTGCCCCCACCCCGACAAACTGACACCTCAAAGAAGTAACTTGCTACAGTAAAACATGTAGCTGTTTGGAAACACACCTTTTTTTTTTAGCTTTTCTAAGAAGTGAGCTCAGATAAGAGTAGCATCTCATTATTCGTTTCCATGAGGCTTGGTTTGGCCTGCATTGAGTCCTTGTAGTAACAGTCCTTCTTTCCTTCCAGGGGTCGCAGGGCTCTTCAGCATCATCAACAAGGGCTGTGATGCATCATGCGACGCAGTCTATCAGGACTTCAGCGTGGGCAACAGGAATATCTCCTGCTGTGACACCGACTTCTGCAATGTCAATGCAGCAGGCAGCCTGAGGTCCAGCTATGGGATAGCAGCAGGGATCGCAGCCAGCCTGCTCTGGCCCTTCCTAAACAACAGACTGTGAGGAGCAAAGAGGACTCCCATGACCCCAGAAAGCCTTGGAGCATCCCTCTTGCAGGAATTGTAACTAGGGGTAATGCGGTGTGTTGGACACACAGCATCCTTGGAGCTGATGGCAGATCTTTGCCGTATGATAGCTTCCTCACCACTGTTACTGTGTTTCCATAGTGCTACCAGATAAGAAAATATGTGTGCCTGCTACCTGAATTATACCTAAAATATACTGATTTCCGAATCAAGTGTGAGTTTGTTACCTGTTTATCACTTAGTCGTGTGTTTCTGCACCCAGCAGTAACTGCAGTGGGTGTGTTGTGTATCTGGCCAAGGCTCAGTGTTGGTCATTGCTGTGTAATGATGATAAGTGCCAAGAGGTGTCATGGCACAGCAGAATAGAGGTGACATCTCTTCATCCAAAAACTTGTGGGGCTCTGGCTTATGACCAATTCTGGAGGGCACATACCCCAAGAAAACCCATAAAGTGCAATGACACCTCCAGGGGAACCTGTTGTGACCTGGAGACCCCAGGACCCTGCACTTTGTTATAGCAGTGTTCAACTTCATATGGGCAGATACTCAAATATCTGGAACACCATGGTGAGCAGTAAGCATTGGAGTAGAGTGGAAAGGATGTACCCAGGAAAGGATGTGTCCTGATCAAATGATCCAGTTCTGGGATTGCCGGTCTCCATCCTGGCCATAGCAACATCTCTTGAAGGTTCCTATCTCCCATAGGTAGGTTCTTAAGCTTTCTTCTCCAAGCTCCTCTTTGATCCATTCCCCATGGCACAGCCTGGGATACAGGTCCTGTCATAACGTCAGAATCTTAAAGGTTCTGCAGGATTGCCTAACAGAGGAGGGACAATGGAGAAAGTAAACATCAGAGCTTGCGTTTTCCCCTCTGGTACCTTGATTATGGAGGTGAGCACATACCTATGGACACGCACCCACTTCCACCTCCATTTTGAGAAGGGCAGATAATCCGGATGAGACTGAAGAATTGCTGAGGTCATAAGGATACCCACAGAGCCCTTTAGTCCCTTCCCTATAATAGGAATTTCCCTTGTTCACCCACTAATCTTTCCCCACTCCTGGGACTCCCTGCTGAAGCCAGAGTGGCATTCGCAACTCACCACATGAAGAAGATGAAGATCTGATGAAAAAGCAGCTTAGTGCAGCCTCTGGCACTGATCCAATCCTGTTTTGCCCTTTAATGGTGTAATGAATGCAGCAGCCATGCAAGCTTCAAATATGTGGAAAAACATTTTAAGCCCTCTCTGTTACTGATATCAACAAGGTGTCTGCATGCAAGGCAGACTCATAATTTTAACACCTCTCCTATACAGTTATAGTCCCTCTATATAGTTATAGATTCTAAATTATAGTTTTCCTTCTCCAGATATTTTATTTTATGGATATAAACTTGAATGTTTCCATTTTGCACTGGGAGATCCTGTATAACACTTGGCATCAGCAGCAGAGAAAGGACCACACAAAAGCTGCCTGAAATAAACTCCAAGCAACACATATGTGAAGAGATCGGAAACACTCTGGAGAAGGCCACTGTGTCACACGTGCCTCCTTCCAATACACAACAAAAGAAGACAAGGCTGGGATCAGCAGAGTGTACAGACAAGACAGGCTGGACATATGAATTCAAGGAGCTATGATGCCAGGACAGTAATGGGTGGAAGAGTAAAAGGGGAGGGAGAATGGCCAAGAGCCCCATTTTCCTCTCTCATACCCTAAGAACTATTGGGGGTGCAAAGGAAATGCAGAGCCATAAGATGAAATAACATAAAAGCATTTAACTAGTGGAGATGTCATCTGGGGGACGTATAGTCATGGGACAAGAGCCAGCATCAAATTTTGGATGAAGTCAGATGTCAGAAGATAATGACACCGTCTGCTATTGTGAAAGAGAAAAGTACATAAATCCTTGGGACACAAGGCATTAACAAACTGCTAATTGTAGGAAGCAGGAAAGGGGCTTTCCCAAAGGAAAATCCAGAACTAATCACCTTCCTCATATGAGACAAGTCTGGTTATTGGCCAAGGGAGGATATGGGACAGGTGAGATGATTTATTCTGGTTTTTGCAAACCTCCTGAGTCTTAGCGACTGAAAAGTGGGTTCATCCAGCGGTACATATCCCAGCCAGGCCATTTTCTGCATGGCTGCCCAGCTCTGTGAGCTCTCCAGTACAGGAGCTCATCTTCTTGCACTGCAAGAAGACTATTGCCCTGTACCCACTTTCTGTAACAAATCCCAGGCAACCAGGCATGTCCACATCCACTGGCCTCTCTCCACGAGCAATTTGGGTACAAGAGCCACGTTCTGGAGACTAGGAGTTTAGCTGTACAGAAATGGTCAAAGTCAAGTTCCCTAGGGTCATTGGGTGAGACACAGACTCTTTCAGCTTCTGGAGAGGTCAAATACATTCAACTCTGAAAAGGAGAGACGTGTCCAAAGTCTAGCATGAATGGAGGCTGTTTACCTGTGTTATAGTGCATCAGTCCCATGTGGTAATGATGTCTAATTGCTGGAGCACAGCGTTTAGGAGTTTCTTGATGGAGACAAGAGGGGACTTTCTCATGCTCTGGTGGTTAAGACATGATGCCTAGACCCTTACAGGCTGAACAGAGGATGCCTCCTCCCATTTTATTCTCTGTACATAGAATCATAAAATGATTTGGGTTGAAAGAGACCTTAAAGATCATCTAGTTACAAACCCCTGCGGAGGGCAGGGACACCTCCCACTAGATCAAATTGCCCAAAGCTCCATTAGGCTGGTTTTGAATACTCTGAAAGAAGTCCAGAGTTGACCAACAAGTGATTTGCCTTTGGAGATATATCTGGAGATATATCCTATCTGTGGATATATCTGGAGTTTTTGCATATAGTGCCGGAGGGTGGGGGGGATTAAACCATTTAAAGAAGGTGTAACTGTGAGAGTCCATGACTGGGATGGACACAGTAAAGAGCAGGGTAGGAAGCCCCTGTGGACACAATAAGGTGCTAACCAGTGGAACTCTCTGCTGCTTGGTAGATGCCTGGCATAGCACTTGCAGTAGCACTTCCCATTCAGGTTATAGACAGACAACCTCAAAAACAACCCTTTAAATTCTGGGAAGGGTTAGGAGGTGGCAAATTGGGGCAGAAAAATGACTCAGCAGTGGGTCAGAACCTGGGCTGGGCTAGGGCAGGACTAGGAAGAGGACTGTTTTCCCAGGTGCTGTAGCAGCATGTTGACAGAAAGGCTGGCTTCCCCTCCTGCCTTGTAAACCCCCAAGAAACAAAAACAGGACTCAGTCCCTCCTGCTCTACTCTACACCCTTTGTCAGCAGTGTGGTCAGTTGGTTCAGAAGATCTGGCATCACACAACTACTCAAGCTCTGGTTGAAGTTCAGTTTACTCTCTGGGTGGTAAGAGAAAGGGCTGAGAGCTTCTTGCTGGGTGAGGCACAAGCACAACATTTATTTGAACAACAAGGCTGCTTCTTTTTTTTTGCCAAGCAAGTTGTTTCTTGACATTGCTGGCTGAGCAGCTTTATCACTTCTCCTATCTTTTCCACACTTATTGAAAGGCCTAGAATTGAGGATAGTGTCTTTAAAGAACTCAATCCACCATGACGATTGAGATGCAAGAGATTTCTCTTCTTCCAGGATCAAACTACAGTTCATTCATTTAAATAATATATAGCTGGACTATAAAGTGGATGGTTTCTTGTTTTCAAGGGCAGCAGCTGCACTTTTCCAAAGGCTGCAGTTGTGTTATGGACTGAATGTAAACGTACGATATTGCTCTTACAGATGGAAACAATAGAATCATAGAATCATAGAATTATTGAGGTTGGAAGGGACCTTTCAGATCACCTAGTCCAACCATTAACCCAACGCTGACAAAAACCATCACTAAACCATATCTCTAAGCACCATGTCTACTCATCTCTTAAATAGCACCAGGGATGGTGACTCCACCACTTCCTTGGGCAGCCTCTTCCAATGTTTGATAACCCTTTCAGTGTAAAAATTTAAAGTGACCACTTTGGTATGATTTTTATGGCAGAAAATGTTATAGACATGTTCAGAGTAAAAGAAAGGTGCTCTTATATTATTGTTATGATGCTGTATTTGCTACTGGTAGTATTTGCTAGTATTTATTACCTCTGCAGATAGAGATTAGAGCATACAGTATGGCCCAGTAGAAGTTACACCTAGTTCCTGTACCTGGTCTGAAAAATGTCACCAAGGACCCATGAATTCAACCCAATTTTCAGCAGCTGGTTAATAACATTTGATCGCACTGGAGAAAGTCTCTGGGGCAGAGAGGCTGGATGAGCTGTTTGTGGACTAGCAGTTCCTTGCTGTGCCCCAAATATCCTTCATGGCCTGGGGCAAGTTACACAGTGTCTCCATACCTCTGCCTTGTACAGATGTTATCAGGTCCAACATATCAAAAGATTCTCAGATAGTGACTTTTATGGGGTCAGGGGAGAGACTTAAGCTAAAAATAAGCTCAAATAAAGGCAGCTAGCATAACAGAGCTAGGGAATGATTACCCACTACCAATCCGCCCTGTGCAGCCACATTCCTGCTCTGAATTATCCACACATTGTTGTGCAATGAGGTTTTTAGTGTTCCAGATAGACCAGGAGACAAAACCTGCAGTTTGCTCTGCTCTGCCAGCTATTAAGCCACTGGATAGTCACTAAAAGCAATCAAAAGACCTGCCTTTTGATTGCAGAACATCCCTAAAGTAACTGTACCCACCACTCACCCAGGGCAAGGCTGACTGGACAAGGCTGATGAAGCCAAGTTGACTCCACGCCATCTTGACTAATCCCACTCCCGTTCTGCCACTTGACAGCTGTGTGTGACAGAGAGATCCCTCGCTAGCCCCTTCTGACCTTCTCTTGAGCTCTGTTAATGCCTTTCTAAGCTCAATCACAGGGCTCCTTGCAAACTAGATGCTGCACCCATGATTACTCTGTTGATGCTTTGGATCCACTGGTCCTAGTGCCACCCTGAATTCCTCCTTCTCTGATTCCTCAGCCACAAACCCATATTATGGCGGCATAACCTTATAAAGCTTGTTAAAATAGCTCTTCCTATGTGCCTCTACCAGGAGTTATATACACCAGCTGTGTACAGCCTCTACACCCTTCATGGACACATGTTCAACTCTGCCAGTGCTTCCTCACCTGAAACACTTAGACACACCATGGCCCATCCAGGACCCTTTCACAGCTCTGCTGGTGGCCCTCCATGGCTGGGGCAGTTTGACCCACCTTTCCTGCTACAGGGATGACAGGTATGCGTCTGAGTCAGGAAAGCAAAACATTTTGCTCCTTCATCTCTTGTTATTTTCAGTAAAGATTCAATCTGGCATTGAGGGAATTTGTGGAATGGGAATTTCACCCATGGCAGGTGAGTGAAAGTGGAGTGATGGGCAGGGAAGGGATTTGTTTTCATCAGCAGTCACTACGTATTGAGTTATTTGCAGGGACCCACCTGTCTTCCTGGGTGGCTGTGTGGTGCCACACACATGGGTGCCTTCTGTCCAAGATAGTTGTGTCTTCTGCTCTGGACTGGCATTCAACTGCATCCTTCAAACGTGCCATCTACAGTGTAGCAAGGGGAAAATGTTTTATCTCACAGAAGACTTCAAGAAAAAATTATATAATCTCTGTCTGTAAGAGGCAAAATTTCTTTTGTGAAGAGAAAGGTGTTCATTCTGCTTAAAATACTCATGTTCAGGCAGAGACAAGCTTTTTTGACACCTATTCAACTGTAGTAATTAAAAAGAGAGGAAGCCAAGGTTTCAAATAGTCAGTTGATATGTGATAATTGGAATACAGCTGACCTGTTCCTCTACATGTGAAATGAAAATAAAAGAAAGTTGGACTCGACATAAGAATTTGACTATTCAAAATTTAAGTGGAAATATTTAAAAGAAAACAGTTAAGAAAACAACCTTTTGTCTGTTCTTTGTCTTGCATGCTGTAGAGCCAGAGAACAGCAATCTGTTGCCAAGACTGCAGTGCTCATGTGCAGTCGCTGCTTCTGGACTGGTCCCAATTGTCTTGCGGTAAAATGGCAGAGCATTTCACAACAGTTTTCACACCCATCTACTATCAAAGACGGTTGTTTCCCTGCCCTTCTTAATCCCATGCAATTAGTTTCTCTCCTTTGTTGTTTTTGCAACTCTTCTACCAGGTACTCCTCAAGTGCAGCAGCTCTACCCTGCTTTTCCTCATCCTTCCCCCTGGAGGACAGAGAAAAGAAGCATTTGCCTTTGCCATGGAGACTTATGATGTTGTGTCTTCCAGTGTCCTTGGGAAACAAGAAGCCAGTACAAGCATGTCCATGTCAGAGGTTCTATAACAGCTGTCCCTCAACCTTGAATCTGCTCAAGAAGTGATGATCTAAAGAGCTGGCATTTGACACAAAGACAATGAGAGAGAACAATCCTGGCATGAAGAAATAAATACACCACAAACAAAAGGTATTTGTCTAAGAGAACGGGGGTATCAAGGTAAATGGAAAATTGCCCCAAATTCCCCACTCTGGAACTTTGAGGATAACCCTTACCTATCCTGCTATGTAGAAAGAGCAGCTTTCCCAGAGTCCAGGGAAGTTGTGAAGGTACAAGTCAAGAACCCTACAGAAGCCCAAAGAAACAGGGAACACTCATATCCATCCTTGGCACCTGTGAATACAGAGCTTTTAAGCAGCAAACCTGGAGGGAAAGGTGAGCATGTGTGGGCACGAGAGGTAGAGCATTTGTTTTACTGCCTGGCACCAGGGATTGGCATTAAAGACAGCAAAGAATAGAAACATTTTTCTGAGTCTCACTGTCATTCCCTCCCTGTATTCAAAATGACTTGCGAGGACAAAATAAAAATCATCTCTATTATCTCCTCCTCCTTCCTGGTTCACCCAATTCCTGTGTCCATCACAAGCATCGGGATGGGACAACCAAACCAACAACCTTCACTCATCCAGACTATGCCCTGCTCCAACCTCTCTCTCATCTCATCCACATTTCAGCTACACCATTTCAAAAACAGCTTCCATGACTTGGATTTGTGTGTGGAGGGCAGTCTAGTCTGTCGCTTCCCTTAACATCTACGAGAGCTGAGGTCACCATGTGGCCTTTTGCACAGACAGGATGGCTCTCCAGTTCAAAAGTTCTTTGAGATACTCAAATGGGCAGAAGGGGCACATGTAAGTATGCATAAGTGTGATAGTCAAAAGAAAAGAAGGTAAGAATCCAAAAAGTTGTTCATTCACATAGAAACATATTTACTCAGCACTGAGACTCTACTGGAGTCACACAAGTCGCTTCTGATGAAAGGTTAATCGCAGGGCAGAACAGCTACCCCGGGAAAACTTGCTTACTTACTATAAAAACCTCAGCAGTCTCATTTATACATAGAGCTTAATAAGAAGATATTAATCTTTAAAATAAGCTTAAGTTCTTGCAGGGCTTTTATCACAAATGTTGAGAATTTACTGAAGTTTGGATTGCCAAAGGAAATTCAAATGTAGTCATTACCCGGGCCTACACCAAAATATGTTGTCTCTTTGCAATGCTCTTTTTACATTATTGTATGAGTTCTGAGGCCCATTCAGAGATAAATCAAGCCCAGAAGCAAGCAGTCATGAAACCATTATACTATATGCTAAGATCCTGCTTAACAAGCACTAGAGGTGGGATATACCCACATACCCCTCCGAAATATAGGGTGGGCAAAGGATGAGAAAAGTATTTTCTTCAAAATCACTCAACTCTAAATATAACTTACTACTTTTCTAACCTCCCATGGATATAGCAGGCCCAGAAGTTCCAGTCCCAGAAGTTACAGCTATGTTAGCAAAGAAAGCCGGGCCAGCAGATTCCATTTGGGCAGGACAAATAGTCTGACACAACAGCTGTAGTAAATCTCTATTGTTACAGCATCAATTTGCATAAAGTAACTAGTATGTCATTAATTAATAACAGCTGCTAGGTGCTGAGTATTCTAATGAAGAAAACGCCTCTTCTAAATGGACCCAGAAGTTCCCCATGGACCATTCCTTCCAAGCCTAGATCTGTCCAAACTTTTAGCAAAGTTCCTTCAGCCAGTCCCTACCTCAACCCCAATGAAGGTCTACAAAATGGTCATTACTGTTGCAAGGTTCTCAGATCCAGAGCTGCACATTTGTATTCTCCTTTCTCAGCAGGCTTAGTTAATATCCAGACTGGACCATCTTGCTTACCTCTAAAGGTAGACTTCCGAAGTTGTATGACTCTTGTGATGAGAGAGGCTGGGGGCAAACACAGATGGCACTTTATGCCCTTGTTTTCCTATAACCATGTTCTAGGGAAGTATCTCATCCCCAGAGACCTTTCTGTAGAAAATGGAAAATATGTAAAGAACAGACTTAAAAGACCTGGACTCTGGGAAGGATTTTTCCCTACATGTGAAACAGTCCAGCTGGCTATTTTCCTGCACGTATTCCACCGTGTTTTCTGTAAAGAAACACAAAATGCAAAGGGTGGAGCAGAAATACACAGGAAGCAAATCTACAACACTGTGTGGATACTTCAAGGTAAATTCTCTGCCGTCACCACCCTGTTGATTCACCGTGAAATAAAAAAAAAAAAGTGGACATCTTTGCACCTCAGAAATTACACCGAAACATTTGCTTCCATGTTTCTGGCTTTGGGATTAAAATGTTGACATAAACAAGCCCAAAGACCTCACACTGAAGAGGAGCATAGGGCTGCCTCTTTCCTGTTGAATGCGTGATAAGAGGTAGACAACATCCTGAAGACATTCAAGGATGAAGGAGGTGAAGTGACTATGTGTACACTCTCTGAAGAAGGTTGGTGAAGGAGGTCTGTGCTGACCTACATCACATAATGGGGCTGTCTGTGCAAGAAGAGCCTAAGAGAAGAAGGGCTTCATCTACTCCCTCATTACCTTTATCAGGACACTATGGCAAACACAGAATTCAGGAACAACACAGCTGTCCCAAAACAGACCCTACACATCACAACCAAGTGAACTCTCATCTTGCTCATGAGTAGAATAAGTTTCCAAACTCCCTAGTTCTCCTCCAACCCAGCAGAGATGCTGCCTGGTCACTTCTTCCTTCATCACCCATTTTTACCACCCCACATACAGCAAATCCTTCGAGTTACCCCAACACATATTGCCAGGGCACTGGTACAGACAAAATGGAAAAGCTTGTTTTATCTGTGCCTAAAGCTGGGCATTATTCCTGTCCATGAGCTCATATTTCTAGCTATGGGGGCTATTTGCACACCTGGAATCTCAACTGATGCATCTTCCCAAGGATTCATCCCAAATGATGTATCCTTTTATGTGGGGGCAGTACCGTACAGCTCTCTTCTGTGCCTTACAAAACACATCATCTTGGCAATGCATTGATCAATAGATCATACCCTGATCGATGTCCATCTTAAAATCAAGCTGTTCATTTTTTTTCCCCATCTGATAGTAGAAAAGTAATTCACTGCTCGGGCACACATTCCTAATTTCCACCCTTGATTTTTTTTGCATTGCTAGATCCCACCCGTGTCTCCAGTGACACCACCTTTCTTATCTCAGACAGGTCTTCCCTCCTAAGTTGCCTGCTGTTGAGCATGTCCTAATTTAGGAATCTTTTCTCCTTCTGCTAAGAAATCCCAGCTCTTTTTGCCCGATATGTTGTCCATTCCTGTCTTCATATTAGCCTTTATACGGACTGCAGCTCCCTTGGGCACAGATGGTGATAAACACAGCCGTGTTGCAAGTGTGGTTTTCTTGGTGCCTTGCACAACGACCTGAGAGCTGCATGGTCCTCACTGACACAGTCCCTAATCACGACAGCTTACTTCACACTTCATCAGATGACTGACGTGCATGCAGCCTGTGATCAAACAATACTCTCATGTCTTTCATCTCCCCAGTCATTTATAGGTGACCTCTTAGTTTACCGTATAACTTACTTATTACACTATATGATCTTATTAGTATATGATTTGTACCCAAGCCACCTGGTTGTTTACCATATCCTGATCCTTCACTGCACTGCTTATGCATCCCAAATTTGTATCATCAGTAAATTTCATTAACATGACCCCATTTAGCAAGGGTCAAGGTCTTTGTCAAGGTCTTTGCTCCAGACTCCTGAGGAACTTCGCTATTGACCCAGGCTCGTGTCCCCTTCCCAACACTTTAAAAACATTTTAACCCTTCCACTTCCAAACCTTTGAAGTGTTATCAGTCAGTTTATATTGACCTAATTTCCATTGTGCCATCTCAATAAATATTCCCATGGTATATTCTTGTGTTACTCTGCTGAAGTCTTGAAAATCAGACTTTATTCGTGTGAAATTAAGGAAGATCATCATCTTGGTTTTTAAGACTTTTTGTATTTTTTATTATTGTTTCCTTCAAAAATTATTCTTAATCTTGTTATGCTATTGAGGCCAGACAAATGACTGAAGGACTTTTACACCTCCCCTCTTTAGTTTAGGTGATAAATTATGACCATGTGATACCATCTTGAACTGATCAATTTATGAACAATATGTGGGAGTGGGCCTGGACCTATTTTCTCTTTGATCTCTTGGAGTTCCTTTGGAGTTCTCTCAGATTTCTCTCATGGAAAACATCCTGTCCTACTTTACCCAACTTGAATGCATTAAACATTTTTATTGCACCTCAGATGTGGTTATTTCTATTTCTGGACACCTGTCTCCATGCTGTCTTGACCCCCAAAGTCAAAAGCACTTACTATATTGAATAAGTGGTTTAATGTAATATTCAGTTTTCATCTATCACATCTTCACTACTTTCATCTCCCAATATAAAGGCTGAGGAATTTAAACATTTAATGTCCTTTCTGAGATCTAAGGCCTTTTGACTATTGCAAATTTTTACTTTATGTATTTCTTAACCTCTGCTATGTAATTTTACCTGTTCTTAGTTTTCCCTTCCATTCTTTTAGGCTTCCCTCTCATTCCTAGTATAATCTTTGTAACAATAATCCACCCATTTTAGGCCATAGTTACTCTTCTGTAGATGTTTTTTCTCCACTTTTCCTCTTTGTCACAGAAACAAATTCCAGACAGATTTCTGAATCTTTAATTTTAGGTGAACACAGGCTTGCATCCGCATCCCTGAATTCACAGTTCACTCACCATAGATCAATATTTATCTTTGGTATCTGTTTAGCTGAACTAATCCAACACTCAGCTGGATCAGGAGAGAATATCTTTCCTAGTGTGTTAGACTCCTGAGCCCAACTGTCAGACTGTGCCATCTCAAAAAAGGTCTCTGCAGGGAGAGGAGATGTGGGGGAACAAGGGAAGAGAGATTTGTTTTGTGTTGTAGGCAGCTAAATGGAGCTAAAGTCAGATTAGATGAAAATTAATCTGAACAGATAAACTCTGGACAGGCAGGTGAGCTCTGAAAACTTGTAGGATTCCCAGAGGAAACATATCTAGAGAAGGCAAATGGAGAGAATATTGGCCGTGGTCATCTCAGTTGGATTAATGGATGAATGATGAGGGAGCCTGGTCCTTCTGGGAAGGATTGGCACTGTTCTCTATGGAGATGGCATTTCTTTCTCCAGTTTGAGCAAGAATGTCCCCTCAGTTGAGGCACTGACCCAAAAGCAGGGTTGACAAAAAGGAGATTCATGACAAAGACCCAGTTGGGAAATAATGTCCTTTTCAGGATTTTCAGCTGTTATTTGCAGGCATGTGCTAAAGCTAGGAGCATGAGGGGAAGGTGGAGAATATTAATTACTGAGAAGACTGGACATCATGCATCAGAGCCGTTCTCATTCTACATCTTCAGGAGCATCCTTACCCTTACTCATGACCAAGTAGGCAGATTTTAAATGGCTGATCCTTTATTATTAAAATCACAACAGATTTATTATGCTGGAAGTTTACTGCATGCTAGGGTGTGAACTGTGGCTAGCCCTTGGGGAGTTTTTGATTGCTCACTGTCCTCCTTGGCAAAGAAGTCTTGATATCCCATCTGACTTCTTCTCTAACCACATTCAGTCATGCATGTTATTCATGCAGTGGTTATTCATGCTTTTATCGTTAGCAACAATTCGTTCTTCCGAGCTAGCCATGGAAGTAACCTCCTCAGAAAAACAACCAACAAATATCCAACAGGATTATTGACAATCATCCATTCAGTGCAACTGAGCAGCATCCTGATGTTAGATGAAAGGAAGATATATACTGAGAACACGGCCAGGAAGTACCTAACATAATGTCACGTGAAAGAAAATGTCTTTCCTGACAGGAAACTCTCTCTAGTGGTTGGGAAAGCAAAGCACCATTTCCACACCTGTACCCTGAGCCTACACAGCAGTTTCCCCACTGGAGCCTAGGGGAAGCTTCTTCTGTCAGTCATTCTGCTGGTACAGCTCCACCCCAACAGCAATGCTGAGAATGTAGGTAGAAAGATGGAATATTTCACCTCTTTTGGTTTAAAACCATTACCCCTTGTCTGTCACTCCAATCCCTGATAGAGACCATCCCCATCTCTCCTGCAGACCATTTAGACTAGCAGACTAGAAGGCTGCTATGAGAAGCCTCCCATAGTAAATAGTTTGAAAGGTGCCCTTCAAACCCAATGAATAGAAACAGGTAATTCATTGTGTCATTCATTTTTTGATGAGGCTTTTGTCTAAAGCTGTTTTGATGAATTGTGCATGTGTCTGCCTGACTGCAAAAAGAAATACATATGGTGATTCACCCAGGAGACATCCATGTTACAGAAGAAAGGCTGCACTTAAGTCTGATGGCTCCACCTCAGGATTTTGTGTCCTGCTTCAATCTGTTGCAAATTTTCAATCTGTGCAAATTTTTGAAGGTTATCCTCTTCCGCATTTTCTGTTAATTAGTGCTCCCTCAACTTTTGGCCCTGGCCACACAGATCCCAATGACGGGGACTGGCTTCTTTATTGTGCCTTTTATTGTGCTGGACACCCACAACACCCATGAGTAGTCCCAACACCGTTCAGATTTTGCTCTAAATCCTCCATCTTTCAGATGGAAAATGTCATGGTCACAAGGCTAGAGCATGCACTTCTGGGTCATGATGCAAAGGCTTTCACATATGGTTTGCAACATCTGTAACCAGGATAGAAAGGGGAATCACAACATAGCAATGAATGGAAGAGACTTTAATCTGAGAACTGTGTCTACACTGGTCTTTAAAAGGGGCCAGGATCCATTCTCTGATCCTGATGACACAGTTCATTTTCACATCATAGCTGAATTTTCTTATTCACCAAAAGCTTAATGACCTCATGGGAAACATCCTTGGCCCATGGTATGCTTCAGAGTGTGCCTGGGCACTGCCTGGGACAGATCCAGTGGGTTCAAGCCATAAGAGGGCCAGGGGGCATACAGACTGCTACACATCCTATGCACTCGTCAAGTTCATGGTGGGACAGGTACAGGTTAAAGGATCCCTAAAATGCCTAACTTGTAGATATCCATCCTTCTGGGATGCAGCCTAGAAACACGTCAGACATTTTACATGCCCTCTGCAAATGCCTGGGAGAGCTACATTCCCAGGGCTGACCAAGCACAACTGGTGAGGTGATGTCTGAAGGGATTGTCTTGCAGCTGAACTCCCTTTTTTCTCCTCAGTGCTGAACAGAGCTCATTTCTTTTTCTGAAAACCCAGCAGGGGTGGAAATTTTCCTCCCATCTTGCAGAAGTGCACCTGCTTTTTAGTCTAGAGGTTAGTGTGCTTAAACTAGAACTTGGGAGATGTGAATGAAATTTCCTTCTCTGCTTGGAGGGGTTCAATTTGCCATCTCACATGTTCAGATAGAGTGTTCAAACCACCAAAATGAAGCACTGATATGGCAGGAAAGGGATAAGAGGTCTTTACAGATTAACTGAGCCAGGACTGGGACTCCATGTTTCTCTCTGATTCCCCGCTATGTGAAGACACTTGTGTTTTGTATCAAAGAGCCCATGGAAGACCTAAAGAGCTCCCAGCAGAAGGGTCTCACTGAGTCATGCTCACACTTTCACCCTTCTCCAGCCCGATGAAACCTGCATTCCTTTCTGCCCAGTGGCGGAGTTTCATCAGGAGGGTGGAGAGCAACTCCACCTCAACAAGCCTATAGTCCTGTTATTAGCGCACACCTGTGAAAGGTGGGAGCTTTGATTATCTGAACACGTCACCAAACATCACTTCAGCCATGGTCACGAACACCATGGTTTTCCAGTGCTGAGTGACAGATGAAGATGGTAGAGCAGACGGTCCTCAGCAAAAACCTACCATACCTGAACCACAGAAACCGAACGCAGGTGGACTCAATATTCTCATGAGTAGTCTCTCTGTTCTCCTCTACTCCAGCTATCACCATGATATCTGGAAACCTAATGGCAGACTCCACACTGAGAAGCTCCCAAGAAAGTCATAGACCTCAGGTAGACTGATGTCACAGCTACAATGTCATTGCCACAGTGTCAAACACAGTTGTTTGATGCTCATCTCATGACAGAAGGATGCGATGTGCTTATACCTGGAGCCAGAGTGGCTGTTGCTACAAGAAAATACCTAGTTCTGGGTTGGGCAATGCAGGAGAGAAGGTGGTAAATCAGAAGAAGTTTGGAAAAGGATCACTGGAAGGGTTAAAATTCTGGACAGCACACCTTCCAAGAAGAGAGTCAAAGAGCCCACCAAAGTCTATCAAAGGGATATCCTAGACAGTCTGCACCTCCATGGAAGAGAAGGAAGTTGCAAGAGCAATTAATTCAGTAGATGGGTGAAATGAGAACCACTGGCTGCAGAAAGTGTATAAATCAGAGTAGAAATATTTTACACAGAGGTTATTTTACACGTGGCTGATAACTGACCACTGGAACAGCTTATCAAACCTCAGTGCAGACTCCCTGTCACGGGACTTTTCTACAAAATTTGGTTTCTTTTTCATTCAAACAAGAATTAACTGTAAAGGAAGTTAGATCAGATAGTTATGAAGCACATCACCTTCTTGCCTGTGAACACTGAGTTTCTGTTGTCTGCCTTTCCTTGCATATGTGATAAGCAGAGAGAGATTATATCTACCGAGATTACTTTATATGTAAGGCTGATCTCACAGGGGCAAGCTGATAGTGGGTTTGGATTGATACCACTGAAAATTCAGAGAGCTTTTTGGCACAGAAGCCTTTCCCCTTCCACACCACACCTCATTTATATTCTCAGATCTTCAGACCTGAAATGACATTTCAACTGGAGTCCCTTATGGCTCCTGTCAGTCAGTGTTCAAAACCTTGCTCAGGGTTTATTCTACAACTGACACAGACAGATGGGAATGTAGATCCTCTTGAGTACTATGAGCTGTCTAAGGCTGTCCTGTCTGCTACATCAAACCACTTCTTTCACATATTTATCAAGCTTCATCTTAAAGCAGGGGGAATTTCTACCCTACCTTTGCTTTTAGAAGGGTCCTAATTTTTCTTGGAGTTTAAGACCCTACCTCTGGATTCCAGTGTAATTTAACTCATGCTACTCTTCATTCAGTTCTAGTCCAGTGCCACATTTTAGCTTAAGGAGGTTTTTGCCTTTCTGTAGATGTGTTTTCAAAGTTTTCAATGTACTTCTGGGGGAAAAAAAATTGTATCTCTACTCAACCTCTCTTCTGCCAAACTAAATGAGGACGGTATTTTCCGGTGTCATCTTTTGGGGTGGATCCTGTTCTCCCAGTCTTCCCAACATTAGTTTCTATCTGGTCTTTTGTTTTTGGTTTTGTTTTTTTCCATCAGGACCCCATTTTTTCTTGACAGGGCAATGAAATTCCAGGTGAGAAGCCACCAGGGCTTCATGCCAAGGTGCTAGCACTTCCATATTAACTCTGCTAACACCTTCCCTCACACACCAACACACAACTTGACATCCTCTGTATTTGTTTGGGTTTGGGTTTGTTTTTGTTTTCAGGGCCCCGTCTCACCCGAGGCTCTTAGTTATCTTTAGATCAACTGACACCTGTAGGTCTTCCCCTTTCCTCCACAACTTTACTGGCACACTTCCAGCTTCTCCCTCCCTGAAGTCTGGTACTACTGCACACTCAGCCAGTCTGCAGAAGCTTTAACAACCCCAGCGCTGGTGGTCTCCCTGTGCTCTGCCTTAACAACCAGATCTAAACCCTTTTCAAGCCCTGAGTTAAGGGGTTTTGCACTGGACAGGGCCAAACAACCCTCCTGCATCCCATGTCCAGACACAACAGTGATGGACAGCCCCCAGCAAGCTAGATAGACTAATTTATTTTCCTATGTATATCACTATTCCTTCAACCACACTGATTTATTCCAAGGATTTCTCAGTACACGATGCCTTTCAAGTGTGGGCAGGCCATTATAACGCCCTTGATTGGACATCTCCATTTCAGCAAGCTCCACACAATCTACCAAGCCATGTTTTAGTGCTGTGAACACTGGAGTACCAATCCTGCTGTGTTTACCTACCTAGGCACAACCACCTTCAATGTTTAAAGCACTGGATCATTTTCAGTTTCATGTTAATTAAGATACTGCTCAAATGTGCCTTGAACTGCCCAGATACAAGAAAGGAGCTGGATATAACCAGGTCTGGTGGCTTTCACAGAGTGGAGTTTTTTGGACTGTTTGTTTTTACATGCCTGCTCTCTGCCAGCACAGAAAGATAAAATAAAAATTATTTTCACTCTTGCAGCCAAGCGAGCATTAGGGTGCATGTCTTTCCCTGCCTTTCCCACAGCACAGCACTGATCCTGCTGCCTCAGCTTGGTCGGCTTCGTGTCATCCCTGACTGTGGAAATTTTCATTAGCAATGCTCCTCGAGTTACTGCAAACTCTTCTGGGTGCACCACTCCCCCCAAAATTCCCAGTCATAAACTGGAACAAAAGGTAGGTTACTGGAAATGGTGGCAATGCCCACGTGCAGTGAGAATGTGACAAGCAAACCCACGGATGTTAGATCACTTTGTGCATTCACCTTTTCTCCATCCCTGAAGTCTCCGAGTGCTTCGCAGTGATTCACAAACTTTTCTTCTTTGGCTTATTCAGCTCTTTTATGGGAAATTGCATAATGCTGTTTTTATCCACCCTGGATCACAGCAAAACCAACAAAAACTCCATCCATTTTCCCTACAAAATATAAAATACCATTAGCTCAGTCAAAAGGGGGGAGCAAAGCATTCCTCCCTAACTGCAAGCTTTTCAAGCAGTTTCTACAGATATCATATAAGATTTTTAAAAGTTTATGTTTGAAAGGGTTGCCTTGAAATGCATGAAGTGAAATTTTCTATCAGAAGGTAACGCAGTGTGAAAATTGATCCATTTCTCCATGTTGGATTTTTTTTTCCCATATTCAGAATAAAATTTGGAAAACAGTTGACACTTTTGTCAAAGGCGGCATCGCATCCTGCTCTGCCAGCATGACCCAGGAACTGAAACAAAATAACATACCCAAATCCCAGATTGGGAGGCACCATCTCCCATGCTGACCTCCACTGGCCTTTCAGGGATTCCATGCCCAGGAGCTCAGCATCAGGACTCAGTTACTAACCCAGCCCTTGGGAGCCAGAAACCAGGTTTACTTTTGCAATGGATTTAGGAAAAGAGACGTGCTTTGAGCAAATCCAGCTGTGTCAGCCTCTTGCCTGACAGCCTGGAGACCAGTAGACATGAAAACGTGGCACAGGCTTTGGTGAGGCTGAGCCAACATGTCTGGAAGCCCAGCCTGCTCCTGCTTGCATCAGGACTGCTGTTGCCCAATGCAACACACCTGGCACAACCCAGCTCTTGGCTCACGGAGCCAGACTTGAAGAAACAAACATACCTTGTCGCATTCCCCATCCAAGCACCAGCGTGGGGCCAGCCCTTGCAGTGGAAGCTGTGTTTTTCCTTTTCCATGGGACCAGCCCCAGGACATAAACCTGAAGAAGAGATGACGTATGACAGGAGTCTGCTCGTTACAGTGATGTCATCTCCTTGGGGAACTTGTTCCTCTACAAATCCCAATCCAGACTGGAGCTGAGCTCTCCCCTGACACCCCGAGGGAATCCGCCCACAGCATCAACAGGAGGTGGAGGGTGGGAAAACATATAAAGATCCCTGGGAGTAGCTCTCCTTTACTGTCCTGGCTTCACAGATCTGCTCTCAGCATGAAGACACTTCTGGTTGGGTTCCTGCTTGGCCTGGCATTCGTGGATTTGGGTAAGACCCCTGCATTCCCAGCATGCCAGAGATCCCCTGGGAAATGTCGGGGAGGGGAAGGAAGGGGAAAGGCACCAATGCAGAAAGACCTGGTATTCCTCAGGTAGGGGAAATGATATGATTATTTATTTAAGAAGGTCACCAGAGAGAGTGAATGGGAAAAAAGGATATGCATTCCTGGTGGGGAAAAGACGTGATGCCTGATGGAGAGCAATGGACATAGTTTGGATGCATAGGTGGTCGCCTGTTTCCCAACTGGGGTGGAAGGGACCAACACACTGCTTTATAAGACTAAGGTGTGTTTGACAGAATGTCACGTGGCTCTTAGGCTGCCAACTTGTCCCCTCATGGATGGGATGGGAGATAGCCATCCTTAGCTCCTGCCATCACTAAAACCTCTCAGCTTTCCCTGCTGGAAACTCTGAAAACGAGAACATGAGGCTTCAGTATAGATAAGTGTGAGGGTTTGAGAAATAACTGCGAAGGTTATTTTGGACAATTTTGGAAGGGGTCATTAAAACACCAGCTCCAGTGTTTTCAACACTAATTTCTAGAGATTAGGGTATAGAGGGAGATAGGAAATTCTCCTTGGTCTGTTTGGGTTTGGTCTCTGATGAGTCAGGGTTTCAGGAAAGCTGATTGCAGAGTCTGGTCACCGCTGTGTTCTTACTCCATCTATTTGTGATCCACTGCAAATACATCCTTGGCTTGGAACAGAGTCATCCTTGGGGTGACACCAACCCAGTGGGTTTTAACTATCAACCCACTGGCCCCAGAGATCTTCAGGCTGCTTTCTTGGGATTCTGAAAGACCTCAGAGGACAGGCAGCCTCAGCAGTGGTCGAACACCTCCATCTGGAGTCACAGCTACAAGGAGATCATTCAAGGGCTTGCAAGCAGAAGTAGACTGAAAGGCATACACCTTGCAAATCTTTGTGCATGGAAGTGTTTTTTGGGTGTCTTCAGGCTGCATTGCTTTTTCTAATTCCCCTACCCTCGTTATTCCTTCCACCTGTCTCTAAAGCCCAACTGCTGGCTGAAGAACATGGGTCAAACCCACTACAGGACAGGTGGTGGTCCTTCTATACTACAATTTTTCACATTTCAGTACCTGCTGGGGATTTTTCTTTAAGATATTTCTCAGGTACCTGGTGTATTATGTTTTTCTTTTCCTCCTTCTGGGTCTACTCCTGTCCTGGATTTAATGGGGTTGCTCAGGAACTGACAGAGCAGGTTTGCACTCACAGGTCTCGGAGTACTTTTTAGAAACAGAGAGGCATTATCACCCTTTGCTTTATAGCTGAGATGGAGGCAGAAATGGCTTTTCTGGGATGATCCAGTGGGAGGCAGCAGTTCTAGGCACAGCTCTTGGAGCTGAGGAACATGTCTCTGACCATTTTTCTTCCAGAGGTTTGGTATCAAGGGGCAGAAAGACAGTGTTCATCAGTGACAAACAGTGAATTATTGGCCTCCCATCAGGACACAGCACTGTCCTTTATATTCAGTTCTTCTCTTCTGTTCTGGTCTTTATGCTTTTGGTCTTTCCTCTTCCACTGCAACCTTCTGATAAAACCGATGTCCTCTGAGTACCACATCCAGAGTCAGTGAAAGATAAGGGGGCTGAGGGTTTTCTTCCTCAAACCTCCTCTTAACTGGAAGTACCCCCCGTGCCCAGAGCCTATGGCACTGCCCTGCTCACTCAGGGAAATGGTGAAGTTTGGAAACCAGTTCAACCCAAAGGTTGCAGATCAGTTTCTCAGATGCTTCAAGCTAACCTAGCTCCATCCACTCATTAGCCCTTCCTACACACTCACAAACATCCATATCCTTTTGGTTGACAACGTTGTATTTTCTCTCTCAGTGGACACTATGTGTTAAAATATAGAGCAAGCTGTCATGGGTCATTTGGAAGGGACCTACAAAGGTTCTGAGGTCAGGTAAACAGGGACAGCTCCACCAGAATTCCACCACCGCTGGCCTTAAAAAGCCCTTCCTAACTCTGCAAAGAGAATAAAGAAAGCTTTTGCATCATGTAGGCTTTATTGCACAGCTGAATTTTCCAAAGAAGGATTTAATAGTAGTAGATGCCCCGAAAATTCATTCCAGAGTCAGACGTTCAAAATAACTACCTTCAAAAAACTTTGTCCTTATCACAAAGTCCCAGAAATTTCTCTCACAACAGATGCGGCAGAACTCTAACATGAAAACATTGTCTTTCTGCAAATTTACCAATAGATGGCAGTGGACACATTCGGGTGGTTCTTCAGTGTGTGTGTGTGTGTGTGTGTGTGTGTGTGTAAATAAAAGTGTCCCCATGTCGGCAGGCAGCCAGCAAGAGCTCTGTAGCATCACCTCTTTCAAACAGCAGCAGTAGCCCCTGATGAAGGTGGTTTTTTGGCCACGTTCAGCCCTTAGGATCTCTGGTGCAGCTCTGAAATTTCAATTCTGCTCTCAGTTACCAAATTCTGCACAAATCCCTCTAAAGAAGCATGAAGGAGCTGTCATGGTGGGTAGAGGGATGGGGGAACTGCCAGTTTCAGTGCTGGTGGATGCTGTGTTCAACAGAAGGAGCGATTTTTCCCCCTGATACAGCATCTCTTACAGAGGATGCAAAGAGCCTATCAAAGCTGCACAAGCAATAGGTCCCTCTAGTTCCCTGCTCTTTTTGGGCTGCTGAGCTCCCCAAGGTAATGGCCATGCTCAACTCCTGCAACATCATCCTTGCCCCTTGGCCTTGCAGTTTGTTTTTTCCCCTCTGATATACCCAAGTTTTGCCTCTGCCTCCAGCTGTGCTTTGTTTCTGAGACCACTGTGTCTTGGTCAAGGCAGGATGAAGGGCTGACCATCCCATCGTCCCCACCAGAGAAGCTGCAGACTTGCTGTCTGCCTTTGCTGCTGCAACCACGTCAGACCCATTCTGTTGTTCTCTGCAGCCCAGTCCTTACGATGCTACACCTGCAAGGAGCCAATGGACGTCGCTGAGTGCAGGACAGTCACCCTTTGCCCCCCGAAAGCTACCGTGTGCACCACAACACTGCACTCCTTAGATACAGGTAAGTTCACGAGGAGAGATGTATCCTTCGTGGGCCAAATTACCTCATGAACTTAGAATCATAGAATGGTTTGGGTTGGAAAGGACCTTCAAAGGCCATCTAGTCCGACCCTCCTTGTTCTGAACAGGGACATCTTCAACTAGATCAGGTTGCTCAGAGCCCCATCCAACCCGACCTGGAATGTTTCCAGGGATGAGGCATCCGCCTCCTCTCTAGGCAACATGGGCCGGTGCCTCACCACCCTCACAGCAAAGAATTTCTTCCTAATATCTAATCTAAATCTACCTTATTTCAGTTTAAAACCATTCTCCCATGTCCTATTGCTCCAGGCTCTACTAAAAAGTTTGTCACCGTCTTTCTTATAAGCTGAAAGGATGCAATAAGGTCTTCCCAGAGCCTTCTCTTCTCCAGGCTGAACAATCCCAACTCTCTCAGCCTGTCCTCACAGCAGAGGGGCTCCAGCCCTCAGATCATAACAGTGGCCTCCTCTGGACCCACTCCAACAGGTCCATGTCTCTCTTGGGCTGAGGACTCAAGAGCGGAGCAGCAGAGCAGAATCCCCTCCCTCAACCTGCTGACCATGCTTCTCTCTCCCCTTCCCAGTCCCAGCTTGGATTATCCTTTAATTTCACTTTAAGATGCCTAGTGGAATTATCCAATTTACAAGTGGGAAGGAGACAAAACCATCAGATTAAGAGCCTCAGAGTGAAGCACACAGGACTCATCCTGCTTACTCTATCTGTTTCACCTTTCCCACCTGTATGCCTTTATATACTGGAAAATAATAGATATGTGTGAACATATCACAGAAACTCAGGAGCTCTCTCCTTGTTCATAGGTGTTTTCACCTAGCACCATCTCATGCCAACACTACACCAGTGCTTCTTGGCACTGCCACCTTCTCTGCAAAGCCATTGCAGGAGCAGCTCATCTGAACAAAATACACAGGAACTTGTGTCCCTTTTCCATGCTAGAATAAATATAGAAGGAGCAGCAGGGAGAACCAACAGACCTACAAAGAGCAGTCTAGCTTATAGATGAATTATAGATGCTCAACACCTTATTTACCTTCATTTACTTATAAACACTTTAATTTTAACTCCCTTCCATTGCACAAAGTCAGTGTTTTTTCATGCCAGCTATCTGCACCTTCCTTCACCATTCCTTTCTCTGTCTTCTCCCCTTCTCCAATCTCTTTGTTTCAGGTTATCCCTTTTTTGGCAACATCACCGTGACCAGAAACTGTGAGGAGGAATGCATCTCCTATAACGGGATCGGGGCATCCAGACCCAAGTCATGCTGCTACACTGACCTCTGTACCGACAACACCAGGAGCATCAGTGGGGTGGGAAGGAGCTCTTCAACACTGGGTCTGATGGCCATGGCTGTTGGCACGCTCCTCCAGTATGCTCTGTAACACTGCAAGTGCCCGGCCAAAACATCCCCACTCCTCTCTCTCTGCCAAGCTGCCTCATGAACTCTTAGATGCTTTGGGAATCACCTACTTCGCTGATGTGTGGCTTCACTCATCTTCAGTGCTGTGAATTCAGGTGGATTCAAGCCGAGAGTTTGGGCACCTGGACCTAAACCTCTCAAATTTCCAGTTTCCAGCCATGCTCTTCACCTTCAGCTGTTTCTGGGCCCCAGGACACACATCTCCCTGTACAGCTTTCCTCTGTGGGGAGTCGCAGTGGAAGAAGCACCACAGCTCTGCACAGCAGGGGAGCCTGGGCAATGCCATCAAGGATGGTGCTGTAGCATCACCCTCAGCAAGAGAAAGGGCTGTATTCACACTGGATGTGGACAGTGGGTTTTTTTCCCAGGTCTCCTCAAGCTCCCACACAACCTGTGTCTATGAGCCTCTACTATATTCCTGTGCACAACCCTAAAAAATTTCTGCAACCCTCCATTAGAGGGTTTAGCACTTTTCGTGCCATCTCCTGAGTTAGAGCAGCAGATGGATGTTGGTCCCCTCTCACTATCTGCCCAGCAGAATGTAATTTGCAATCATAGAGAGCTGGCACTTAGTTCTGACTAAAATAAGCTATGGAATGAGTTCATAAGGGCTGAGAGTTCATGGGTTGAGATGGGATGTATTTCTGGAAAGCTCAAAACACAACCTGGACTAAGAGGCCAGGGTTGGTTAGACTTGTGAAAGCATATTTGGGAATTTGGCTACCCAAAATCCTCAGCAGCGCTTTGCCTGAGCTCGGGTTGTGATCAGAGCTCCTGGATTCCCCTTTCCAGATCTTTTACAGACCATTTCAAGCAACTTCTTACATTCCTTGGCAGAGGGCTCACTGCAAGCCTCATGCTCAGGGAGTTGATGAACCCATTTTTTTCTGGAGGTGAAATGCTCTGTGCTTCACTAAAACAGCCACAGCTTCCCTGAAACACCCTTGAATACTTGAGGTCTACGGAGGGCAGAAATGCCATTGAGAGGAGAACGATTGGGAGTTACAAAAATACTGGTATTACACCCACCCCTTCAAGCACAGAGCACCAGCTTCTGCTTCCTCCTCATCTATTCTGTGTTTCCCTGCCCTGCAAACATGTCTGATGTGTCAGGCCAGAAGCAAACCACCATCACTGCAGTCCTTAGGTCAGATCCCTTTTTCTACCCTGGGTTCAAGCTCTTGGAGCAAGTCACTGTCCCCAGAGGCCTTTCCACACAGGCTGCAGCATCCTGTGCTGTACTAAGGTGGGCCGAGCTTTTCTCTTTCCCCTGCACATGCAGATGGGGCAGAGCCTGGACACAGAGGGACTGGGTGGGTGAGGGTTCCCTTCTGGGCAAGAATCTAGTGAATAAAGTTGGACCTTCCAGTTTTTTGCCTGCAGCATCTTTCTTGTGCACTCAGCTTCCTCACAGGGAGGGACCATGGGGTAGCACAGGCTGGGGGGGGGGGGGGGGGGGGGGGGGGAGCATGTCTCTGGCTGGTTTTGCAGTTCCTAAACCACAGAAGAGGATGAGCAAGAGAGTGTAAAAATAGTAAAACCTAGGTTTAGGTCTATTCCTGCCGGAAGAAAAGGGAGAGAAGGGTGGCAGAAGGGTAAAGTACCATCCATCAGTTACAGGAAGATGATTTGGGGCACGTAGAGGGAGAACTGGGGGTTTTCTTAGTGCAGCTTCTCTTGCAGCAGGCAGAGAGAAAGTGACTGAGCACAGCACAGCAAGCAGGTGGCTGAGAGCGGCCATTTGTGGTCCCCTCTCCCACAAAGATGCTGTGGGTGGGGAGCACTGCTGTGAGTATGCTGTCACCTGGGTCTCACCGTTTAATGTGGCTCCATCACCACAGTAGCAAGCTTCTACCGTAGCCAAGAGTTAAAGGCAGGATTTAGCTTCAAAGCCCTTGTAACGTGTTCCTTAGATTAGGTGAGGCCAAAAGCCCTCCACACAGAGGGGTATAAAAATGTCCTTTTGCATTAATATTCATCTGTTCACACTGTGTTAGCCACAAGCTGAATAGTTGTCACTGGGAGCCCGTGCAAAGTTGGATTTGCTGCCGCTTTTGGTTATGGCTCATATTTATTCTTGCAATTTGGTCCCTAGGAGTTAAACCCAGCGAGCAGCACTGCCCCAGCAAATGCAGGACACTGCCAGGAGATTCAAAGGAGTTGGCAGACTTCTGCGTCACCGGGTCGAGTGGACATACAGAGGGAGAAGTTTAAATATAGGCTGAATAAAATAGAACAGAGAGAGATGTGCCTCCAAAGGGCCATAACAAAGACTTGCAGCCTCTTGGTCCTGCCGGATGAGGGAGGCTTCGCAGCAGGCGGCATCCAATGCTGTTGTTGCCGTGTTGAAGGATTTTACCTGCCCCTCTGGGGACTCGTTCTTCCCAGCAGTCATTTTGTGCTCATCCGAAGAGTTTATATCTCCAGACTTGAGGGCACTTCTCAGTGTCTTATGCTTTATCTGTCCAAGAAGTTGCCTTTTCCACCACCACCACCCAGTCCTTCTGAAAATGTAGGGCAACCCTACAGATATTCAGCCCTGATCTTCATCACTGGCTTTCAGTTGCAAATCTATAAATGCTTTTATGCATCTAGAAATTAAAGAGTAAAGCACGACAGGGACTAAATTTTCAAGGAAGTGTTTGCAGAACCCCCCAGAGCCAGGGATATTCAAACTGGTACACCCTGTTGAGACCTACCTGCAGCCAACCATCGAGGAGATATGTCTGCCTTGCGTGGGCTTTCCTCCTGGGCTCCACAAGTCTTTACAGTTTTCAAAGCATAGTTTTTCCTCTGGAAACACAGTGTACAACCAGGCTTGGCTCGGGCTGGATCAGGACCCAGGCTCATTCATGCTGCTTTGACTTGGGTAAGATTCCTGCCAAGGCATCACTGATGCTGTGGGAGAGAAAAGCTATATAAACAGCATGATTAACACTTAGAAGGACCGGGGTTTCCAGCAGGGATCATTTGCAGTTACTTTCCACAGCAGAAATCTGGTCACATCTTGTGTAGCCACAAGTGGTGGTAGTTATCCTGGTATGCCCTGATTACAGGCTGTCTCAGGATGCAAGGTGAGAAACACCAGGATCTTGTTTTCTGCTTGATTTCTTTGAGTTGTATCTATTTCACCTTCTTTGGGAGGGAAAGAGGAAAGGGGAAAAAAAAAAAAAAAAAGCAGTCTTCTTGAAAGGTGTATTAATCCATGGGGGCATGAAAGAAAAAGAGAGGAGACAAGGGCAGAAATGGAGCAAACTCCAAGAAAAGGAAAAAGGAGGGGATATTTTTGTAGTCCAGACATATAATGTAAAATAGAGCTCTTGATGTAATCGAATACAGAAAGAACTTGTAGTTCTTGATAAAAATACCTATCTAGGATATAAATATACATTAGCATGTAGCTAAGAGGCTTATGGAGATATCTGCCACAGTCTTATATTTACAGATAGGGATTTAAATGTTTAATACTGCACATTCAAAAGGAAGTCACTTCATCTGAAGTAGTTATTAATTATAGAATATGCTTGGCAGGACTGAAGTGCAGCAGGAGTGATATCATTTTCACTATCACTCCCAAATTATTTCTCATCTAAAACCTATTATATGCACTCTTTTTTTCTCTTCTTAAAATAGATCTATCTTTCTGTATTAAGCAGTGGGTGACTTGGAACGGCTGCTTCTGACACTCCAGCACATCCTCTCTCAGATGTCTTCATTGCTCTCCTGCATGACTCTCACATCCCTAATTCCAGGGGAATATAAATACCAAACTCTTTATTCAGTATAGCCCCAGGCCTGAGAACAAGGTAAATTTCCTAAAAACTTTAGGGTTTCTGAAGAGGATATGTTGAGGGGGCAGGGAGGCAAGCACAGACCATGGTTGCTATCTCAATTTAGTAAAGTCATTTAGGGTCACTTGAACATGAGAGGGATGCTCAGGGTATTGAAAAAGGATGAGGCAGTTGTGTGCATTAACAGCCTTCCCAACATACCTTCATGCCCATTCCATGGGACTCCAGTCTACAGTTTGCCATGAGGTTTTAAAAAACACAAATTCAATCAATTACTCATTCTGTGCCCTATCTGAGGCTGGTTTGGATCCCAATGCCCTTCCCCCAGCCAGACCCTATTAAACAAATGGGAATTGTCACAAGTTGGGAGATCCAGGTACAGTCCTGCAACACATCTTCAATGGCGACTGAGATTTAAACTTGTGAATACATTTAGTAAATGTAGGTAAGGACATTGTGCCGTGGGATGAACTGATTTTGCACTATTCTCTCATGGGAATATTGCTGAAAGCCATGCTGATCCACAATTTTAGAGGGAACCAAAAGTCGAAGCATATGAAATCCATAGGGTCAGAGTCCCCAAAATCTAAGCGAGTCATCTGAATAAAATCACTCCAATAAAACCACTGAATGCTGGCCCACATTCCTGGCCAGCAGGCTGTGGAATATGAAGCATGAATATATTTTTCATTTCTTCAGGCCATTCCTTCCCATTGGAAGGGCAATTTGATGTGCCCTCAGTCAAATCAGTGATGGCACATTGGAATTGTCTGACTTTTGTTTAAATGCATAGTCTTGCCCTGGTCTCAGGAGTGTTTGTAGCAGTATAGAGCTCACTCCTGCCTTGTTGTCAGCTGTGGTTGGGACATCCCTTCAGCAACTTCCAAAAGAAATTGCTTTTGCCCAATGATCTGTGAATGAGATACAAAAAAATCTGCCTGGAATAAGAGATGGAGTGATATCAAGGTGCTCATGTTGGTGCAGTTGCTCCTGCAGTACCTTTGGATTTGCGAGGAGCGGGGTTAGGAGAACCCTGATGCTTGGGAGAAGTTTGGCACCTTCATTGAGCCCTGGTGCTATGCCCACACCTTTGCTGCTTGGCTGGTTCCCCAAAATACAGGCTATGGCACAACGTTTTTCCACTTGTCTATGTGAAATCCCGGGGGCGGGTGGCACTTTGCCAGCCGAAACTCTCCCCCGGGCAGCAGCAGGATTTCAGAGGGTGGCTGTGAGGAAGAAGTGGTGGGAGATGCTTGCAGAGGGATGTGCTACCACTCCCAGCAAGGAACAGTGACCCACGGCATGGGGTGATGGCTTTGAGTTCCCGGTGCCACCAGGACACCTTCGCCATGTGCTGTGTGTGGCAGAACAGCAAAGCCTCATTTACAATGTCCTTTGATGTCGTTTTTCCTCATGGATCCTCTGAAGCCTTAAAAAAGTCTGAGCTGTCTTCAGTCCCAGTGAAGGCTTCAGTAGAATCTCCTCCATCCAAGTATTTGTTTTCCTGAATCTCACAGGGACTTCACAATCTCTTGCCATGGAATGAATTCAAACCAGCAGTTGAATGCTCTTACCTGCGCACGCACAAACCCATGATCAGATGAGCCGTGTCCTTGGAAGCTGGGCTGAAAGCAATCCAGAATTTGTTTTTAATCTCTCCTGGCTGCTGCCCATCTCCTGGCTCTGGGGAGAGAAGACACAGGGGAAGGAAGAGGTGTTTTTAGTGTAAAAACAGCTGTCACTGTGTTGGGAGATGACATTCAAATCTGAAAAAGAAACAAACACCCAGGAGATAGTGACAGATTCTGTCACACGTAAAGCAGAAGAGTAAAGCCATCCTGGTGAGGAAAGGAGAACTAATACCAAGACGTCTGACTTCTACCCAAAGAAAAGAAGGGATTTTAAATGAAGTGTTATACGCCACCAGCCATGGCCAGCTTGGGAAAAGGGTTGAGTTTATCTTTGCTTTTGGGGAAGGCAACTAGGAAGTGTTTTTTTTACCTGCTGATGTCCTCAAATCATGGTAGGGTTTTCTGCAAGCTCGCATTTGCTGTGCCAGCCCTGTGCTAAAATGCCACAGACCAGTTGGGGTTCTTCATGCATAAGAAGCCAGTCTAGGATGAGTAGCTGAGGGAGATAGGATTGTTCAGCAGGGAGAAAAGGAGAATGAGGGGAGACCTTATTGCTCTCTACAGCTACCTGAAAGAAGGGTGT
Source organism: Scolopax mira (assembly GCA_004320125.1). Lineage (NCBI taxonomy): Eukaryota > Metazoa > Chordata > Aves > Charadriiformes > Scolopacidae > Scolopax > Scolopax mira. Next base: position 114,840 of record BJBW01002224.1, on the reverse strand, counting down.
AGCGAGGTGAGTATTGGTCTCCTCTCACAAGTAACAAGCAATAGGACAAGAGGAAATGGCCTCAAGTTCACCAGGAGAGGTTCAGGATGGATATTAGGAAAAATATTCTTCATATAGAGAGTTGTCAAGCATTGGAAGAGGCTTCCCAGGGAAGTGGTTGAGTTATGATTCTGAAGGTATTTAAAAGACGTGTAGACATGGTGCTGAGGGACATGGTTTAGTGGTGGACTTGGCATCATCAGGTTAACAGTTAGACTTGATGAGCTTAAAGGTCTTTTCCAACCTAAACGATTCTATGATTCTATGATTCTAGACGCCTTGAGGGGTTTTTGCTTCTAACCTCAAGGACCACATGCAAATGGTCTCCTAAGCTTTTAAGATACATCCCTATCCTTACTTTTTATCACTTCTTTAAAGAAAAAAAATCATCTAAAGTATATGCATGTTCATGGCTTTGCTGGCAGGAGATCAGATACCATGTTTGTAATAAAATATTTCTCTTACTTCTCCCTGCTCTGAAACAGTATTTCTATGGACAGTTGATCCCATCTTAGGTGTTTTATTAGGCTAAACAAGGTGGCTTGTTCTGATCTGCTCTTGTAAGATCATCTCTCCAAGCACAATAACGTTCACTATTTGTGACTGTGTTGTCTTCAAGCCATGGTTACCTTGGGTGATCCAAGCTATGTGCAACACCTCATGAGGTAGAAGGCCATAACAAAAAGGATCCTGAGATAATCTGTTGCTTCATTGGTCTCCTGGGGCACATCTGGGTTGTATCAAGGAGCTGGGAGGTGTTTTATTCAGGCAGTCTCTGAGCTATAATATTACCCTGTGATGAAGGCAGCTCATGAATCCTTATCTGATGGAAAAACACAGATGAGAGCCTCACTGGAGCCCTCTTGTTGTGTCACTTCTCCTGAATGGGGCAGGGAAAGCAAGTCGTTTCCATCAAATGAAAAATGTGGATGAGCAGGGATTTCTGTCACGTGATCAGAGCATACGGGCACACAGCATCTCCCTTCCACTGGCAGCGTGAGGATACATGCACAGGGCTGAGCTTCACCTTTGAAAGTTCTTCATCAAAGTCCTCTCAAAATCCTTAGAAAAAGGTTGTCAGACACACAATTATTTATTATTTTTTTTCACAGGTAGTAAATTGCAATTGCTGACAGGCTGCTGCTTCAACACGCCACAAGGTCTGTGGGAAAGAAGTATCAAGTGTGTGCAGTCAAGCAATAACTTTCTGATCAGGGGGCAATCATTTGGTCACACAAGTGTGTCTAGACCCTATAGAAAATGCTGTGCCACAAGATAAATAGCAGCAAAGTGTAAATGGCTGTTCGAATGTTTAATTTTTGTATTTTATTTTTCCTGGAAACATCTCAGGGATAGTAGAGTTAGGTGGAATGGAATGGAGTGGAATGGAATAGAATAGAATAGAACAGAACAGAACAGAACAGAACAGTTGGAAGGGACTGACCAATTCAGGGCTGACCAAAAGTTAAAGCTTATTATTAAGCGCATTATCCAAATGCTTCTTAAACACTGACAGACTTGGGGCATCAACAACCCCTCTAGAAAGCCTGGTCCAAAGTTTGACCATTGTCTCTGTAAGGAAATGCCTCCCAATGTCCAGTCTCAGCTGAAGTGTTCAGCACCTCTTACTTATTTTATCCAGTTCTTTTATTCAGACTCTCTTTTTTCTCCATTTGCCCTGGACCCATGGATGTTTCCACGAAGCCCACCAACCTGTAAAGCTCAACCATCCTCCACCCCACCAGCAGGAAGCTGGGTCCCACACCCTGCGGTGCTCAGGGAATGGCAAAGATGTTCTTTTCAAGCTGAGAATTCACAGAGACATAAGCCAGGGTGGTGGGATCTGTCCCAGAGGGGTATAGATGTCCCCCAGCTTCCAAATCACGGTGCCAGCAGTGTTTGGACTGGGAGTTGTGGGTCTAGTTGTGTTTTGGAAAGGCCAGGGCAGTGTTAGCCTGTGCCTGTGGGACTCTAGGCGTGGGTGGATGGATGTGCCTGTGTTATTGTTTCTCCCTAGTTACTCCATAATCTCGCTTGTTTACTTTGGCATGGTCTTGACAGCCCTGGAGGCCAAGGGAGAGATAATGGCTTTTACGGTATCCTGTAATCATGCAAACCTTGAAATAACATGTGACAACATTATTTTATTAAGGAGGAGTAGGTACATGTAAGATTAATGAAGCTTTTAGGAGATGCTTTCTTTATAGTCAGGCACTAGCTCGGTGTCAATCACTATCTACACTCCCCCAAAAATCTGCAGCTGATTGTCTCCAAGATCCTCATTCTTTGTTTTTGGGAAGAAGGGGTGACATAGTCGTAGTCACCCAGCCTCAGCACTTGGGTAGAAAGAACCCTGGGAAATGTTTCTGCCATGACCTGGGTGCACCCAGTCCTAAGGGACTGACCATGCCACAGGGATGGGTGGCAGCCGGTCACTGCATGGTCTGCACTAACCTTCTCTGCAGCTCAAGTAGATCCAGCACAGAGTCAGGTCATCTTTTTTCTCATCACAGGAGGAGATATAGGGGGAAACTTTTCCAGTTCTGCATTTCACAGCACCTTTCTCTCCTTGAAACTCAGTGTCTGCCCAAGTCCTGGGCCAAATCCTGCCACCAGTATAGGTCTGGAAGGATGCAGCAGAGCCAGTCACCACTGAATTAATCAGCTTTTAAAGCCAACCAAATCCATGGCATACCTGAGCTCTCGAAATGCAGCACTGTTATTTCTAATGTTTTTTTAAATTCCTCACGAGGCTTTATTCCACTCTATTTTTGGTACTGAGATGTAGGTTCCCATTATAAATAGCTGCATATTCTAATTCAGCCTGATAACTAGGACAAGGATGCATTGGGCATCCAGACCTTGATTTGGGGGGGATGAAGACCACATTTCCAGCCAATCTTCAGGCTTTCTGTGAGATCTTTTTCCCAGGAAAACTGGTACCTTTGCAACTGGAAATTGTCCTGCACTCCCTGGATATAAATCAAACAGGAGCACTGGTGAGGATTCGTTGCCAAGCTAACAAATCAGAGAAACAAGGCTTTGAACCTCTGTAACAGCTTTCCCTCTTAGGAGCTCAGCCCCTGAATTTAGACACAAGGATTTCAGCATCAAAGCTGGGTGATAAATACTTTCCCCATTTTATAGTCAGAGAAGGCATGTTGTAAGCCTGAGCATCCTTTTATGTAACACTGAACCAAAGCCCTTTACAAAAATAAGAAACAAAGGCTCTGTCTGGTTTGTGAACACTTTTAAATGACTAATTACTCCAAAGAAAATCAGAAGCAGAGTGCAAACCCGACCTAACAACCAGAAACAGTTCTGTGTGCAAGAAATATTGTTCACCCATGAATAAGGCAGAGCTGATGGTTCAGGACAACTGTGAAGGATGTCTCAGTTCCCATCCCACCTTCACCTTATTGTAGCCTGGGGAAAATCCTCAACCTATGTAATTTACTGTGAGCTTTGGATCAGGACTACAGTCCGCATGTTTCCGGGGTGTTTGTGCAAAGCAATAGTTATGGCTCATGCATTCACCTTGGGGCTGGGTAAGGGGAGGACTCATGCTCATGGGAGGGCTCATGCAGGGTCTGCTTACATGCATAATAGTAAATTCACATAAATATGAATGACAGCACATGAGCTGTGAATTCGAGAAGAGATTAGTTGGATTGGCCCCCCAGCCAGCCCTGCTTTGTCCAGGGGGTTAGACTACAGCCCCCAGAGCTCTCTTCCAACTTCAGCCATATTATAATTCCAGATTTGAATCTGAATATTCAGAATTATCTGAATAATTCCAGATATAAATCCAGAGCTGAAGTTGGGGGGCAACTCCTTGTTTTCTGCTTTACCCTCAAAACGCCTTTCACTATATTCCAGATTTATAGCTGGATATCTTTTCAACTGTCAGCAATAGTCTTGATTCTCCCTCTCCAGAGGACTACAGAAACGTGGCTGTGCCATACCCAAATCCTTCACACCTTGTTTGCAAAGGGGAAGGTGAAGTTACCATAGGGAGCAGGGATTTCCAAGTGCATAACCTAACCATTGACTAATGACACAGCCTTGCCCTGAAGGCCATGAGTCATATTTACACAGTCATTAAGTGAAAGATAAGCTTCTCTGTCTATAACCATGGGTATTCTACTCTGATTGAAATAAGTCACCCAGATTTGTTTTTAAAATAAGTTTTCTTGGATTTTACAAGTGTACCTGCTTGCCTGACTATGCACACACACAACTCTCTTTGCAAACTGTGACACTGGCTCTGGGTACAACTATCCAGGGTGGTTTTTTTTTCCCAGGAGGGTAACGTGGTGCTGCACTACTGAAGGTGAGTCTCTCCTGGCTTGGCCTGAGAGGTACCTGGAGAAACACAGCAAATGAGAACAGCCGTGAATAACAAACCAGCAGTAAATGAGATGAGGTCCTGCTGTGCAGCTCTGTGGACAGCAGGGAATTAGAGTGGTGCTCTTCCAGAGGGGACAGACTGCAACTCATGCTGTCAGCAGCAGCAAAGTTCGTGTTTATGCAGGGACATAAAAGGAAACCTCCATGATTTCTCCTATGGATATTACTGAATGTCTCTGCAATCTCAGCAGGAGGTCATAAATGTCTTGGCCTCTTGAATTGCTTCCTCTAAGGATGAATTAGCAAACACAATAGATCTTCCATGAGGATTGAAAGCACACAAGGTCCGTGTTTCTCATACCTTTCAGAGGCAGCCATGCCAGGTCTCCAACCTGAAGCATTCCAGCAGGGGTGTCTGCTGCCTCCCGTTTTCCCTACCTGCACTATATCATGCAGTCATGAAGGTGGCCTTTACCTGGAGGGCTTCCAAGCACAGTGTTCACCTGCCCAGCCAACGCTCCCTTTGCCATGTCACTGGGGAAAGGGAAAAAACTCAATATATTCGGAGAAATATGTTGTAGGAAGCTTAGTCCTGCATACAGTGATGTTGTGTTCATTGAGAGTCCTGGCTGACACCTGCTGCTCCTTGGGGAAAGCTCTCTTAGACGTCTCCAAAGCCCAGGGGGGGAGCTCTTGGTCTGGTAGCTGAAGCAACAAGCTACAGCCAGATTGATCTACAAAAATTCATTGCCAAGCTGAGCTAGGAGAACGTAGGTCACTTTGGGAGGCATTCACATTAACAAAAAATAAGGTAGCAACTCATCCCAGCCCCATAAAAGTGTCAGGAAGACAGGGTATGGATGTCTACTGTGAAGCCCCATTTCCTCAGACAGCTTTTGGACATGTCAAGTTACCCATCTCTCCCTAAAATTCTCCTTGCTTTACATCTGTAACTTGAACCATTGACATCTCCCAGCATTTCAAAACACTTGCTGGGATATTTCACATAATAATTTATTTTTTTTCATTAGATGCAGACAGCTTTTACACCAGGCCGGTGGGAACAGAGCTATATATTAATTTTTCACGCCATACGACCTGCTCCTTGCAAGACAGGTTCAGGTTTATGTTTAACCAAATATCTTTGAGAGCTCTGTTTTGGTCTGGGGGTGCAACTACACACTACGGTGCTTCATGCACACAGATTTTATGCTTTTCAGACCAGATCTCATCCAAAAGCTGTGATCCCTGCCCAATATAGCTGAAATGAGGGAAACACGCTGACAAACTGGTCGGAGATCAAAGGGGTGAAGCATCCATGGCCAATGAAGGGAGGGGAAGATTAGTCTCCTCTGCATATGGCTTGTCAAAGCGATGATGCAGACTCACAAGTCAAAGTCGTGGAGCACCAGCACTGAGGAGCAGCTGCAATTGGCTGTGTCTAATGCTTTTTAGCTGGTGGGGATCTCAAAAAATCTCCTTGGGTCAAGTGCATCGTAAAAAGGAGGGCTGAAGCATGCAGATGTATGAAGAATTCTTGCCACATACCACTAATGAAATTGCAGGACAGTCAGAGTGTTGGGACTTTCTGATTGTCTCCTGTGTGTCACCTTTTGTGCCCAGCCCAATTTGCCACCAATTTGTGGTCTTGGCATAGCTGGAGAAATCCCCACTTTACTTTCTTATGCTCCTTGTTCTGGCTTGTGATACCCAAACATGCTTGGTACAAACATGAAAAAACATTGAAGATAGGGCCCATGTCACCAAACCTTGGACATTCTTGGTGCCAAAAGCTCCACCAGAGCCATTCATTCAAGCTCCTTGAGCCACCACTACTAAGAAATGGCCAGGGATTTGGAGTCTCTCTAGTTCTTCTTCAGATGTCTACCCACAATACCTAGTCATTTTCTACTCCCCAGAATAACACGTTGCTTGACTGTGAGTTTCTTGGATGACATGAAGATGCCTTCAGTGTCAGGAGCTAGACTGACCGTCTCCTACAGAGATATTGATGTGCACCACAGCTACATAAGCAGCCCTTGAAATAAGGCCTACTTAAAAATTTGTACACCTAATCAACTCTCCTCCATACCCAGCTGGGCAGCTCCATGATTATGTTAATGCTTGAAATCTTGTTATAGGCAAAAAGGAAACACATCTTAAAGGTAAAGCCAGTAATTTATTATTACTATGTGTGAAATCTTAACAGTTTAATAAAAGAATCGTGATTAGTGAAGATCAAATTATTGCAGACATAAAAATAAAAAGACAGTAATTACTATTATTAAAGCTTCACTAACAATACCGTTAAAATTGCTATATACAGACTTACTGGTTTCTACGCATTTTGATAGCGTCACGCTCACTCTTCCACTAATGTTGCTGCCTCCCACCTTACGGGGAGGTACAGTGATTCATCTGCCTTCTGAGTCCTCCACTGGGAGGGTTATGATGGTGGAAATGGATTCTTCTCCCTCAGTTGAGGATCTACTGGGAGTCATTTTGATCACGTTTGCTAAAACACTTTCATACCTTGCTCTTTTTCCCTTGGTCAGAAGGTCTATCTCACAGTGGGTTTTACTGTGTATGGTGCATTTTACTGGTTTAATATTTGTTCTTTTTCCTCTTGGCTATTCCTAAAGATCATTTTGTCCACCTCTAGGTCTGCATTTCTTTGACTGTTGGTGAGTTGTTTATAGCTGAAGGGTCTCTAATGCCAAGCAGGTGCACCACCATATATAACCCCATACCAGTTTTGGGGCCTTCACTAGCAGAGGGATGTTGAGGTGCTGGAGTGTGTCCAGAGAAGGGTAAGGGAGCTTGTGAAGGGTCTAGAGCACAAATTTTATTAGAAGTGGCAGAGGGAACTGGGGTTTTTAGCCTGGAGAAAAGGAAGCTGAAGGGAGACCTTATTGCTCTCTACAACTACCTGAATGGAGGTTGTAGCAAGGTGGGGTTGGTCTCTTCTCCCAAGGATCAGGCGGTAGGACAAGAAGAAATGGCCTCAAGTTGTGTTATAGGAGGTTTAGATTGGACATCAGGAAAAATTTGCCAGACTTTGAAGAACGCCTGGAAATAATGGTGGTTATTCTCTGGTGATCTTAGTGGGACCATCACAGGATTACAGGAAACTCAGGTTGGAAGGGGGACCTCAGGAGGTTTCTAATCCAAGGTTCCAATCAAAGGTCTCAACTGTGAAATCAGCCCAGGTTCCTCAGATCTTCATCCATCTGAGTCATGTTCCAAGGATGGAAATTGTGCCACCTCTCCTGGAAACGTGCTCTAATGTATATGCTACATAGAAGAATAAAATTGCATTTTTATTGTTTGTTCCAAATATCACAAACAGAGCGGTAATTGAAGAAGGACATTTTTGCTGAATCTTGTAATGGGGATTAGAGGAAAATGAAGAACCAGACCAGGATGGATAACACCAAAATATAGAAGTCCTTAACACCACACAAGGAATTGCAGATGATGCTCTGGAAGACTGAAGCAAGAGGGAAAGTCATTCCACTGAATTACAAATTCAGGCCAGAATTGTTAACACAAATCACCCAGTCTTCCAAGTAAAGATACTTTCATACCAGTAGAGTTGGTAGAAGAACAGTTGATGGAAGGCCACTGCCAGTGGGGGGTAATGGGAAACGTCTTGCACATCTACTGGAAGACTGACCACAAAACTTAACTCATCTCTCTGTAAAAACAGTACTGGCAAGTAGAACTGGAGTTTGGAAATAAAATTAAAGTAAAAAATGAAATGAAATGAAATGAAATGAAATGAAATGAAATTAAATTAAATTAAATTAAATAAATAAAATAAATAAAATAAATAAAATAAAATAAAATAATAAATTCATCAGAGGGCAGATGCACTATAAATAACTTCAGTGAGCACTCCAGTTTTAACACAACATTCTTTTTATTCTGCTCAAAAGGGTACAGAAGAGATTTTAGCCTCCTTGGATCAGATCACTGGCATGGGAAATATAGTCTCCTGTCTCATATTTTGGACACAGAAATGTCCTCTTAATTTCATGTGTGCAAAGAGGGAGAAGATGGCCAATTCAGATATTCTGCTGGCTAACACCTGGGGAAAAATGCTCTAAGGAGGTACGGAAAGCTCTTAGTGCAAGGTTCTTTGCTTTAATTATATTTCATACAGCAGAATTTTTTAGTTCAAACCCAGCCTACTTGACCAGCACAGCAAAGGAACTCCATAGTTAGCTTTGTGGGAGCTGCGGAAGAATCCATTCAAAAATTTTTGTCAGGACTTCCTGAGTTTTGCTTCTCTCTTGGTTGTGGAAAAAGGGCAGATACTAAAAAGAACCAATTTCTAGAAGATGCTGAGGGTTGTCCATGAGGCATCTGAAAAGAAAGCTGGGCTGGCAGGGGTTTATTGTCTTCTTCATTGGGTTCTTCAGCATTAAAGACCTCCTCACAGCCTAGTCCAGAAGAGGGCGCAGAGGGAACTTGCTAGCAACCCAACTGGCAAAAAGCTGCTCCTCAAACCAGCTGCACCATCGGTATTGCACAAGTCAGAGTAACAGCAGGAGACAGGCCGCGTCATGCCAATCCCGTCCACATCGGATGGGATGCAGATGGAAGAGCACATCTTGGTGACAGTTGAGACACCCACAAATGGATAAACTACAGCAAAGAGAAAAAGAAGGAACAGTTAGGATTGGGAGGAATGGAGAACTCTCCTTGTCCCTAGTCTTAGCTCCAGTTCAAACACAATGGGTCTATTTCTTACCAGGAATATAGAAAACAGTTCCCACTGAGTGGCCACAAGGTATCCTCTGTGTCCTGTCTGCATCAGTTTTGTGTTGCAGAAGGTCAATTAAACACTTTTTCTGCCTCTGCTTTGACACTACTCACTATGTCCTGCCTCTCCCATGTGCAACCAGAGCCTTATCAGCAGGACCACATGAAAGAGAGCACCTTTGTAGTGCATTTCTTTATTTGGACAGTTTATGACCTGTAGGGTCACCAGTCATACTGAAGAAGGCTTCCTGAGAGGTCCAGAGAACTCAAGAGAGCTTCTACTTTGCCTGCAGATGACCAGAAATTGTTATTTGCACCTCATTGCAAATAGAAATGGTTCTTGGTGCAGCTCTCCTGGCTTGTCTATTCTACCCAGCTTTCATAAACAGTTCTGGGGTCAAGAGAGCGCTGGTTAGCACACACCCATTATGCAAGTCATGCAAATGTTCTGGAGACCCAGAACTCCATGCTTCCATGCATGGAGTTAGCTCCATGCCTCAAGCTCAAGGCAACATAGTATTTCTAACCATCCTTTCAGCATTAACTATGAGCTTGCATTCACTAAGCATTCAGTCACATGAGTTCACTTCCAGGCTTATACATTTAGAATCAACAAATGGTTTGGGTTAGAAGGGACCTTAAAAATCATAAAGTTCCACCCCCCCTGCCCTGGGGGACACCTCCCATTAGACCAGGTTGCTCAAAGCCCCATTCAGCCTGATCTTGAATACCTCCAAAGATGGGGCAGTCACAGCTGCTCTGGGCAACCTGTTCCAGTATCTCACCATCCTCATAGGAAAGAATTTCTTCCTAATATTTCATCTAAATCTCCTCTCTTTCAATTTAAAACCTCTATCCCTCATCTTATCACTCCACTCCCTCATCAAGAGTCTCTCTCCAGCTTCCCTGGAGCCCCCTTAGGAAGGGGTTTCTAAGGTCTCCCTGGAGCCTTCTTATCTCCAGGCTGAACCCCAACAACTCTCTCAGCCTGTCTTTAAGTGAGAAAAGGTACTACTCCCCACACCAACAGTTGCCATTGTAGAAACACTGACTCATGTTAAAAATAGGGATAAAGAAGTAATTGCCCTTACCATCCTCCAGGGAATACATGGTTGTTTTGCACATAGTTTCATTCTTTGTGCAGTTCTGGATCTTCAGGCACTTTTCGGCAGGGGTAGGTTCATGGCAAGTGTAACATTGCAAAGTTTGTGCTGAAAGGTGATAAAACATGAAGTTGGTCTTAGTGAAAACCACCCTATTCTGTCTGTACCTCTCCAGGAACCTATGAAGAAGGTATCTTCCCAAAATACTCATACTGAGAACAGGAATGGAACAGTGAAAGGTGTTTGTACTGATGGGAAGGAGAAATACAATAATTTGGTGGTGAGAAAACAGACTCAGATGTGTGTTCAAACACCTTGTTCCAAGTCAAACAAGACAGAGCCACACAGAGAGAATATCCCATGATACAGCAAAGTCCTATCAATGCCAAGTGGGTGAATGTTTGGGGCACAAAGATGGTCCTTCTGCTCTTGCTTTTCAGTAAATTAATGAAAATAGGCAGGAGGATTTGTTGTGCCCATGTGCTTCTGCCTTATCACTGTGGGGGTAAGTGGGTTGTCTAAGACAGGGGTGACTGTTCTATGGTGGCTGGATGCCAGCTGACTGATTTTTGCAAAATGTGACATCAGCGCTTGAATTCCTTGACAATCTTGCCCCAGCTGCCAGCAGCAACCTAAAACACGCAGCGACCCCATGCAGGGACAAGCCCAATACTTCAACAGTGTAATTAGTGAGATGTTTTTATTTTAATCATTATCACAATTAGTCAATACACCCTGCTTCAGATGTTTATGACGAGTATCTAATTGTTCTGCTTGCCAGCCAAGCACATCCCCAATTTCCTTTAATCTCTGTTATTCCCACAGGAGAGTAAACACACCTGTAGTACCTGGTTTACCTCAACCCTGTTTTTACTTTTTATCTCTTCTTCAGGCTGAACAGTCCCAGCTCTCCCAGCTTTTCTTCAAAGCATAGGTGCACCTGTCCCTCCATCATCTTTGTGGCCCTTTGTTGGACTCTCTCCAGTATGTCCATATCTCTCTTGTATTGAGGTGTCTAGAAGTGGACATAGGACTCCAGGTGTGGCCTCATCAATGTTGAGTAGAGAGGATGATCACCTTCCTTGACCTGTAAGCAATACTTCATCTAATGCAACCCTGGAATCCATTAGCCTTCTTTGCCGCAAGGGCCTATTGCTGGCTCATCCTCAACCTGGTTTCCAGTAAAGCTGCTTTCCAGGTGGATGGACCCCAGCATATATAGCTGCATGGGGTGGTTCCTCCCCATGTGCATGACTTTGCACTTCCTCTTGTTGACTTGCCTGAGGTTTCTGTCAGCTGGTATCTCCACCTTGGCAAGGTCCCTCTGGATGGCAGCACAATCCTCTGGTATACCAGCCTCTCCACCCAGTTTTCTGTCATCTGCAAACTTGCTGAGGGTGCACTCTGCCCCATTACCCAGGTCATTAATGACAATGTTAAGAATTGGACCCAATATTGACCTCTCAATTTGTGAAAATAGATCATGCAACTTCACCCTAACCAGTAAGCCAGAAAGAACCCTTTTATAAAAAGACACAGCAATTATCTTGCTTGTATTCAAATCAAACATTATTATTCTGGTTTTCCCATGGTGGACTGGTGTTTTGTTTGCATTCATTCTACGTCTGACAGCTGTCAAACGCATCTTTAGGGAGGAAGCTTTGTCATTATTCCAAGATTTCATGATACTCATCACTGGACAAGTCAAAGCCACAGAATTTGTGTTCCCCTTCCGAAAAAAAAAAAAATCCAAACAAAAGATAAGCACAAAGGACATCAGATTAAGAAAACATTGTCCCCAGCTTGTGCAAACCCAGTACTTTCATTAGCCTTACTGAGACTAGCAGGTCCAAACACAGCTAAATATGTTAAATACCAGCTATACCTCAGATTTGGGTGGGGGTTTTTGAGATGGAAAATGCATCAGATCAGGAAGTGCTTAACACCAGAAAATAACCAAAAGCTGGAATAAAACAACTTTACTTTTGCAAATGAGGCAGCCCCTCAGCAGCAAGTCAGGTGTCACCTCACAGAGCAGGGAAGAAACACCATGACTCAAAGACTTAAAGACCTGTGGTCTAAAAAGCTCCATTTTAAGCCAGCTTTGGAATATCTGTCTGGTCTATTTATGAAAGGTAGAGATTTGTGCAAATAACAACTTTTTGTTTTAACAATTTATGAACTTACACACGACATAGACAAGCAGACATGCAGTAGCTTAAAATGAAATTACACTATAAAAAGGAATAGAGACACATTAGAGGCCTTCTTTAAAGGAAGCAGTGTTTATTTCAAGGCAGTTATAGCACATTCTTTTTAGAGTGCTGAAAGCAAAAGAGGAGATAAAAAAGCAGATCTTGGAATTTTTTAGAAGAGATTTTATTAACTCCACTTGGATATTGGCAGATTATCCATCCTTCAACTCTGACTGCCTTTCCAGGACATGCCAAAGTTACACAGATTCCACTCATGCTCAGAAGAAAGCTTGGAGGAGCTACAGATATGTCATGGTTTATGGTCAGCTTTGCAGAGGAGACAGTGTGCAGAAGAAAATTCTGCTTGCCAAATCCACTGTGAAGTTTCCAAAAATCTGCCAATGTTTGCCTGCCAAATCAAAGCATCCATCCTGACTAGTCCCATACCTACCAGAATGGGACATGGAAGTGGGGAAGGACCAGAAGAGACAAATGTGTCTGTTCTGGGTCACAGCAGGAACTGCTTCTCTCCAGCTACCCAACTCTTGACAAAGTCTTATTAAGTAGGATGACAAAATTAGGTTGGTAACTCAATCCTAGACCAAATTTGTATCTCACCCCATTGCTTTCCCACTCCACTCTGCCTTTCAGATTCCTGCCCATCCCTTAAGAAGGTCTGACTGGAGTCCCCTTCTCTACTCAATTAAATAATGATGTTCCTCTCTGAACTGCTGTATCTCAATTGACAAGTAAATGTGAATCCCCAGAATCCTTCATAATGATGAAGAGGAAAAACCTCCTGCTTTGGAGACCTGTGATGATTGATCTCTACTGTAGCAGCTGTGGTGAGCATATGAAGCTCCTATTAATCTTGACACAGCACAAGCATCCCAAGGCTTTGAAGTACCGGTGACCACAGCCAAGAACAAGTCTTAGAGATAACAGGACAGTCAGTACATTACACAAAAAGACGGCTGCTGTTCCAGCTCTGGGTCTGCCTCCCCAACCAGTAGCTGTGTTCTCCCAAAAAATCCTCCAAACTCCTCTTCTTTCTCCACCCACTTGTTCCTTCCCTGCAGAATCTGCTTTGCAGACTGATGGAGGAAATGGTGGAAGAAAAAAAGTCCTTACATAAGAAGAAAATAAATGCAAATGAAAAAATCTTACCATAGCTCCACGTCCCAGCCAGGCACAGATAAAATCAGACCCTACACTGCCTGGATCTGGAAGAGATGTGCAGAGCATGCAAACATCCCAATTTACAATCACAGTTCCTGCACTGACCATGCGTTAAGACTTACTTTGGCCATTCAGGCTAACACCAACTATGAGCTTGGGAACATCAACAAGAAGTTACTCTGGTGGCATCATAAACTGACCATGCGTTAAGACTTACTTTGGCCATCCAGGCTAACACCAACTATGAGCTTGGGAACATCAACAAGAAGTTACTCTGGTGGCATCATAAAGGGATGGGGAGTCTATGCCAGGGTGTTTTGTCCATATGCAGTTATCTTCCACCATTAGAGGTCATGGAATCACCATTAGAGGTTATGGAACCACCACTCATGTAGGACTGCCTGTGATGAGAGGATTCCCTACTTCCTAGGGAATGAAAACACTCATATCCCACATATCTGTCCATGTTTGGCTCTGTGGAGTTGGTGATGGAGAAGCAACTGAATCCCACTGATGGAAAGGGAGGGCTAAGGTTTGCATAGCATCCCTGTAAAGACTAGACTCATGGGGCGTGTTCCATATCTCCACATCTCAGATAGGTCACCCTCAATATCAGGCTGCTGTTGGCTGCCCACCTTCACTGTGTTCTTCAAGCTTCCCACCTCCAGCAAGGTGACAGACAGCTTCAAGGGGACAGAAAGGAGGGAGGGGGGATGGTGGAGATCACTCCCTGTGGTGACAAACTCTCAAATCCTCCTTCAAATACAGAACATCCCCCAAACACTTCACACTTGTTTATGTTCCAAAGTGGCCTGCCAAAATTGTCTTTGACTTCATGCAAACCACAGTGTACTACTAAACAGAGCTACAAACATCAGCTCTGCAGCACCTGGGCCACCAGCTTAGTGTCCCAGTCCATCTTTCACACTTCTAGTGGCTGAAGTTTAATAAACTACACAACCTATAATTAGAGAAAGCCGCTACACACACTGCATTAATCTGTCTACTGGCTTCAGGGTTAAATGTCACAAGAGGAACAGAAATATCAAAAAAACCCAAAAAACCCACCTAGAAGATGAGAGTCAGATTGAACAAGAACAGTAAAAAGTGAGAGGTGGAAATTGCATTAAAGAAATGACATGATATAAATACACTTTGTCTTGTAAGACTTCCTAAAGAGCCTGAACTAACAATCCCAAATAGACCATAATGATGCTGAACATATAACAGGCTGGAAATATTTCAAAAACAGATTTTTACTGAAAACTGCCTGAAGCAGGAGACAAGGACTTCAGAGGGATCAGGAGGTACCCCATCCCATCATGCTGTCTCCTGCAGGAGTTTGGATAAGGCAGAACAAGAACTTACCAAACTCCATGCAAGCAACGGCAACCACCAGAAGAGACAGAAACACCTTCATCTTGCACGGACCCTCGTCACCAGGTCACTGAGCTGCCACTGCTTTTCACCACTGGCTTTAATGGAACACCTCCTGGTGGCTTGTCATCTACTGATTCCGACCCAAGATCCAATTCTACTTGAAAAACGAGTCTGATTGAGCTATAAAGGAATTGAATGAGCTACAGAGTGGGCCCCACCTCCTGCCATACCGTCATCTCTTTTCATGATCCTTGGAGAAGAAAATGAGGGTTTGGATGGTGGACAATAGCTGAGCTTGTTTAAACTGGGTGCTTTGTGTCTCGGCATGACGTCTAAACCCAGGGGTATTAAATAATCTCAGTGTCCATGCCTTGCCCTGCAGCTTGTTGATATTTCTCTTTTTTGTTTTTTTTTTTT
>BJBW01002224.1:39157-99247 GCA_004320125.1 Scolopax mira | reverse complement strand
AAGAAAACCCAAGGACCAGGCCATGAAAGTCTAGGTCAAGAGAGTGTCTTAGGCTCAATCCCCTGAGCTGTTCAGGGAAGAAGGTAAATGGAGAAGCCACTCTGGTCTGAGCCAACCCTCTCCAAGCCTGGCAGCCAGCCCACAAAAACTTTGCTTGCCAAAAACCTTAGCTTTCCCACCTCCAAGCCCTGCTGAACCAGGTATCTGCCTGCTTTTCCTGTGCCTCAGACCAGCCCCGTGCTAATGAACCCTCCTACAATGTGTAACAGGCACATTTGGTTGGGGGGTTGCAAAAACTGGTAAGGAAGAACCCTTTCTGCAGTTATGTCCTGTGCCCCACTCCAACACACACTTTTAATATGGAAAGAAAGGAGGGAGACCTGAAACAAAGCTGTTCTTGGAGGTGTTCCCACCACTTTTGTTATCTACCACACCATCAGAAGAACTATTCAAAGTTTAGTAGCACTTGAATTCTTGTAACGTTCAAAGCAAAGGGTTTTCTCTTATTCACAGATAAACAAGATAAACAACCCAGTCCTCATCTCTCTAAATCCAGGGACAGTGTCATCACTTTAGCAAGTCATGTCTCACTTACACACACTAATTCTGGGTGATATACACCCTCAGGAATTTCGATCCATAGTAGTGATGTGGCCTCCATAATACAGTCATTCTGTTCATTATGAAAGTTTAGCAGTTATTTCTAGACCAAAATTATCTAGGGAAAAGCATTTTTGGTGTATTCCTGGCTTGGCATTCTTCATGTTCAGCAGAGAATTTTATAATCCTCTTAAGAAAGGGGAAATACGCTGATCATGTTTGCTTTGTTCTTAGGGAAAAACCCCAAACCTAAATATGGAAAAGGGTGTGGTCTCTGGTTTCTGGTATTAAATGGCCTCAAACAATGTGTGCCCGATGACTGGTTTCACATGCACATCTGAAATGTGATCTTCATTGCATTGTAAGATTTTGGATGGAAGAATATATGCCAACACCCTGCTTAAAACCTGTGCCCTCCTTCAGTTTGGAGGGTTGTTTTGGGGAGGGGGAGTGACAACATACCTCCCTTGTTTATAGTTTCAGTTGATCTTATCTGAGTCTTTAAGCACCACCTGAAAGGCTTCCTCTTTTATGCACACCCTGTGCAATTGCTTTGCAGTGTTGGCACATCACCAAAGAAATAATAAGAATTAATGGGAACATCCAAACAGCATTTTATTGAACCCCTTCTATTCTTTTGTGAGTAATCACAGCCTATTGTGTTGGGGGTTTTCCATTAACTACAGAAAAAAAAATAAAAACACACAAGCTGTATAAATCTGCCTCAACAACCCACAGGATTTGGGAAAAAAAAAAAAAAGACGTGTTTAAAGGTAAACTAGTACAAAAACTCTCTGCATTTCAGAGGAGTTTGTTATCATAAATAAAAGGAAAAGTTCAGGGGCAAATATTTACTTCCTGAGAAACCTGTGACAAACCCCTTTCCTATCCTACATGGCCAGATGAGACAGGCTCTGGGTGGAGGCATCTTTAGCTGATGGGAGCAGTCCTACAACAGTTGCATCCAGGCTGGAAATAGTCTCCAGATCCTGTAACCTCCCAACAGACTTGCTTCACTGTCTTAATTACCAGGCTGAGGAGGTCCTACTGGGCATATCCTAAGATATGTCCATCCACCTCCAGGGCAGAGCTTCAAGGATTGTGGCCGCAGGTGCTTAGAGAAATGCAGGTATTGGTTTCAATACCTGAGAGCCTTCTTCACTTGATCATTTGAGGGGACACCTTATCACTCTCTGCAACTACCTGAAAGGAGACTGTAGAGAGGTGGAGCTGGTCTCTTCTCCCAGGACAAAAGGAAATGGCCTCAGGTTGCACCAGGGGAGGTTTAGGATGGATGTTATAAAAAATTATTTCACTAAAAGGGTGAAGTTGACACCTCTGAACCACCCAGGTAAAGGCAGTTCTCCATACGTAGTGGTCAACCTACATTGCCACCTCCATAGGTATTTAAAAGATGAGTAGACATGATGCTGAGGGACTTGGTTTAGTGACAGCAGCATTAGGTTGATGGTTGGACTCAATGGTCTGAGAGGTCCCTTCCAACCAAGACAATTCTATGATTCTATGATCTCAAACTCCATTTTCTTGATTCTAATCAACTCTTTATATATGTCCTGGGAATCCCACACCTTTCCAGAGTGGAGAGATGTAGGAGCAAAATCTGTGACTGGATTCAAAGGTAGATGTGGAGGGGTGCTGACATGGCAGTGTCATATGGAGTGCTGAGCTTTTGCTGCACACCTACTAGTAGGTTAAACCAAAAAAAACCTCGTGTAAGATGAGTAAATATTACCTTAAAATCAGGCATAAGAAAGTCAATATACAGAGAGGTTAATGAAGTCCACGGAGCCAGGTAGTAACGATTCCAGAAACAGAGCCAGCATTGTATTCCACATAGTTTAACCGGTAGTTAATGCTTATTTTTCATCAGTCCTCCTCTGCTATTTTTGTGCAACCCTGAGAGGAGGTGCATGAGTTGCTAGAAGCAACAAGAGTGAGTGCTGTCCTGAAAGCCATATCCTTAGAGGTTTATTCTAAGCTCTGTCAAGGATTTGCTGGCTGACTCTGGAAAATTAACCTCAGTTTCCTCTTTCTACATATAATCGGTACATGTTGTAGGGCTGATTATAACTAAAATATAAGCTATGCAGCAGAAAGCCTAAAGAGGAGAATTGTTCAAAAAATTCACAGTTTTCTCCTAGTAGCTTCAAAATAGCATTGATGATGAAAGGCACTTAAGGAAGCCAGCAGTAAGGATGGGTTAGTTTAATCAGTAAACCTGCAGAGTTCTGGGGATTAAATTGCTATGAACTTCACATCTGATGCATCATCTCTTGTAGAAACCACAGCTCTCCAGAGATGAGAGCCACTTTGCGCTGGAAAGAGAGGAATTAAACAGATACCTTTTCCCTCCTCCATTTGCTCCATTGATGAGGAACGTCTTTAAAAGTTAGAGGAACCTGTAAAAGCAAAATAAAAAATAAACTGTGCCAAAACAGAATCTGACCTATCCCTATGAATAATGCATCAGGAATCCAACCCTGCAGCTCTCTCAGAGCCATTTCCACTCAGGCATCACTCATTAGCTCATTAGTCACAGCAGCCTTATTCCTACTAATTGATTTTACTACAATTCCCTACAATGTATGGCCAAGATCCAACATGTCTCTGCCCAGCTTTAAAACCATTATATTGGCACAGCTTTGCAAAACACTTCAGCCTTCTCTGGAGTCTATTGAGCATGTGAAGGTCGAGTCATTCCTGGAACTCAGTGGTTGGAAGGTGCCTTTGGGGAAACGGCATGTGTCCCCTCCAGGTGACCAGCCATGGGCTCAAAACACCCTGCTGAGCAGAGTTGTGACTTTCACAGCTGGTAGCAGGTCAGTCTGCTATAGATTGAAGCTGCAGAAGGGTATAGAAAGCTTGGCAGCTCTCTCCCCACTGGTTTCCACCTTGGCAGCAGACTGGGACATGAGGGATGCTGGTAAGTGCAGGACCAGGGGTAGACAGATCAGACCGGATGATAAGTGTGAAGGGTTTCTTTAACTCTGCTTCTCTTCCTGTGTTCCCACCAGACCTCACTATAGGTTCTCCCCCCTACCCCAGTCACGTGTTTTGTGCTGTGCCTTAGGATTAGTGATGCTTTGGATATTCACCAGGACAGGAGGTAGGGAACAAAATAATTTATTTTATAACAAGTCCTGTTCCCCACATGTAATGATTCACCTGCCTTGTTTTTTTCTGGCCTGCTTTTTTTTTTTTTTTTTCCCTTTGAATTCAATGCAGGTGCCTCTTATCTCTAGGCTATTATTTAGACTAACATTAGCTCTTTCTGGGTGGGACTTTCAGATTTATCATTTGCCAGTGGCCAGAATATGGATACAGTAGTCCTATGGGAGAATCTTACAGGAGTTAATAACTACTAAAGTGCAGTGTGTTCTCCCTCTCTGTTCATAATGTGTGTAGGAAGGATTGATCATATATTTATAACTAGTGGGAATTTGGCTTCTTTCCCTATCAAATTTTTCTAATTTCCTTTTTTTTGGTTTCTTCTTTTTTTTGCTTCCAAGCTGGTATCTTTTGCCTTCCTGTCAAACCTGACTGACTGAGGCAGTAATCACTTGTTTCAAGATTATTTGGTCCATCCATCTTTCCAAGGCATTGTTGATGATGCAGGAACGTAAATCACTTGCTCAGCTTAGCTGTCACCTGCTTTAATTATCCCCTGTGTTCCTTCAAGACTTAATCCAATGAACAGGAGATAGTTCCTATCTGAGTCACTTCTCACTGACCCTGAACTGGAAGAACAGGGACAACACATGTAAGACAATAAATGACCTGACTGAAAGGAAGGAGATTTGCTCCAGGCCCTTTTCATCTACCTTGAATACCACAGTGTTTGGCATTGAAGCTGGAATACCCGCATGTCTTTGGACTGGTAGGAATGTGTTCTCAGGTTCAGTCTGCCCAAAAGAGTAGAAAAACTAAGCATCTTGAAGATATCTCCACTGCCCAGATGATAGGCTCAACCCATCTCCCAACAGCTGCAAGAAACATCATAGATCTGACCTCCAGATGCTTGAGGATCTCAGGAAACATCTTCTAGCCAAAAAGCTTTTTGGTCCTGGAGCATTTGTTCCTTGTAAAGGTGGGGGAAGCAGCCTGGTTGTGATGTTTTCCAGCAAGGTGAGTAGTTCAGCCTGTCTGATGTTCCTGGGAAACAGGCAAAGGAAAGTCCATGGGAAGATAAGATGGTTCATGGGCACTTGTGCATAAACACCTCCAGCTGCACCATCATCAGAATTCACACAAACCACTGAGCCTGGTGGGGACCTCTGGAGATTGCCGAGTCCAACCCTTCTGCTCAAAGTAGAGTCAATGTAATGGGTTGCCCAGGTGGGTTTGAATCTCATCAAAGGTGGAAGCTCCACGACCTATCGTCTTTCTCCAGCATTCAACCATGCTTGAAAAAAAGGGGTTTATGTCATGTTTGAATGGAATTTCCTGTATTCCACTTTGTGCCCATTGCTTTTTGTCCTGGCACTGAGCACCACTGAAAAGAGGACTCGGGGGGTCTAGCAGCATCTGTCAGGAAAAAAAAGGTCAAAGGGAAGGTTGAAATAGGCTCTCCTTAATGATGCCCATTGACCAGAAGTTGCAAGAAGCAAAATTCTGTCAGATATAAGGAAAACTATTTCTCCATATGAGTGTTAAAAAAATTGGAACAGGAGACCAGAAGAGCTGTGGCCTCTCCATGCTTGAGATGCGGTGAAGAGCATGCCAAGCACTTCAGAGCACTTCTTCCTCATCTCCAGGCTCCAGATGAACTGCTTTCTGAATCATGTCATGTAGCAGAAGGGGCTTGTCGCCCTGATAGATCAACACCCACCCCAGGTCATCCCGGAGATCTGGGGCCTGTCACTGCCACCTTCTGACAAGAGAAGAAAATGCAAACGCCTCTGGTCCCAGCCCATTTCCCAAGGAAGGAAGGGAGGGAGGCATTTTTAGAATAATTATGGTAATTTTCACTGTTTCTAAAATTCAGGTTTCATAATCATTTGGCTCCAATCAGCTTTAGGATGAGACACATCCGTGTGAAAATAAAAAAAAAAAAAGGCGAAAAACTCTGTCTATCTATCATCTGAAATGCCTTGAACAAACTGAGTTGAATTCCAGTGTGAGGAGCTACACCTTGCCCTTACAATGAACCTGCAAAGCGATCACATACAAGGTGCCACAGTCCCACATCTATTGATTCTTGTATTTTTTTGGTCATCTTTCCTCTAATTGGAAAGTTTGGACCGTGATGCTAAATGGGTGCTATCCCTGAAACCAGCAGGTTTAACTGGTCTGACCTCGGGAAGGAGTCCTCCTACGAAACCGAGAGTCTTGTGGGAGAACGGGTGGCTGCATCCCCACAATTTTAGCAATGAGGAGGCTGAATCAGAGCAGGAGCACCTGGTGCCTGGGGACAACAGCGTGACATTGCTCTCGGTGATGCGGGCATGACAAGAATCTGTGTGAAATACAGTACACCCAGTCGTTGTTTGTGTTAATTGGTGCAGAGAAGGAGGGCAAGGCACTCCTCATCCCCCACGGGTTTGATGTTGTATGTGTTATATTTTAATTGTGCCAGCTTAACTCCTTCTACCCAAAGGACAGGAGTTATTAATTGAATGGCGGCTCCGATGGTCAAGTGTCCCTGTGTTACAAGAAGGGCCAAAGATCACCAAACCCAAGGAGACCAAAGGGCATTGCACATCGTTTGGAATCTCTTTTTTTCTTGGGAGATGATAAGCAATAAGATTGGAATGTTCCCACGGCAACAAAAAGTACCTCCCAGCTCTCCAGCCCTCCACCCATCTTGGCTGCTGCTCCGGTCAGCACTGCAAACTGGAGGTGCCCTTGCTCCCCAATGAGGCACCTCATACCCGTGAACTGGGGAGAAAAGGAATGAGAGGGGGAGAAAGTGGAGAAGGTTAGCACTGGCAGGAAGGTGGAGCTCTTGATTCAGTCTTTTTCTTTCTTCCTTTGGCATCACTCAAATTTTATCTTCTAAACTATCTACCTACACACTTTTCTTGACTCCTCCACATCAAAACTAGCAAATGAAACCATTTTCTGGAGACTCTCCTCCAACTCTGCAGCTGTTTCTTCTTCCAAAACCTGTGTTTTGGAGAAGTGAAGATCTGGCTACAGTTGGAGATATGTCCAGAGGGACAGAAAAGGTGAGGGATGGGGAAGCAGGATTTCTCTTACTCCAGACTCATTTGCTAGCACATGGTGTCTCATACGCTAAGTTGATCAACAAGACCTTGGGATGCCAATGAAAAACATCTGCAGAGCCAACTGAAACAGAAACGTTGGCAACAGCCCATGTTGTTTAGTTTCCAGAAATACCTTCAGGTGTTTCACATCACTAAATCTCTTCACGAGGCTCACCTGGAAATATGTATCTTAAGGAACTGAAAAGCTGTTACCTCTGAGTGAAAATATTAAAGGAATCTCCTCTCTTAGATTTGGTGAAATGGCACTATTTTCCTGCACTTTCTGAACACCTGAAATGTGGGAGAGCCCGTCCTGGGCCTGCCAAGACACAGACAGGTCCCCATGGAGCAGCAGGAGCGAGGACATGGGGGGACAGCAGGTAGGAAGAAGGTGTAGCCTCTTGGGGGCAAATTCCTGCTGTCACCACATGCTGTGCAATGCCCTCCAGTCCCCAAAATGCTCCCTGTCCCCACTTGTGGCCTCCCATCCCAAAACCACTTACAAGCAAGGCTGCAAAACACAGATTGCAAGGAGGCAATGCAGTGAAAAAAATCTTCCAGGAGGAAGATAGTCCAGGTTGGGGTTATCCAGAGAAAAGGAAAGATATTTATATGTCTTTGTTTCAAGCAGCCTGTGGCTGTTCCTAAGAAACTCCTGAGAGCCCATGGCTGTTATTCTGCATTTATCTTACATTCCTTAGGGAACATAATCCCCTTCTCCCACGAGATCCAACTGGGCTCCCAAAAAATAATAAAGCTTTAAACAAAAATTAGAACGACACATCTTTGCAAAGCAGCATGAATGCTCCCCGGTTCAGGAGTGCAAGGGGGGAGTCTCCAGAGCAACCAGCCCCATGTCTGTGTGTCCATGTGTGCATCTGTCCGCAGGCAGGAGCAGGGTCAGGGCAGCCCCTGCATCACGGCAGCCTTGGGGAGCTCGGGAAGAGGAGCAGCTGCCCACAGACACCCACACAGGGGCCATTATATGCCCAAAATAGCCACCCTCTCCAATAAGAAAGAGCACAGCTCAAAGGACAAATCCCATCTCCATTCTCAGTTGGGTCATGGGCAAGTCAATGATATTTATGAGCACGGCTATTGAAGGCAAAGACAATCCCTGTTCTTTATCCATTGCCAGGAAGAGACTCCCGTGGCCTTGAGATGGCATGTATAGATTTATCCCTCCCTATAGTCTATAGGTTCAGCCTCATGTCTGTCCTCCTTTTGACCAGCCTGCAACCCCCAGCCCCGGGCTCTGAATCCAACCCAAACACTTTTTCACAGAAAGCAAGAGGTTAATATCTGCAATATCTGCAGAAGCATCCAAAGATTTTGTTCCAAGCATACCTTTTTTATTAATTCCATGTATTTTATTAGAGAATAAGAAACAATATGTAACATACACTACACTTATGTTAATAGATATAAAGGAATCAATGTTTCTTTATTCTTATTCTGTTACAATAAAGTCAATGCACAATTACAAATTTCACGTATATGTATTAGTAAAATCAACATTTCAGTGTAACCATCTCAGTGAAATCAGATCATTCAACAAAGCTGAAATAAAATGTGTCAATATTTTTTTTCTGCAACACTTTATTGGACTTTATTACATTTTCATGAAGTGTTTCAGTTTTGATGAGACAGTAGGGTTTGAGCTGGAAAAAGTTATTCCTCAGAAAATGCTGGACCTGGGAAGCCTCAATTCCCACTATCAGAGCAAAGCTGGACAAATTAAAACATTTAATCTGTCCCTGATGCCTCTGATTCTCTGCTTTACATGCAATTATCCGATTAAAGGTAGATCATCCTTGGCTTTCTACTCCTGATTTCATGTGTTAACGGTTCCTCCTTGACTTGTGAAATCTTGGGCTTCAAAGCATCTCTACCAAGTCCGGCAAAAGCCAGTAGATGGCAGGACCGACCCAGGGCTTTGCTTCCCTGGGCACCATGGAGGCTCCTAAAATGCAAATTCGGGTGTGTCCATCCCCATTCCAGTTCGATAGCCTCAGAGAGTAGCCTTCCAGGGGCAAAATAACTCCTCCAGGATCAAGGATGGATTCAGAGCCACCTTCATGCTGAACAGCTAAGACCTGCAATGCCTTACCACTGAGGAGGATGATGAAAGCATAGCCCAGCTTAAGGGTGCAAAAGCATTGGGATCACAGGAGGGGCTTGTGATAAACCTCTAAGCATCCAGATGTGCATCACATCTGCCTTTCCTGGAGACAGATGAGCATGCCTCTACTTCATCCCAGCCACCCAGACCAGAGCTACCAGGCTTCCTGCAGGCACAGTGGGATTACAGCCTCCTTCACAGCAAATTGGGTCCCTGGGAAGCGAGTCATTCCAAATAACCCATAACTTGAGTAAATTAAAACCAAGCAAGAGCATTCTTTAAGTAACAATGTAGAACCTTTGAGAAATGATTAAGCAACTGGCCTTATTTGTTCTGGCTGCTTGTGTAGGGGAGTCACATCAGGTTTGTGTTGTCCAAAAGAAGAAATTTTGCCCTTTTGACAAAAAAGAAAAAATTAATCTCAAAAACAATTGGAAGAACTTTGTTCATTTTTAAGTCTTCCTTTTCGGCAAAGAGCAAACCCAACTGGAAAGGGTTGGTGCTGCAGTAAGCTTTGAGCACGTACAGACCATAAACAACACAAAAAATTAAAGCCCTTGCAACACTGGTGTGATGGTAGACGGCAGCAGCTGCTGTTGAAATACAGCCATTTTCAGGACGGAAGCACAGAAACCATTTTCTCACCAGCATGCTCCAAACTGGGCAAGGTTTTGACTTGAGGTGTTCTCATTTCCCAGGGAAAACTGCTCCGGGATGTTTTACGTTTGTATGGAGCAAAGCTGCTTCCTCTTGTAACTTCTTGGTATTGTCAGAAAAGGTGAAGATTTGAGTTTTCTGCTGAGATTTCAACCTCTTAATTCCACAATCCACGTAAACACATTCAAAGCATTTCAGGGGTGTCCCACTATGACCCTCAAGGTCCAAATCAGGCATTTGGTTTAACAAGCCACCTGTTTTAATGCTCTGTAGATGCTGGGTTCTTGCTATTTATTTTCTTCTTATTATTAATGTTTTTAATTACTACGGCTTCACATTTTCAAGTCTTTCCCTCCTGGGCTTTACAACAGCTGAGGTTCTCACATGATTTCTGGTGCGGGGGATTCGGGGGCCCAAAAAAAAAAATTAATCTATAGCAGGACGACCAGAAACTGTGAGAGTTGGCAGAACTGATCATACAATACCTGGGATTAAACTGTTGAATAACATCTCTTGCATCTGACAAGTTGTCATACCCTCCCTTTCCCCCAAATACATATACATATATATCAAGGAGATCTATGCTATATGTATTTGAGAGGAGAAACTGGAAATATCTCCCCTTCCATATATTAAGCATATGGAAATGCAGCACGCAAGGAGGAGAGACAAGACAGACTGAAGAGGAAAAAAATAAATCTCCATATGCAATTTACTCATCTATAGGCTCAAGAACACGTGTGAACTGACCTTCAGATCTGTCCCCTGGCAATACCATTAATATAACTTGTTATTTGTAAAGGGTAAGTAGCCTGCTGAAGACTCTTCCCATCATCCCTCGCTCCCTTGCATAACTAAGTCCTTGGTACAAGGAAACTCCGAAATGCCAAGAAATGAAGGAATTGGCCACTGGATGAGGCAACCAGGTCTCATAACCCTGTTCGTAGCTTTAGCCCATGGGGTTGTCCAGTTTGGCCTCATCAAGGTGTGTACAGGCGTTAGGATGCAGCTACACTGATGGCTTTTAAGTTTAGCTCTTGGCTCACAGTAGAGGTGAAGGGAATGGAGTCCAAAACCAAGATACCTTTCACCAGCTGGTTAGAAAGAGTTACAGCCCCATTACAAGGCAGAGGACTCTGGCTGCTGCCTTGGTTTTGCTATAGCATCTACTCAGAGCAGGGAGGAAGAAATTAACCCTGCAAATGAGGTTTCTAACCCTCTTGGGAGGAAAGCACAGGGAAACTAGGAAATATTTACCCCATTTCTAGTACTTTTTTCCCCAAATTTTCCCTGTGCTATACGTGCATAGCAGAGGTTTGTGGCACACCTCAAGCCCAGCAGGTGAGGGAGGATGCATTAACCAGAGGAAGGCACATCTGAGGACCAATGAGACAAGCAATGCATTCTTACCAAACTCATCACCTAATTGCAGGTCACATCACGCTGACCAGTCCCTCCTGTTGTAAAGGCTGTCATTAGCATCCATGTCATTTTAATTAAAAGACAGGGAGAAGAAGGAAAAACCACCCATGCAACCACTTTTGTGGCAAAAATTTCTATACATCTACACACACCGTTCAAGAGAGGCTGTTTTTTGCTCATTTAAGTGGGGACAGAGGTATAATTGAACAGCGTGTGCAGCTTGAGAGGCTTTTTGCTTGTTTTTTGACACAAAATAGGAAAACCGCATTCAAGGAGGGGATGGCTAAAGAGTGCCAACGCTGCACCTCATTTTTGAGAAAAAAAGGAGGGAAAAAAAAAGCAGCCCAGTGCATGTCTGATCAACCACTAGAAGTGACAGCAAGGTTTCACCTGCCTGGTGTCTAGCAGGTCCACAGGTAGGCAAATCAAGTAGGAAACCAGCACGACGAAGAAAGGGCAGAAGGATATATCTCCCAGGGGATGGCCGAGAACTTCCAGGAGCAACGCTGCCCAAAGAGCTGGGAAGATCCTGGGATCTGAGGGACAGCAGAAGTGGCAGGTTTGGTGGTAGAGTCACCTTCTGCAGTCCACATGCACCATCAGTCAGGGATTGCGAGTTGAACCTAAAGATCTGAATATGGGTACCTTTGACTTCACTAAATTTTTCAAGTCCAGACCTGCAGCTCTTGACCATGTAGTATCGATGTTACTGTCTATCACCATCACAAGTCCAAAGTGGGGAAATCGAGGCACCAAGTCTTTGGAACACGCAAGCTAATTTTTAGAGTTCCTGTTTCCAGTGTGCTTGCTCCTTTAGGACTCAGACCCCCAAACCTGGCATTTTTCACTAAAATGCACCTGGAAAAGGTGATTCTCAGGTGAGGTGAAACAAGCTGGCCCAGGTGTGTTTATCAGAAAGGACAAGGACAGGGAGAAGGTGGACTTGCTGCTCAGAGGTGAACTGGAAGGAATGCTGACATGAAGCACTGAAAAGCTGCTTGACAGGGTAAGAAGCCCTCGTGCCAGGTACAATATCTGGGTTTCTTCTAAGAACATTCCTAATCTCTCAGTCTGGAGCAAGGAAATACACACAGCACACGTCCCACCTCAGGAAACAAGAGGAGCATGTTTATTCAGGTCTGGCACTTACAGAGCTCGGAGGAACAAGGTACACGTCATTTGTTTTCCAGAAAAGTTAGCCCAGGATCGGAAGAAACGCAACGATTTTATAAAAAGAGGCTGCAGCTGAAGGGGCCAGGAATGTGTCTCCCTTTGGGTCATGCATTCCTGGTGCCCAGACCACCTATGCGCTGGGGGCACGCCGGTGCTAGGCACCTCCACAGAGGCAGGAACGTCTGAACACTTGACTGGGTGGTATCTGGGGTTAATCGGTTCTCAGCAAGTCCCAGCCTTGTTTTAACCAACCTTAGAAACGAGAGGGTTGATGGGAGCGGGGAGGGGGGGGAAGTATTAGGTATAAAAGCAGAAAACCCTTCCATAACGATCCACCTTTGCCAAGGAGGTGTGAGAGTGCAGTGGGGTTA
The DNA here is from genome assembly GCA_004320125.1 of Scolopax mira. Taxonomy (NCBI): domain Eukaryota; kingdom Metazoa; phylum Chordata; class Aves; order Charadriiformes; family Scolopacidae; genus Scolopax; species Scolopax mira. Next base: position 86,675 of record BJBW01002224.1, on the reverse strand, counting down.
CGTCCACAGGAGAACAGCTTGGCCAAACCACCCAGGTCTCCAATGCTGGAAGAGCATAAAGTCTGGGAAACAACCACCTTGGAAGCCTGCTGAGAAGTAGAGGATCTCCTTGCAGACAGCGACAGAGAAGATATTGGCTAATGAGACCCGCGACACCCCGTGGAAGACAGCTCTTCCTCAGCCAGCCCCATCACTCGCGAGCCCTGAGGACGTAGATGAAGCTAACGAGGACCCCCAAGGCCAGGACCGCGTAGCTGGCTTTCACGCTGCTGGAACCACTGATGTTGCAGAGGAAGGAGTCGCAGCAGTAAACGGAGGCAGCCGCTATGCCCAGGTTAATCCCAGCGCTGGGGCAAATGGGAGAGCATCCTTTGGAGATGGACTGGCCAGACTTGCTGCCTGGATTTCGGTTGGGGCAGGAGGAAAAGAAGAAAAAAAAAAACAAAAAACAAGGAGAGGGGTTTATAACATTTCTTGGCTTTCTGGTCACCTGCTCTGCAAAGGAAGCTCACAGCACTGAAATAGCAGAAGACATAGGTGGCACGGAGAGGCTGAAGTGCTTCTCGGCGTCAGGCTAGGACAGCAACCTCAGCCAACCCACACATCTCAAGGAACAGCCACGACAACCTCCCACACGGACTCTAGAGTTGTCCGTGCAACACCCGAGGGACACCTCCCCTTCCAGGCCAAAATTTGGCCGCTACGGCTCCAGTGAAGAATCTCAACAATCCCACTCGAGCTTGACCCCAGGGACTCCTTGAGCGAGACGGGGAGCACGGGACACACAGACCACTTGAGAGAGGTGCAGCACACGTTTAGCAGCAGAAAAGGGGAAACCTTCAGCAGAGAGCTAAAACAACAGGTTTATAAAAGCTTCCGTCCTCCATTTGTGCACCCACAACCCACCCACGTTGCCGACTGTGCAATTCAGGCGTGCAACACCCTTCCCTCCTGCAAGGGAGAGGGGAGACAAGCCAGGCTGGGCTCTCGTCCCTGCAATGGAGCCAGGAGATCTGCCAGAGCAGCCTGGGAGCACAGACCTCCCCCACATCTTTCCTGGCACTTAGGGAGGAAACCTGCAAATCTCCCTTCCTCCCAACCCCACCTCATCCACAGAGAGCCAAGAAGCCAAGGTGGGACTCGGGGATGGACAATCCCAGCAAAAGTCAAAAGCTGGAAGGGCAACCCTGGAGCTTTCCTACGAAGGAAGCCTGCAGCATCCTCCACCTTTTCACTTATTCATCAGCAACCTCCCAGCCCCCACCCCAAAATTCCTCTCGGACTCCTGGCATCAGTGCAGGCATGTGGGCTTCAACGTGACTCCATCTGGCAGCACGTCCCTCGTGAAAATTCCCTTGGGATGGTCCGACACTCAGCTGCTAAGCCGAACTTTCCCCTGTTTTTTCCTCCCCAACCTAAGGAAGGAAAGCCTTCCCACAGCTCGGCAGGTGACCCTGGAGAGCAGCCAAGGCAGGGAGGAGAAGGTCCTGTCACCACTCACCGAGTCCCACTCCGACATATGTCGTCACGCAGTGGTTCTCATTCTCCCCGCACTTTACAGGCGTCAGGCAGGCCCAGTTGGAGGATGCATCCGAGCACGAAAAGCAGACGAGCGTGTGGGCTGCAAGGAAAAGGAAGAGTTTGGTTAAGGACTGGTAGGAAGACCTCCTCATATGATGGTCTCCACCTTTGACACATGACACGCACTCCAGGCCATGGCCACGCTTGGAATCCCAGCTGTATCGATCCACAAGAGGCTTTTTTTCCCAAAAACACTTGGACAAGTGAAGGGTTCAAGCATAACGGATACACTTCACGTTCCTGGCAGGATCAACTGTCAGCTAAAGCCTCAATACAACTACAGGTCAGCCTGGTCCTGGTACTTTATGGCACAATCCTGTTTGCACCAAAAGCAGGTTCAAGAAACGAAACAACAGTTGGGAGTATTGTGTCCAGTTCTGGGCCTCCCAGCTCCAGAAGGACAGGGAACTACTGGAAAGAGTCCAGCAAAGGGCTACAAAGATAATGAAGGGACCGGAGCATCTCTCTGATGAGGAAAGGCTGAGAGACCTGGGGCTGTTCAGCCTGGAAAAGAGAAGACTGAAAGGAGAACTCATCAATGCTGAGCAATATCTAAAGGGCAGGTGGCAAGAATGGGGTCAGGTTTTCTCAGTGGTGCCCAGTGACAGGACAAGGGGCAAGAGACAAAAACTGGAACATGGGGAATTCCATCTGAACATGAAAAAAACTTCTTCCCTTTGAGGGTGTCAGAGCCCTGGAATAGGCTGCCCTGAGAGGGTGTGGAGGACCCTTCTCTGGAGATCTTCAAACCCAACAGGATGCACTCCTGTCCAACCTGCTCTGGGTGACTCTGCTTTGGCAGGGGGTTGGACTAGATGATCTCTAAAGGCCTCTTCCAACCCCTACAGTTCTGTGATTCTGTGAACAGAGGCAAGTTCAGGCCCGTAACCTGGAGCCTGAGATTTGGGCTTATTCCACTCAGCTACCGTGGACTCTGATGTGAATTGCCTCAGGCATGACCATGGGATCAAGCCTTCCATGACCTGCCTTTGGCAGCAGGGCACAAAGCTCTGGCTACGCTTGAGCTTGTGCACGTGGTAGAAATGATTTCTCAGCTCAAGCAATCCCAGCGTTGCAGCAAGACCTGCAAGGACTTGCACTGTCCTGCTACCTGGGGAGTCCTAGCGCTGTGAAGGCAGAATTTGCAACCAAGCTTTTTAATTTGGAGAAGGGGGATGGCCAAAAAACCCATGCATTTCTCCATGGCAGGTCCCCTAACACGGTCTACCCTACAGCAGCAGGATGGACTGCACCAGCTGGCTCCCCTCCCAGACCCTTCAGGTCTCCCCAAGAAAAGGGCAAGATCAGAAAATAGCATTCAGTGGTGGGAAATGGTTGCAAAAACGACCGGGACTGGTGTCTCAGCAGGGACATTTGCACTTTGCAGTGAACGGATGATCCTCCCTGTATTTTACATATAAGAACATCACATCCACACTGCATTTGTTGACCTACATATGCAGACTGATCCCAATACTTCACAGGCTCTGATTTTTGAGCATTTAGATGCTGAGCCCTTCCACGAGGCACTGCCTTTCTCTTCTTTCCAGGATGCAAAACAGAACGTGGGCTGATTCAGGATGGGAAGTGCAAGGCAGCACCATTCCTGCTCCAATCACCTCTTACAGCCCCACCACAAAGAGATTATTCTAAGGAGGTGAAGTCAGTGAAGTCCTGGGAGAGCTCATGGAGGATCAACAGTCCCTGTCATGAAGTATTTTGAAGAGCAAGTTGGACAAATATTGATCAGCAGCTGTCCCACTATGACCTGTTGAGGTTCTTCTCAATCCTGTTTCTCTCACAAAAAGCTTTTTATGGGAAAACTGAGAAGAAAAAAAAAAAAGCAACTGTGCTCTGAGGAATGACTTTTGAGCAGCCGTGGCCAAGGCAGGGGAAGAAAACAAAACCATAATCTCAGGGAAATGGACTAAAGCAGGTTAGTGGGAGATCATGAATGTCACATCAGGGCAGCTAGATAACACTGTTTTGGAAACAAAGCCAACCCCACAATCCCCAGGAAGCAATAACTTCCTAGACTCATACATCCTCCAACAATCATCAATCTGCCAATGACCCATGGAGTTAACTGAACAAGCCAACGCAGCAGCCACAACCTACACACAGCACCCAGGATTACAGGGCCACCAGTTGAGTCAAAAGCCCCAGGAGAGATTCGTCAGGGGACCTTGCCTTGGGATCTAAGGAGAGCAAGGGGAGGACAGAGCCAGCCATTGAGCCTAAAGGCTGCCATTGTCCCTTGCTGAGCCCTCAGAGGATTTCCGTGGGTGGCATTTTTGACCTCACGGGCCAAAAACTGGGCCATCTGGGACCTTGGAGTAAAGCCCAGCTCTCTCCTGCTTCCTTGTCCCCACCATGCTTCTCCTCTCAAGTCTCAGGTGACCTGTCTGGAACCTTTCTGCTTGCAACCACCCTGAGGGCAAACTGAGGAGGCAAATTGACTCATCCCATTTCAAAAGATCTTTCCGTAACCAGGAATGAAGTGGATTAGAGGCTTCCTGTGGACATTACAGCAGGACATATGTCCCCATATGCATTTGCTCACTATGCTGAACACAGGAGTAGTGCAGGGCTATTCATTAAGGCTTGGAGCTTCCAGGTACGAACACATCAGAAATATCTGTACATGCACGTAAAAGCACCTTTGGGCATGAAATTCTCTGCCCCGTGAGTAAATCAACACTCCTACAACAGCACCTCCTACCTGTCCCCGTGTTTCTCCATTGTCACACCTACCCCTTACCCCTTGTGTTAATACAGAGAGAATCTTTCCAGGAGAGGCAAGTCTTCCAACATAGTTTAAGAGAGGAAATATGGAAACATAACCAGTGCCACTTTCTGCCCCAGCAAAAGGGATAACTAAAATAACCCACTGCAGAGCAAAGAGGGGAAGCGGGCCAAGTGTTTTAGACAAAAGGCACAAGAAGGGGGGACAGAATTATTTGAGGCAGCGCAAAGAATAGGAGGTCAAGGCTACAAAAAAGGGGAAAGAACAAAAAAAAAAAAAAAAAGAAAGCCCACAACTGAACAATGCAAAAGGGAAGCCTCGTTTTCACCGAGTGGAAAATACAGCAAAAAATTTATGTGTTTATTTGTTTGCTGCTCAGCTCCTCCAAGGAACAAAGAGCTCCCAAAACAGAACAGCTCATTTGGGGGAATTCCTCAGATAAGAGGTTCAATCCGTTCTTGCAAAGAGCAACGCAGAAAAGGGTGAAAAAAAAAAAAAAAGCCTTTAAAAACCTGTTCTGAAGCTCAGCAGCACTGGGGGGAAATGCTGTTGCTTCGGCAGTTCTTCCATTCGGTCCCTACACTGAACACTCTTCCCTCTTCCATCGTTTTTTGACAGGATCCTTATGGACCATAAATCACATCTTCAGGGCACTTTGAGCAGCAGGTCCTGCAAAAGCCCTTGGATGTACTGGAAGCATTTAAGGAGAAAGATAACTGCAAGAAACCCTTTCTCCTGGCTAAAAACTTACTTTAAAGCTGAAAGGTGGGTGGGTTTTTTGGGAGAGGGGGAGTGGGGAGAGTGAAACCCCTTCCTGCCTTGGCCTGGACAGCCCATCCTGCCAGCTGGGCTCTGATGGAGACCCAATGCTTGGATTGCCAGTCAATTCCCGGACCCAACTGGGAGGGGGGAATTGGGAAGGGTGACAAAACAATTAGTTTCTTCTCACCGGTGTCCTCCGGACATAAGAAGGGCCCTGTGTTTCACGAGGGGGGGGCTCAGAGGACCCAGAACTCTCCTGTTTGCTCTTTGTTTGGCTTCTCTAAGTATCGACATATGGAAACAATATGGGGTTTTGCACGGCCCCATGGAGTTTGGATAGTCAGAAATGGAGTCGACGGGGAAGGCGGGGATTGCGGACCCTGAGACTTGGAAAACTCACAGTTTAACGCCCAGCGACAGAAAGCCCCTTCTCCCCAGCTTTGCTGGCAGCCCCAAGATGTGCTCAACAGGGCACGGACCCTTGGGGGGTCACCTCCCCACACGTTGGCCACAGCCCCAAAGGATGCTGGGGAGGGGGGGGAGCAGCAGGATCACGAGTGGTTTTACCCAGACTTTGCTCCATCAGCCATTGCCGGGGCTGGGCTCCATCTCCCTTCCCAAACCCTCCTTCCCCTCGGCTGCATCTCAGCCCATTTCAGGGCCGTTATCCCGGCTCCTTGCGCCGAAAAGGGAGGAGCGGAGCCGTCCCTGGTCTTTGTTCGAGCTGTTACTGGGCAAAGCTCCAAAATATCTATCTCCACGCACAGCTGGAGACGCACACCTCTACAGACAGGCTGGGAAACCCTGAAGTTCCTGCTGCGAGGGAGGTCTTGGAAAGACACCCCTCCACCCTCTCGCCAAACCCTGGCTCAGTTCTGCCCCCCCCCCCCCCCCCCCCCCCCCCCCTTACCTTTCTCCACGCACAAGACGGCAGCCAGCACAGCAAGCAGGAGCGCCTTCATGGTGGGGCGACGGGGCCAGCGAGATGCGCAGGGCGGCTAGCTACGCGCAGGGCTGGCGAGTAGGGCCGGGAGCCGGGGGTGGGGAAAGGCCAACCGCCCCGCCCCGCGGGCCGCCCCCGCGCCCCGCACCGCCTCCCCCCACCTCCTCCCCGGCCACTCCGCGGTTTCGTTTCCCCGCTCCGGAGACCGGGGGCCGGGGAAGGGGCGGTCGCCGCGGCTACTCGCCGTGCCAGCCCTTGGCCTGCTGAGGGGCTGGGAGCCCCGCAGGGGCAGAACTAGCTCTCCCCTGGCCCCGAAAGAGCTTTTTTCCATCTCCTTTTCGGGTCCTCACTCTGAGGGGGAGCAGAAGGGGTCCCTGCGTGTCGAATCCCGCTCATGCACAGCCCTCTTCAAATGCAACCCCCCTCCCGAGATGGGCTCTGTTGATGCCCCTCTCCCCTCCTCGTGGTCTCTTCATTCATAGATTCCCATCTTAACGTGGCACCCCTTTCATTCACAACCACCTTGTAGGCACACGTGCCCCACATGTGCAAACTCCTGTGGGCAGGATGCCTTTAAAGCATGGACCTCCTGCATGCACAAACCCCCCGCATGCAAGACCCAAACATGTAGGGAACAAACTTCCCTAGCTGCTCAGCAGAGTCTAAATGGGAATAGACATACAGGATTAGGAAGCTTGAAAATACAAGGACTCAGCAGCTGGGGTGGCATGGGGCAGCCAGGTAGGGTGGTTCTTCAAAGCATAGGGAGGTCCACCAGAAAGGTTTGCAGGAGTGGCCCAGGTCACCCAAACCACCACACAGATTCAGTAGGCCACCCAGAAATCGCTAAGTCCTCTATGAAATGAGCTGTAGTCAGGGTACTGGGGGAGGGACCCTGTGGAGTTGGTTGTCAAGAAAGCCTGGGAATGGAGGACACGGCTGTTGAACCAGCAAGAAAGAAGCAGGTCTGACAAAATCTGTATGCCACAGATGCGTTTAATTCTGCAGAATCAGCATTTCCTAGCAACTGCACATGTCAGGAGAAATTCCAGATCCTGTCTTGTCAGAGTGCATTCAGAATCCTCTACTTGGAAAACAAACTTGTGCCTGCAAAACCCCACTTCCCTTGCCTCTCCAAGGGCTTATTTTTATATGTCATTGCCAGTTAATCTAGCAGGAACTGATTGTAAGTAAGTAGTGTGTTTTTGTGGTCTCATATCTTCCCCTGGAACAGGATGCTGGTACTGTTTCTTTTGCTGGTTTACAAATCAAATCATAAAAAACTGGGAAGTATCAGCTTTGTGGTAGCCTCAGCAACTGTAATTCAGATACACTCTCAAGAACCCTGTGAGCTTGGTCAACGGACCAAGTTCATGTTGTGCCTATAAGAGTCGGTTTGGGTTTTTGTAGCTTATGTGTGAGCAATCTCACAGCATTTATCTCCCCTTTGAGATTTAATTTTTGAGTATCAGGAAGGCATTGCATGTTCCTTGAGCTCTCCTGTTCCTCCAGCCCTTCTGTTCCTCCCTTGGGGAGTCTTGTACACTCCCCCAGCCTCCAGAGAAGTCTACAAAGGCCTACAGCTCCCTGTTGTCCTCCCACACACAAATGTAATGTTATCAGGTCCAGTCTTTCCTGGAGAGGCTCACTCTGCTGCCAGGAAGGAAGAGAGAGGACCTAAGAGTCACATGGGACACAACTCACCACAGCATCTGGAGTCATCCCGATATTACTAAAATGGCTGAGCAAGGACAGCATTAATTACAGGATGCTGAGAAAGGAAGAGGCGGGCAGAGAGACTGGGGACCAATTAGCTATGGTGGAAAATGCACCAGGTAAGGAAGCCTTTCTGAAAGCTTGCTGGTCTAACCCCAGGTCTCCCACCTCCTTACCAAGGCTATGGTGTGGGACAGCAGACCACAAAGCTCGACACAGCATCTCCGATGGTAGGGCTTTCTAGACCAACATGTAGCAAAACACCGCTCTGAATGCTCCAGCCTCATCTTGAGAGTTTGGAGGTCATTGGAGCCCTTTGTTGAACCGTTGGCTTCATAGAGCGAGTGGCAAAAAAAATGCCACTTCACAAGAAGGAGGTGATAAGAAAGGCAGCAGGGGTAGAGTCCAGCAGGAAGAATGTAGTCCGTGACGGGCAAAGGTAGACACAGGGACAACAACATGTTTAAGGAAAAAGGACATAAGGGAGAAGCTGGATCATAAAGTAAACTCATGCTGGAGTAAGTGTTTCAAGGTTTGCTTCCATGCTGGGGAGGAATGGCTGGTCTTAAAATCAGGAAATTAAGACTATGGCATCTCCCTTCATGGGTCAAGAGGTGGGTGCAGCAATTAGAGCTGGAATGACTAGGTCTGCAAGGCTTCGGGCCTGAACTGGCACGTTGGAAATTGGAGCTTGAAATGTGGGCCCACTAAAAACTTGCTCAGCTTCTGTGCTGTGGAACTAGGTGGCCCACAGTTTCCTTCACCGCCACAGTTCTGTTTCAGGGCTTGGATGGAACTTCCTGAGCCTGGCCGGGGTTGTGCGCGTGGGTGTCTGTGAGGCACCTAAACCCCAGTAAAATTTGTAAATGAGGTGTTTACAAACCATCTGTCCCAGATGGTGGAACAGAGTTGGTTTGTGGGGCAAACCTGCCCAAACTGCCCTGCATAGATGCCATAGGAAGTGAACAAAGTCCTTTCTTTTCAATAGTTATATCATTCTCTGGAGATGAGAAGTGTTCAGACTTCTGCTGGAGAATATAGGGATGTTTCCCCTTAGACAGACAAGTCTCTTTGCCCAGGCAGTCTACCACAGTGTAGTCATGATATAAAGGTCCATGGCATAAAGGCAGCAAGCCCCAGGCACTGCCACAGCCTCCTATGCTGCAAAGAGAACTGGAGCTATGATGTACCATCTCCGAGACTCCTACTCACACCATCCTGTCCCACCTGGCTGAACGAGAGGACTGACTTTACATGCCATCATCCCACCCCTGGATTTTTCTCCAACTGAAGCCCCTTTTGGTTGCTCTGGATCAGAGTTACCCAGAAGACACTCAGGAATATTCTTGGATCATCCAAGGCTACCCCAAACACAGGTTTTTGTGTGGGCAAATCAAGCCACAGTTACTTCTTTGAGCCTCTTTGCTTTCTATGGTGCCGAACAACCCAATGTCCTCTGTCACCTTGACAGGCCAGTCTCTGTTGCAGACCATGGGGGCAGACTTGAGATAGCAAACCAAGAGCTACTGAGGTTCCTGAAAATGTGGGTGCATCACCAGGTACATCCTTCTGGAATAGGACCTTCATCTGCCCCTCTTAACCACAACCTGCAGTCTCAGTCATGCCCTCAGATTTATGAACTTTCATTTCTGGTTGACGTCATCTTTCCATTTTCCTTCTCTCCCAGAGCTGTTAAGGTGAAGGTTGTTCACTGGCTGGTGCATGCTTAGCCAGTGTCAGAGAAACTGGTATTCTCACACCTTCTCCTTCCAGAGCCCGCATGACTCACCCTCTGCCTTGCTTGTTCATTCTGGGCTTTTGACAGGAAAATAATTGTGTAGCTTTAGGCAGGGGTCATTACTCAGGCAAAAAAGGTTTAACTCTGATTGTGGCTGAGATCTCTCTGGGCTGCTAGAAGTGTGCTGAAGATGTGTCCATGTTTGGAGCAACCAGGGTACCTCTGAAGAAAGATTGCTCTGGAGTGCTCCAGAATGATAAGCTGACTCCTCCACAAGTGAGCTTGTGTTGTCATGCCCTAAGTGCATGCATAGGCTTTTGTTGCCCTGACCAGTCTCACCAGGAACCTTTCTTCAGGTGGTTCCCATGGGTCCAGGAGCCACATTTAAGCTCAAGCCTGGGACTTTTACTAGGACTGTGCTGTGTGTGCCTATCTCCAGCCATCTTCTGGGTGGACCTTGGATCCATGCTGTAGGTAGTTTGTTTCCATCTCTGTTTCTGGTCTCATGACAGCCACTGGGCTCAGGTTGTGACCATGTCTCCAACCCTGTCTGCTGGATGGCTTCTGACCTATGCAGTAGGTATACCCATCTCCAGTCCTGTCTCCATCTCCTGGGTGAATTTTGGACCCATGCTTTAGCCTTGTTTCTAGTCCTGGTCTATTTTGGACCATCAATGATGTTCTGCAATGACCTACAAAGTCTCCTGTGCCTGGGCCATCTCCTCTCCCACAGCAGGAACCTCATTGCCTGCTTGTTTTGGGTAGGGAAGAGTCTTTTCAGGCCTTTCCCATCCCTTCCCCCCAAAAATGTGCCTCTCTGTAAACAAGGAATTCACCAGGCTCCAAGGAGGCTGCACAAACCATGCTGAAGCTGTAGGCAAAGTTCTGGGCTTGTGGGGATTTGCAGTAGAAATGCTAATTTTGGTATGAAAGACACAGGAGTGGGAATGTGCAAGTGTGTGAAAGCACCTAGAAGAAACAGCAGAGCATGGGTTAAAAGGAAAGGCATGTATTAACTTCTCTAAAGCACCCTGTGTTTGACTTCATTCAAATGAAGAGGAGGAACAAATTGACCTCAAATAAGAGCCTCCAGAGGATGAAAAACAGGGTGGGAGCCATAAAACACCCAGATAAAGAAAACAAAAGAACTTCTAGATTCAGGAATTTCACTCAAAAGGGACAAAATAAAAGGAAAAGGTGCAAAACCAGCATCCTCTCTTCAAGGGCAGTAAAAAAGCAAGTCCAAAACCACTCCAAAACCATTCTCTGCCAAGAAACTTGGAGGCATGATGAGAACTACATAGTTGTCATCTCTTGGCTACCCCTGGCCTACAATTGACAATGCCCAGATCATCTGGGCACACACACGTCGGTGCTTGTGAGACAGGGCTAAAATTAAATCCATAAGTACGAGTGTGAGAGGGCAAAATGAACTTTGAGATTTTGTATGATAAAATCGCTTTCTTCTCCCGGAAGATCCTGCAGTAAGTTTTATTACACTAATTTCCTCTTCACTGCAGAAGGGTGTTTCTTGTTCCCAGGAGCAGTGTCTGCACGTTATCTAATTGCTGATTAACATCTAATGCTGGAGCAGGCCCTGGAGCTGGAGGCAGGTCCCAGATGAGTTGTTGTGAGCGTTGGGCAGAGAGCCAGAGCCTGTTTCCTGGCCCTGATGGACCAAGGAAGATTGAACCCCTGTCACCTCCATGCATGATGACAATGCTTTGTGTGGTGCTTAAGGATTTGCCAAGGTGAAAAATCAGCTGAAAGAGGAGAAAACCATTATGCAGAGCTGTCTCTCCACTCACTGCCTCAGCACTACTATTTTTTCTACTGTTGGCTGAGATCCTGGGAACCCTGGAGGTGTTCTGGGGGTTGAACATCCTTTGGAGCAAAGTTCCTACGTGATATCAGTGGAGGAGCATCTCTGGGTCACCTTTGCTTCTGGACATTGCTATATATTTGGCTTCGAGCAACCTGGTTTAGTGGGAGGTGCCATGGGCGGGAGGGTCAAACTAGTTGATCCTTAAGGTCCCTTCCAACCCAAACCATTCTATGATAAAGCAAAGTCAAGGCTGAACACCACAGTTCTGCTCTTGTGAGGGGAATCAGCACCCACAATGGGTACATGGGAATGACAGAAAGTAGACAGAGAATCAGGAGGGGTGATTAAGTTGATTTTCCAACCACAGTGGAGACACCAACGAGATGCTGAGGACAGCATTTTCTATCATGCTTTGATGCATCTTGATAACGATGCTGCTGATGCTGGAGGCAGTTCTCCAGCTCTTCTCTATATATTAGATACTTTCTGATCCTATCTAAAAGCTCCTTTGCTTCTCTGTGGACCCTGAAGTAAAAAATGGAGAGAATGGAGCAGCCCAGACCTTCTTCCAGAGACTGGAAGGATCTCATTCTATCACACACCAGTTTACACTTCCCAGTCTGATGTATAGGACTTTTCCCTGGATTGCAGAGTTCCAACAAGGCCACCTCCTTTTTCATATTTTTTTCCCTAAGTTTGACACATGTTAAACTTGTGATCTGTTATAACAGCCACCGCAACTTCTTTTTCTGCCAGATTGCTGCAAGGGAGATTTCCTCATCCTCTCTTTGTGCAGATGACGGGCCCACACTAACTGTAGAGCTTTGTGCTTGTCCTTCCAAAATTACGTCCCCTTTCTCAGACTGTTGCTTAGATTTATCAGAGTCATTCAGAATTCTCCTATTTGCAGATTCTCTCCATTTGTCACCTGCAAGCTCAATGAATTTATTCTCTAATCCATCATTCAAACTGGTAATTAAAACATTGCATCATACCGGAGCCAAGGCAAGCCACAGAGGACCCTGTTTAATAGATCATTCCAGTTTGACAGCAAACTGTTGACAGTTATTTGCTAATGATTTTAGCTAGGCTGTGTTCTCATAGTTTGCTTATGAGACTGTCATGTGATACGGCACCAAAAGCTTTATTAGCCGTGAGATATGTGACAGGTACCACTTTTACCCTAACTACAGATTTTTGCCTTCTTGTCACAGGTGGGAATAACACCCGTCTGTCACAAAGCTCTTGCTGTTCATTCCTGTCTCCTCGATAGCCTCTGCACCACTGCAAATTGTTTGATAATTTATTTCAGGCTGTTTTCCAAGGCTGAGGTCTGGGCTGACTGCTCTGTATATCCACAGAGTCTCCTCCATCCCCTTTATAACTGCACTTGGTGGTATCCAGTCTTCTGGAATACCCAGATTTCCCTATTGTGAAGAAACAGGCACAGGTTTGGTAGGGTTTGGTAGCTGTGATGTATGCCAAATGTTTATTTTCCCCACCCCTCTGTGCACGGGCACCACTAAGTTTGGCTGATATCCCTCGCTGATGTGCATATTCATAGTGAAAACACCACTTTATTCGCTTAGACCTGCGCCCTGATTAATTTTAACGTTCTCACTTTTGATGTTGGCTAATGTTAACCTCATCAACATCTGCAGAAGCAAAATGGTGCTGTTACTCTTGTGTTAGATGTGGTTCTATCTCTACAGATGTCTTTCTTCCCTTTCACTCTGCATGTTCTGCAGGTTGGAAGCAAAACTACATCTCCTGCCTCCGGGTGTGCAACTCAAACTTGTAAGATTGCAAAACAAATCCTACGTTGAAGTGGCACCTCCAAGCATCGCTTGGATGTCTTCTCCCAGCAAGCACAGCAAAGCCTGAGGAACACCACCAACCAAACCTCACACTGCAGCTTCATTTGAAAAGGCAAATGTGACTGATTCTCCCCATGAAAGAAGAGGAGGCTTGGCTGTCTGTGCCCAAACTCCTGAGCAATAGGATCCCTAATCTTCTACCCATACCTTTCTCCAGCCCAAGGAAGGCAGATACCAATGTGGAAAAAGAAATGTGACCTTGTCATTAGCCAGGCCAACAACATATTCTCACCCCCAACCAAGGACAGCTTTTAAGTGTCCTCCTTCCTTCTTTATTTCTTCAAAAGGGTTTCAGTGATTTCCCACTCAGAGCATCAGCTCTGAAAAAGTCCTTTCATAAATCCTACCCGCATACTTACTTTTCAGAGACCTTCAGCTTCTCATTCATAGCTGTGGGCTTTCAGTCCAAGATCCAGGTGGGTGCTGGTATGACTGTCAATGCAACCAGAAAATCCTCTTAACCATGGTGAAAACCTTAAGGCACTTCAGTCAGTGTACTCCTGGTGCAATCAGGGGCTCTGGCATCCAGAAGTTTCAGGAAAGGAATAGGTTCCTCTAAGCTTGTAGAAAAGAGGACCTAGGAACCCCTCTGTCCATTTTATCTTGTTGAAGAAAACATCCATTCAGGTGGTATCAGCAGGCAGCACCTCAACTAGTATGGTGAAGGAGAGGAAGAGCTAGGAAGGCAAGAGCTAGGAAGGGGCCTGCAAGAGGGCACACAGTAAGTCTTGCAGAAGTCAGCTGGCAGGAGAAAGTCCCTGAAAGCAGAACCAAGCAGCTGTTTAAGAGTGTCCAATCACTGAGGAAGCCAGTGGAGAAGTGGAAGGTCTCAGGGAATCCTCAGCAGTGCTTGCTGGGCTCAGCTGGGCTCTGAGAGGATCACATCTGCCTCCAAGCCCTGCAGCATCTCCTGCTCTGCTGCTCAAAAAGAAGATCTGGATGAGGTTTGCTGTCCTTCCTTCACTCTGCCCGTCTTGATCCCTTGCACATCACCAGCCCCAGTGGATTTGTCTCAGCCTTTGACTTGCTCTCTCTCAAGGCCAGCTGGCCTCACCCACCAGGTCTTTGTGTTCTCACATGCAGTGAAACTGGTCAAGATATGAATTGCTCCTTCTGCTTCCCCTTTCCTCTGCCAACTTGCCTGGCGGTAAAGACAGTAATGGCTTTGGCCTGGAGCCAAACATTCCTGGAGATTTTTAAAAGCACCCAATGCATTGCAGGGAAGAAGTGTCTTCTGCCTGTGCAAGTCACTCATGGAGCATGTATTCATGGCATTGGGATGCAACATGGCCATCACAGCCCCTACCAGCACTTCCAATCCTTGCCTTTAGCAGCTGGACTTCTTTTCCTTCGTTTTGGTTTAAGAAGTCTTTCCCTTCCCCTTTTTCATCATAGCTTTCCTTTCCTTTTATGGTTGTCTTTGGTGAGAGAAAATTAACGGCAAGTTCACATTTGGCCTTCTTGACATCTGTCACCTCTGGATACAGCTCACCAGGATGCTCAGATCAACAGGTGTCAGCATCTTCTTGTCCCAGCCCAGCCCTGTGGTGTCTCCTCCTTCATTTGCTTTGTTTCCCTCCTGTCCATTAAACAAAATGTATAAAAAAACAGGCACCAGACTTCAGAGTTCACAGTAAAAACCATGAGGTCAATGAGGCATCTTTAGTTCCTCTTGGGAACCTAGTTGCTTTGTAATCCAGACAGCATGAAACATCTCAAAAAATGTGCAATCAAAACACAGCAGACTTCCAAGGTAATGCTTCAGACAAACCAAAGATCTCATTTAGCCATCAAATACAACATCTCATCCAAAAAAAAAAAAAAAAAAAAGCCCTTGAATTGTTTGGATGAGCTCTGGTTTCCCCCAGAACACAGCTGAGCGAGCGATGCTGCCAACTCTTCCTTTTTTTTTTCCTCTTTTCTAGAAAACTGAGCTTGCAACAGGGGCTATGACCAAGAACCTCGGGACTGTTTGTGTTAGCCTCTGGCTGCCTGCCCTTCTTCCTCTCTGCAGACACCCCCAGGCCTCCTACAGAGCTTTTGTGTCTCCCCTCAGCTGCAGCCCTCGCAGGGAGAGGAGGGAGCAGAGAGCCTGAAGCGCAAAACCAAACAAAGCCCAGCACAATCAATCTTTTCTCCGCCAGGAACATGGTTTTGTAGAAACCAACGCACGATCTCTAAATGACTGGGGTTGGCAACAGCTGCCAGCTTGATTTGGCCCTGCACAAAAAAAAAAAAGAAAAAAAATAAAAAGAGAGAAATAGATATGGGGACATCGTCTTTTCCAGCTGGACCAGGTCCATGAGGAGGCAGTGTGCAAGCAATTCCCAGCTCAGTGCTCACCACGCTGCCCCCCACCTTCCCTCCTCCCTCCCATCTCCCCATTGGTACCCTGCCATGGCCTCTCCTCTCTCAGCTACTTCTCTCTGCCTTTTCCCCAAGCTCAGCCAACACATCAGACCCAGGTGATAAAGGATGCTCATTTCAAAGCATGATGCCCCTACGAGAGCAAATAGGCAGAGGAGCCAGAAATTGTTTCCCGTGAAGGCTGGAGAGATGTCTGAAATACTGCCAGAAATAAGTTTTCCCCCTTCTTGTTTATGAACTGCTTGACTGAAATGTGATAACCAACTTGCTGTGAAGAGAAGACACTGAACATCCCCTCTAAGCTGCCAGAAGGCAGGATGGGTTGTTATTCCTCGCAGTACTTTGAAACTCAAAGAGATAGAAATATGTCTTCAAGGATCTCTTCAGAGCTGTAACGATTTGAAGCCCAAACATGTCAAAAGGGTTGTCTTTTATGTGTTTTCTTAGGTGACTTTAATGTCTGGGGACGCTTAGGATTCGAGTAGGCTTAGGAAATCAATGAGAGTTCAGCCCCTAACTTATTTAGACTTTCTCAAAAATCCCAGGGGAAGCTCAGCCGCAAAGCACGACTCTCTGAGAGCAGTAATTATCCCAGAGCAACACACTTTTATTTCAGCCAACTACGTCATCACGGGGAGCATTTCCTAACCCATCACAGTCCACAGGCAAAGATGTAAGCGATAGCAGTTAGGACACCCAGGGACATCACTCCGAGGCTGCTGTGCTTGCTGCTGACTCCATTCACGTTGCACAATGGCTTCTCACAGCAATAAACCCTCTGGTAGGTTTGGTTTTGTTGCTGGCTTCTTAATGGACACGTTGGAGAGCACATCTTAGAGATGACATATTTAGGCTTGTTGGGCTCTAATGAAAAAGAGAAGGCGGGGGGGAGGGAGGGTGGGGGGAAGAAAGAGTACAGTGTAAGAATCATCGTTAAAATGTTTCCCTGGCTACATCTGCATTGCTGAATAAAAGGTGACCAGGGACTGATCCCCAAGGAAAATATGTTCTCTGCTTAGATATAGCAATAATCTGGCCATGTCCACACTGCTGCAACATGATGCTGGTCTTTTCTGGGCTCCATGCTTCCTCTGTCTCTGAAGTGGGACATGTGTGAGTCGCTTTCTGTTCAACCTGCCTGAAGCTCATTGAGATGGTTTTCCTACAGCATAAACCCAGGAGGAATGGAATATACTGCATGACCTGAGATTTGGTCTGAAAGCACACAAAGGTGTTTGAGGGTGCAGAGCCCCAAGAAGAGACCTGAAGTATTGTGCATGGCAGAGGCAGAGGTGGTGGTGCAATTTTGCCCAAATGTCTTTAAAAACAACCCTGGAATTGAGTATTGTCATAGCAAGAGCTGGCTGGAGCGGTAGCAGAAAGCTGGGGGGAACTAACCATGAAGCAACACACCCACCCCCAGGCCTGAGTTCTTTCTCTGCTGCTGCTACTCGTCTCTTCAGCATTTCCCCAACTCCAGGTAACAATATCAAGTATATAAGGACCCTGCAGTGACTGCAATAGTGAGCAACAAGGTCACTGTTTCCTAATAGTTGGTAACTAGGGGCTTTGGTTTCATAGAATCCTAGAATGGTTCAAATTGTAAGAGACCTTAAAGATCATCCAGTTCCAACCTCCCTGCCCTGCTATGGGCAAGGACATGTCCCACTGGACCAGATTGCTCCAAGCCCCATCCAACCTGACCTTGAACACCGCCAGGGATGGGGCAACCACAACTTCTCTGGGCAACATGTGCCAGTGTCTCACCATCCTCACAGGAAGGAATTTCTTCCTGCTCTCCAATCTAAATCTCCCCTCTTTCAATTTAAAACCATTACCCCTTGTCCTATCACTCCACTCCCTGATAAAGTGTCCTTCCCCATCTCTCCTGTAGGCCCCCTTTAGGTACTGGAAGGGGCTATAAGGTCTCCCCGGAGCCTTCTCTTCTCCAGGCTGAACAACCCCAACTCTTTCAGCCTCTCTTTATAGGAGAGGTGCTCCAGCCCTTGGATCTTCTTTGTGGCCCAGTGTTTCCATACGTAGCTGTGACTGGGAGTAAAGCTTATTCCTGGGGCTGCTCTTCTACAGCACAAACAAGGTGTTGTTCAGAAACGTACTTGTTCCGACATAGTTATGGACAGTCATGCAGTATTTGTCTTTCTCTGCACACATGGAAATGGTCAAACAGTTCTTGTTGGACTCCTGTTCTTGACACACGTAGCACATAAATGGGTAAGCTGGGTTAAAAAAAAAAAAAAAGAAAGAAAGAAAAAAAAGCACATTACATGGTTTAGGAATCACAATACCTACTATCCAGATATCTCCATTTTCCTAGTTATAGCTTGATGAATGCTGGTGTGTGAATGACCAGTGACTTTCTTTATCCCTTGACCCGTGGCAGCAATGTTAAATCCTTCTCTGTCTCATACATCTCAGACTGTGAAGCGTTATCGATCTGTTTGCAATCTCTGCCAACAGTAGATGTGAGTGGAATTCAAGGATTTGGGGTCTTTTATGATGGAGATTATTGCTGAGCGATACCTGCTCTGTCCTGAGAGCTCTGCCACGTGAATTGCCAATTACTGTTCAGTTGCTTCTCCTGGACAAGCCTGGGCAGAGCTTGCCAGAGATAACTTGAGGATGCCTGGAGTGTTTCGAGGAGGTAGACAATCCCTGGTGTCCTACTTCTCTTTCATCTGGCTCGGAGACTACTGTCACGTATCCTTTCTTGTGGTTGAACACCACTCACTGAGCTGGCCTAACCTCAGTCCTGGGAAGTCTGGTGAGAGCAGTCAGATGCGCTGTCAAACTTCTGCATACTACTGTAAGATAGAGCATAAATGGGAAGTCTTAACCAAAAAATATAGCTTAACTGGTAAATGCAGAATTTGGTGTGATAATTCAGACATCTGCAATATAGACATAGAATCTGACTGGCAGGAAGGGCCATGAGGTGTCTTGTCTGTCAAGAATGTACTGCTTGCCCTCAAATCCAGAAGGTGGTAGGACAGACTTCTGGAAAGTGATGATAGAAAAGGAAGGGGAGCAAAAACACACCCTGGATGTGAAACCACACCAAACTGTCTGCACAACACTCCCTGACTAGGCAGATTAATTGATTTATAGATTTGGTCATGGTGGTTGGGTTCTGAGCTTGTGAAATTACCCAGAGCAATGGGGTTTTGTGTGCAGGAAGAGGGAATAAGTTACTTTAAAATGCAGACATTTTTGGAAGCAAACACAGTGCAGAATGCTTGCTAAGTTCCCGATAAGTCTGGGGACAGTCTGCCAGTATAGAAGGGGCAGAAAGCAACTTGAGGGCATGTTCTCGTGACTCAGTTTTGCCCGATAAGAAGTTGGCAGCAAGATGAAGTGGAAGGGCAGTGTAGGTCAGAGAGTCCATTAAATGAGAATCATAGAATCATCTGAACGGACCTTCAAAGGTCCTCTAGTCTGATCCCTCCACAGTCAGCAGGGATACCCCCAACTAGAACAGGTTGCCCAGGGCCTCATCGAGCCTCACCTTGAATGTCTCTAGGGAAGGCACCTCAAACACTTTCCTGGGCAACCTGTTCCAGTGCTCCACCACCCTCATTGGAAAGAACTTATTCCTAATGTCCAATCTAAATCTGCTTTTCTTCAGTTTAAATCAATTGCCCCTTGTCCTGTCACTGCAGGCCTTTGAAGTTCCTGATGGGAAGGGAAGGGAAGGAAAGGAAAGGAAAGGGAAGAGAAGGGAAGGGAAAAAATTATCAACTGTTGATGAAGACAAGGTCATAACACCATGTAGCTTTTTGCTCGTTCAACACCAAAACAGTTGAATCTTCATGTACAAGGTAGAGGAGATGCAATAAGGTTTTAACAAATGTTTTGGCACAAACTTGAATGACATTGTTATGAGCAAGCCCAGGAGAAACAAGTTAGTGAAAATGCAAAGAATGGGTGAAAAGCCAGCCATGAAAATATGCTCATGAGACAGTTCACGATGGTTATTGTTCAAACCAATTGGAACAATGCAACTCATAAGGACCTCCAGAGCTCGGCTGTGGGCTCAGGTCTATACAGTATCATCACTAGTGGCAGTAGGAATGGGAAAGAGGATACACATCACATTTTCAGGTGATGCCATGGTCAAAGTAGCTGAAAACATACTGTAAGTCGAGTTCTCAGTGATTTTGATGGATGTAATAAAAGAATGCAGTTCAGTGAAGAGAAATATATTACACTCAGATAAAAATTAAATGTAGGACGAGGGACAACTTGTTGAGTTATGACTAAGGACTGCAGTGTAAACAGCAGGAGTCAACCATGTCACATTACAGTCATGAAAACAAACGTCACCCAAGGGAACACAAGAAACAATGTAATGTGCAAGATATGCAAAGTGGCCTTTCTACTCTGGCACAGCCTCAGCTGGAAACAGCAATGACCAAATCTGTATGTGACACTTCAAAAAATATGCAAAGCATTTGGAGAGAGACCAGAGGAGAGGGAGGAGAAATGGTCAGAGACCTTGAAAACATGACCTCGTAGAAAAGGTTGGAAGACTTTAGGTAGTTTATTAAAAATGAGAAAATGCTGAGGAAAGACACAGTAACCTCCTTCATGCAAGCAAAAAGAAGATGGAAAGAAGTAATAAACTCTTCTACATATCCTATGGTGAAAATACAGGAGAACTCTTCAAAAAGACATGTTAAGAGATATTAAGAGTAACTTTCTATAAGAACTAGAGTCTAAGCAATTCCAGGTTGTGAAATCTTCTTTGTTGAAAACTTTCAAGGACACATTAGACAATCATCTGCCTGGCTTGGTCCAGCATTGGAGCAGGGAAAAGGATCATGACCTTGTAAGATCTCTTTTGGATATAGTATATCTGTAACAGTGAGTTCACGTCTCTGGTGGGCTGAGAGATCAACAGTTTTGACTGTTGACAGTTGCTTATTAGGGTCTTCAATGGGACCCCATATACATGAGAAGGATCAAGTAACAGTTATCTCCAAGTTTTCCTTTGTCCCTGTATTAGGCCAGAAAGTTGCAATCTCTTACACTTGAATGAGACAGCCCTGATATTAGAATTACCAGCTTCCACCAATTTAGACGGGGCTACAGAAAAATACTGTATAGAAGACTGTCCTTAGGTCCTTCCTTTTTTAAAAATGGTACACTCCTTTTTCGACCCCAAAACTGGCCAGAGCTTCTGACCTTGCAGGCATGCTGCAAAACCATCTGTCCAAAAAAAAATGTAGGAGTAGGGGGTTGATACATCAGAGAGAAAGAATTAATTAGATGCCTCTTTCTCAACCTCTGCTAGATACATATCATAGTTTCTGGGAAGCCATCAGGTGTGGGGGAAATACTGGCAATCTGGTCATTATTCCTATGTGCAAGCGATGTAGCAACACATGGGTATCAGTCCCAGAAAGAGGATACACATTCTGAGTACCTCAGACTTCCCTTTGGGAGAAAGATGCCTTTAACATGACATAGGCACCAAAACACTCTTTCACCTCTGCCTCTAATTTAATCTATAAACATTCTCACTGCATTTTCTAGGGAGCAGGGCACATGGCAAACCATGTGGCTCGCTATAATGGAGAAAGCAGCAGTACAGAAAAGCCTTTTTATCTATATCAAACCCAATATGGATTAAAAAAATGTTTCTTAAAGCTTTCTGGCACTTCCAACTTGCATCTTTTGGGAAGATCCTGCAGACCACTGCATGGATACAGTCTGGCGTCCAGCACCGTACATTTAGAGCTCTATCACTCAGTGCTGCCTGCTGGAAAGAACAATTAGTTTATCAAGAACTTATTTCTGCAGCAAATCCTTGATCAAGGCGCAAGAGGAACTTGGTGGCAGCATGTATGCAACATCGCAATACTGCAAAGTTGGTGACAGCCTTCTAAATTTTTGTCACCATCTTCTCCGTAATCCTTAACTAGTAGCAGCATTAGAAGCTCACCTTGCTCCACACACAGGACAGCAGCCAGCAAGGTGACAAGAGTAGTCTTCATCTCCACTGGATCCTCTCAGCCGGACTGGGAAGATGTTTGGAAGGCAGATTATATACCTTTTGAACAGCAGCAGCAGTTTTACTGGTTCCAAGTAGTTCACGGGTGGACATGAAATCAACCCAAGGGTGTGTAATGTGCATGTGGGAGTTCTCCATCCTGGAGCCCATGGAAGAGGCTGGCACCATGGGGAAAATCCCTTTTAGCAACACATTTCTGGCTCTTCCGGTTGTGTGAGCGATGGGAAATCAGGATCTGTCCTCTTCTCCTTGGAGATTCTGTCTTTCCTTCCTCCCAGCAGAAGCAGCAGCTGCACTGATGAAATAGCAGAGCTCTGAGGCACGAGGAGATAGTCCTGGCAGTGCATTTTTCTAATCCCTTTGGATTAGAAAGGATAGTCGGCGCGTGATCTACCAGGGTTCATACCACTCACTTTCTTTAATTATTGCACAGTACCAGAAGCTCAGACTCTCAACTGGCTTACATTAGTTTACCTCCAATAAAATCAGTGTACTTTGCACTAAATGAAATTAGCTAATGGTTAGTTAAACAGAAGATTTTCCTCAAATTTTCATGTCAGTCTTAATTTCTTTATCGATTTTCCATTTTCTGTATTTAATCCCTGTGATTTCTCCTCTCTTGGTTGTAATTCTCAAATATATCATACACTTTATTTAATAATTTTTTGCTTCTATTTCAGGGATCCTATAGAGGGTCTGATTTTCTCACACCCAACAGTTTCTGGAAATCAGCAATACCACAAATTGCCATCCTGGAATTGCTGCTGTACTTTGAAAAAAAGCCATCTCTCAAACTGTCTCTTTTTCAATATCTCTTCTTAAATCAATCCCTTTTCTTCTATTTCTCTGCATTGCTCTCCTCTGAATTCCTTAAAATCTGTTTTTGACATTCTGGGAAATAGACCCTAATATAAGACAAATTTTGGAAGAGCTTGAGCTGCCATCTCAGTGGATCTTCTTCCAAAGTGAGCTTAGTCCCGAGCAGCATTTAGTGGAATGTGCAAAAGAAATTACCAAACATCCCCTTTTTCTGGCAATTATGGATTAACTTAACAGGCAGTTCCTTAGAAGTAGCCACCAGCAGCAGTTTTTGTCTGTTTCTAATGAGTCATTCCAACACTGGATGATTTCCTTCTCCATGTGAATTTCTGATACTTTTTTCAGGCTCTCCTAAACTGCTCCTAGAATGACATCATCAGGTGGCGAATTCCAAAGTTGATCAAGCCTGATGTCAAAATAGACATCCCCGCTCTTGATTCTGGAGGTGTGTGAGGTCAGCAGGGGATATGATGATCAAATCAAACCTTTTGCTTTGCACGGGGCAATTTGTATTGCTGCTCAAGTGTGTTATAAACAGGTTGTTCGTCATAATTAGTGGGTGTGTCTTCTTGCTGGTATTTTGCAATGAGGGTAAAAGGAAGCAGACATTTTTTTCCTTTTTTTCTGTCCTGTTAATTATCTCATAGATTTCTACTACATATGTTCCTTTTCCCTTCCTCCATGAACAAAGGGTGCTCTAATTATTGCCATATGCCCCATCATGTTGACTTTGCCAACATCCATTTGTTCGTACATGAACCTGCATGCAACAGGCTGTTGGCACAGTGCAAGTCAGCTTTGACAGAGAGTGGTGAGGCTAAGACATAGAATCATAGAATCACAGAAACATAGAATTGTTTGGGTTGGAAGGGACCTTAAAGATTATCGAGTTCCAACCCCCTACCAAGGGCCGGGACACCTTCCACTAGAGCAGGTTGCTCAAAGCCCCATCCAGCCTGGCCTTGAACACTTCCAGGGATGGGGCAGCCATAACATCCCTGGGCAACCTGTTCCAGTGTCTCACCTCTCTCACTAGAAAGTATTTCTTTCTGGTGTCTAATCTAAATCTCCCCTCTTCTAATTTAAAACCATTGCTCCTTGTCCTGTCACTACACTTCCTCATAAACAGTCCCTCCCCAGCTCTCCTGTAGCTCCCTTCAGATATTGATAGACTGTTATAAGGTCTCCCCGGAGCCTTCTTTTCTCCATGCTGAATAACCCCAGCTCTCTCAGCCTGCCTTCATAGGAGAGGAGCTCCATCCCTCTGATCATCTTCATGGTCCTCCGCTGGATCTGTTCAAACAGGTCCATGTCCTTCCTGTGTTGAGGACTCCAAAGCTGGACACAGTACTCCAGGTGGGGTCTCTTGAGTGCAGAGCAGAGGGGTAGAATCACCTCCTGAGAACTGCTGGCCACATTTCTCCTGATGCAGTCCAGGATGTGGTTGACTTTCTGGGCTGCCAGTGCACACTGCCGGCTCTTGTTGAGCTTCTCATCCACAAGCACTCCCCAAGTCCTTCTCCTCAGGGCTGCTTTCCAGCCATTCTCTGCCCAACCTTATTTGTGCCTGGAATTGCCACATCCCAGATGCAGGACCCTGCACTTGGCTTGGTTAAACTTCATGCCATTTGCACAAGCCCACCTCTCCAGCCTGTCCATGTCCCTCTGGATGGCATCCCTTCCCCCCAGCATGTCAACTGCACCACGAGCTTGGTGTCATCAGCAACCTTGCTGAAGGTACACTCTATCCCACTGTCCATGTCACTGACAAAGATGCTAAATAGTACTGGTCCCAGTATGGATCTCTGAGGAACAGCGCTTGTTACTGGCCGCCACCTGGATATTGAGCAGTTGACTGCAACTCTTTGGGTGTGGCCATCCAGCCAGTTCCTTATCCACCAAGTGGGCCATCCATCTAATCCATGACTTTCCAATTTTGAGACCAGTATGTCGTGCAGGACAGTGTCAAATGCTTTGCATAAGTCCAGGAAGATGACATCTTGTCTACCACATCTCCAGCACTGCCAACAGATGTGTACTAAACAGCCAAATTTGAACAGGAAACAATCTCTTCTATGTCAAACAGTTATCTGTGAGTTCTCCCCAGGACATTAACATCTTCATTAGTACCATAGGTGTCCTGCAGTGCTGGAGAATGCCCTCTTCTGAGTGTCTGGAGAGCTGAGTGTCTGGTAATTTTGCAGCACAGTGAGTGGCTCACAGCGATTCCTTCATTCTCAAGAGGACAGATTACGAAATGCAATGTAGTCAGAGGCAAGACTTCATCAGCCAATGTGGGGAGTATATGAATTGCGTATATGACCCATGATTTGGGTATATGACAAGACAGCAGCAGTTAATTTTGGAAAAGGGATGCTTTTGTCATTTTTCATGGCTGCCAGAAGCTTCTTAGACCCAGTGAAGACTTTGCTTTGATCCTTATAACCTTCCTTTCACTGAATTTTTCACTGAATTTCACTGAATTTTTTTTTTAGAGTTGGAAGGGACCGTAGAGATCATCTAGTCCAACTTTGTCATTGATTCATTGGGTGTTAATCAGACATAGGCAGAGAGAAAGGGAAGAAATTTCATGCTATGAGGGGAAAGAAAGCAAAATTATTTGAGGAAGGCAGCATAGATCCTTCAGAATCAGTGGTGATAGAGCCCTAAGTGAGGTAGAAGGGCCAAAGTTAAACCTCCAGGTGTCTCATTTACGCGGGACAAGGCCCCTTTGGCTGATTCAGATCCTAGTACCGTGACTCACAGCATGGAAAGCTGAGCTCTTAGATAATCCACACAAAGAGCCAGCTACCTCCCAGGAGAAATCCCAATTGTTTAAGATGCCCATCTTCTTCATGACAGCCCTTGAGGCATCCCTGATGTCTCTGCAGGGCAGCTCACCATACTCATCTAAGGAGTATGCAACCATGGGAGCCAACAAATAAGAAACCCTGGGCAGAGGGATGTGGAATTAAGCAGCAGCAACAGCGTGGGAGATGTCACACCAGGATTTCTCAGGAAGGCTGGTGGAGTCTGCTCTTACACAACACCCGTCTCCAAGGGAGGGATCACTAAGGGAGCTTTAATGGTTTTAGGACCTCCCATGCCTGAGGGCTATTGCTGGTCCCACCTCCAGATAAGGACCCTTTTATGTAACTTGAGATGTGGGCCAATCTTTGGCCCTAATACTTGGGCAGGACAGAATGCAAATCCTATGGGGTCAGGTAGAAACCAGGCAAGAGGGAAGTAGGCTGGGACCCACGTATGGAGCTGCTCCCTTAGAGGCAGGACTTCTGGCTTCCCAGTGCTGTTCAGAACTTCTCCATGCAACAGCCATAAGCAGAAAACTCTCCAAGGCAGAAGCAGGATCTACCATGTGCCTTCACCCCCTTTGCCAACGTATTTTCTTACCTTCTTTCAGGTGTCAGGTTCCCTCCCAACCCAAAACAGAGGTACCTGCTAAGTTCATGTATGACAAGACTTGGCCTTATTTTAAACCTATATGCCAAGAGGAGGTTCTGTATTCACAAGCTCAGCAGGTGAAGACCTGGGGCAGTACCAACCCTGGCTTGGCCTTGGCCTGTCCAAACCAGCAGTGTCCCCAAGAAGTTCTACACTTCTGGATTGAAAAGGCTGGAGACTACTTAAAATAGTTTGATTGTTACCATCTCATCATCTGGGTGTGGGGCAGAGTACAACCATCCAAGGCCACAGAACAGTTCTTGTCTTGTTCAACATGTTCTGGTGTGTGTGACACTTGAATATCTCTAAATCTGTCAGGAGGGGAAGAAGGGTCAGGAGAGTAGATTGGACAAAAGACTGGAACCAGCTCAGCTGGGAGTTGACACAATAGAAACCATGGGGACAACTGAGAGTCTCATGGCTAAAGATGGCGTATTGTGGCCAACCTTGCATTTGTCCCAAGGAATAAAAAAGACATGAGGATCTAGCAAGAAAATCGAGGTTAGAGAGAAAAGTCAAGAAGGGATGGGAGCAGGTTGGGGTGAGCAAGAGCCAGGAGGTCACATTTCCTTTGCAAACCTGTTAGAAAGATCTGTCTGGTTTTGAGTGTTGTTGTTCCTCTGCTTTTGGCAAATACGTAGCAGAGCAAGCAAAATGTATAGCTGCTCTTTCCCCGTGCAATGAGTCTACAGAGAGAAAACCAGCTGGGTGAGCTGCACCCAACTAATTGCCCCGGGAGATCTGGTTGGGCTAATCCTAGTGGAGAGCTTCTTCAGCTCAGGAGAAAGCATTTGAGCTTCCCGTGAGTCACTTTGGAGGGGTTTGAGTGAGCAAATCTCTCATTCCTGGCTAAAATTATCCACAAGGAAGGTCAGTGCAGGGGAATGAGTTCCTTCAAATTTAACTCCGACAGGAAATGACTAGCAAACATAAAAGATTTATTTTCAAAGTTAATATTTTGTTATAGATAAAGGTGAAATTTCCAGATTCAGCAGTTGCACAGTAGAAACTGTCTGTCTTTTCTGATGATTTTCCTTTAAGCACCATGCAAGATACTTTTCTCCACTCTCAAAATAATCCTTAATGCTTATAAAGCAATTTCCACTGGAATATCTTAAATCAGTTTAAAGAAAACTTAATGCTCAAGATTCCTTCGTGTTGAGCCCTGCCTTGTCCCCTCTGTTTGCCTGCTGGAGAGCTCAACAGCCATTTCCTTTCAGGCAGCTGACCCAGAAGAGAACTTGAAAGCTAGTTAAATAGAATACGGTTTACTCTGAAATGAAGTCACAAAATGATACTTCTGCCAGTACAGAAAAAAAAAAAAAAAAAGATAAAGAAAATCTGGGGAGAGGCTTCCTGAAGTCACTGCAAAACAATTGCAATATATTTCAACATTATTTCAATTCGACTTGCAGGCTAATGCCTCCGTTTTGATTGCTGCTAACATGGATGCATCCAGCTGCTACACCCAAGGTACCACACCACACAGTCACACAATAGAATAAAATGACACTTTATTGTGCCCAGCTTCTCTTTAACAACTGTAATATTAAAGGCTTCCTCAGAACCAAAGGATACAGGGCAGAAAATGGTACGAAGGGAAAAATGGCACGAGAGAACGG
This sequence comes from Scolopax mira, assembly GCA_004320125.1. Classification (NCBI taxonomy): domain Eukaryota; kingdom Metazoa; phylum Chordata; class Aves; order Charadriiformes; family Scolopacidae; genus Scolopax; species Scolopax mira. Next base: position 59,186 of record BJBW01002224.1, on the reverse strand, counting down.
CAGGGACAAAATGAAAGGGAAAAAAAATGCATGAAGTTATAAAGGCCAATAGTAGGAGAGATGGTGGCTACACGGTGCCCTTCTGTATGTGCAGGGCTCCATGTTACACCTTTCTCTTCTGAACACCATTTTGAGGTAGGGTTGTGCTCTTCTGCTCTGACATCAGAGCACAGAAAGAGAAAAAATATTTTCTAATGGGATGTGACCTTCCAGATAGGAGAAACCTCTCCTATGAAGACGGGCTGAGAGAGTTGGGGTTGTTCAGCCTGTAGAAGAGAAGACTCTGGGGGGACCTTGTAGCCCCTTCCAGATCTGAAAGGGATCTAAAAGAAAACTGGAGAGAGGCTTTTTACAAGGCCATGTATTGATAGAACGAGGGGCAATGGCTTCAAACTGAAAGAGAGGATATTTAGATTAGGTATCAGGAAGACATTTTTCATTATGAGGGTAGTGAGACACTGGAATGGAACACATTGCCCAGGGAAGTTGTGGATGCCCCATCGCTGGAGGTGTTCAAGGCCAGGCTGGATGGGGCTTTGAGCAACCTGGTCTGGTGGGAGGTGTCTCTTCCCATGGAAGGGGGGCTAGAACCAGATGATTTTTAAGGTCACTTCCAACCCAAACCATTCTATGATTGTATGAAACAGGGCAGCATTCACGCTGTACATTTGAGAGGTTGATCCCTTGCAATGCAAGGCCAAGCAGCTCCTTTACCCCCAAGACCTTTTAAAAACCCAGACGGAGGATGCAGGCGAGACTGGCCAGGACACCCAGAACTATCATAGTGTAGCTGGTTTTCACACTGCTGGCACCACTGATGTTGCACAAGGAAGTCTCGCAGCAGCTGGTAGCAACGCCAGCTATGCCGATATTCAGATCAATTGTTGGGCAAAATGCAGAACATTTCTTGGTAATGCGCTGGTTACGGTCATTGCCTGAAGTGGGAGAGAGGGAGAGAGGGAGAAAAGTCAGGTCTTTTAATCCTGTGTATTTTTTACGAACTTCAGTGATAGCCTGGCTGTGCAATATCCAGTAGGGTATAGTTTATTTTGCCCTTAATGCTGTTGGTTTTCCACTGGGCTTTGGCACCATGCATCATTATTTGTGTGTGCGTGTGACCTATGGAGACCATCTCCACGCCGGAGACTAACACCACACCTTAAGGCTCCCCTGCTATTTTCAGAGCCAGCTGTGTGCAACTCAGCACAGGAATTTAGGGTGCAATTCTCCAAGAATTTGGAGATCCAGCACATTTGTACCATACAGGGTTGTAAGACGTCATTGTCACCGTGTCTTGATGTTGCCCCTTCCAGAGTACCGGCCCTTTCCAATTCCACTACCTCAATGAGCACATGTATGAGCTTGGAGATGAGACAAGGCGTTTGTACAGAGAAACCATCTCTCTTCCAGTGTCTCCCTCTCCTGGGTGTGTTTAATCAGCCACATGGCATTGGTTTTTTTTTTTGTTACAATATATTGCGACAGGGATGGCTTATGCTGAGTCCCTACGTGCTGCAAGATTTACTGTCTGTGTGCTGTGATCCTCATTAATTCTTCTGCCACACCCCATGGTGGGAGTAAACTCTGCAGTCAGCCCAACCTGAACCCCCTTTTGTCATCCAGAACTTTAGAAAAGCTTCACACTTACCCAGTCCTGTGGTAGAATAGGTCGTGAGACAGTACTTCTCATTGTCAGAGCATTTGGTTGTACCGAGGCAGTGTATGTTGGAAGGTGCATCTTTGCATGAGAAACATGTCAAGGAGAAAGCTGCAAAAGAAGCACACAACACCCATCAATCACCTCTAGAAATATCTGTAGGAGCACAAAACTGGTAGTACTGGTGCAGATGGAGGTTCTGTCAAGCCCAGTGGCCACAGGCAGACATCCTCCTCCGTGTGTGAAACTTGGCTCCAGCAACCTTCCTGGACCCAAATTACTTTGAGTTCAGATTCTGGACACTGATGTGCTTTGCTCATTGAGTAACCCTCAAAAGATCTTCCTTCTGGATACTTCCTTGAATCCATTCAAACATCTGGCATCCAAAGTGTGCTTTTGGAAAGAGCTCCCCAGTCTACTACCACTTGGAACATGAAGCTCTTGTAGTTTCTTTCCAACCTGGCTCCTCCAATCCCTGATTGCTGTCCATTAGTTCTTGTATGGGAAGGGACCAGTTGCTACCTGTCCATACTCATCCTCTTTAAGTCATCTCAAAAATTCTGGCCTACATATCCTTTCTCAGACCACACACAACAACAGTTAATTATTTTTTAAATCTTTTTAAATATAAAAAGGGAGAGACACAGACGAGACTAACCTCCCTGGCCATACTGAGTGTGATTTTTTTTTTTTTTTGCTGCATGCCCCCACAACATATCTCAAATTAGGGACAAGTGACCTAGATCTGCACCTCTGTGTTTGCTGGGAAGACGGATGCTTGCCTTTGGCTGCTTCATTTGCAGAGCACTCCTGTTCTGGCCAATTTTGGACCTGTAGAAGGCAGCAGGTTCCTTTTTACAGCCTGTGATGACTGCCTAACACTACAAAACGTGCACATCTGTAACACTCTGCATCAGCAAAGAGCTGTGCTAATGTGAATGAATGAAAACAACTTGCGCTCAAGTAGGCTAAAGCAGTCATTCATGGCAAAGAGATCCTCAGGGAAGGTTTCTTTGCATGATAAGGGGAATTTCCTACTCATCTGTTTATCTGGAGCAAACGCTCCTGCAGTAATGTCACCCACTGGGGATTAGGCTCATTCTTCTCGCTTCCAGGCTATCCCTATCTATGGCCAGCTAATACCCATCTTATTTTTATACCAGCCCTGTCCTTTGCCTTCCTTGCTCTTTGTCTCCCTCACTGTTCTTCTCCCTTGCCCAAGCTTCTTTGCCCTTGTCAGTGCCTTAGCCAGCAATATGTCCCAACCTCATTGCTGCCCTTGTCTGACATTAGACAAGCTCATCTGGTCCAAGCAGGCTCTCTGCTCCCTATGGTCTTACTAACCCAGACCTGGCCCCAGCTCAGACCATGACCCCAAGGTGACCAAGGTCATTGTATTTCATGGGAACCCACAAAAAATGCCTTTTAGGGCACTGTTCATTTTTCTTTGTCTCTGTGGACACTGTCTTCTCTCCCCAGATCTGCCCCTTTGCACTTTTGCCCTTTCAATGGCCCTCCAACATAATATTTTCCTTCTCTCCCCACTCCAATCCCTTTGCTCCTTTGCTCTTTCCATGACCTCCCAGCACCGACCATCAATTTCCCTCTCGTAGTCTGCAGTCTTCGCAGGTCCTACTCTCCCTCTGTTGTCTCTCACTGAAGAACCACTAGTAGAAGACACAAAGGCCAGGCAACTGGGCTTGCAGTGACTCAGAACCCATCTCCCTCTGTTTCCAGGCTCAAAACAATTGGAAAAGCCTCAGACCTGGCACCCAGCTCACTCTGACTTGATTCCAAGACTGTTGCAATTTGCTTCCAACCTTGGGCATTGTCATTTCCATCTCCAGGCACAAGGGCACATTCCTGCTTCACCCCGCTGGGAACCACCCTTTCCTCCCAAAATAACTGTAGGTCAGAGCAGAGTCCCCAGACTGGGTTTTCAAGCCATGTAACCCATTTTATTTCTTAATTGAAGCAACTGGGTTTTCCAGAAATGTAACTTGGTTTATTCCTTAATTAATGCAGCTCCTTTAATCCAGCCCATTCCAAGAAAAACTTCCTGAATCTACGCAAGAAGCAGTGGAGCTTGTTGCCCTCCTGTGTCAACCCAACCTCACCAAGTTGCTAATTTAAGAGTAAAGTTGTCCTGAGAACCTTCTAGTCAGGGGAGAGGGAGGCACGTTAAGGGGGGGATTTTTACCAACATATCTCTGTGTTCAGGACGTTTCTCTCTCACCATTAGAGGACTCTGGAGGAATGTGGACTCCCAACCTAACTCTCAGTTAAGACCCTGAAGTTAGGTAGGACAATTTTGATCCTCTCTCCTGGTAAGTACAATGATTGCTCATACTATTGAAAAACACTTCTGATTTTATTGTGCCAGGATACAAGGAAGGGAACAATATTTATTTTGAAGCCTAGGATGCAGGATGTAAACCTAGGGTTAAACCAGGCTACTTTTGGAGGTCTCCTGTCTGTACCCAGCAAGACCTCTGCTCCAACTGAAAAAGAATATTCCTCAAGGAAGAGTTTCCTGTGAATAATTCAAGCCACCCAGATAAACGACTTCCAAGTGTAAGTGTGGGCAGATGCAGGATTTATCCTGTTAAAATCAGTCAGATTCAGGATTAATTGGAACAGCAACAGCCTTCTGGCTGGATTACGCAGCAAAGGGGTCTGCGTATATATTCATTTTCACTGACTTCTTTGATAAGTTTGTTGTCTCATTACGAAATCCTTTTTAAAAAAAATGTGATTACAGCTGATAAGCTGCAAGAAAGAATCCTTTCATTACCTTCAACTTTCTCAAGCCCGTTGAGCACAATGATTTAGCACATGCCAAATTTAAAAAGTCAGTGAAGTCTCAAGTAAGAACATTTACAGCCTCAAATTAAGTGTGAGCCTAAGTGCTCTGCTAGACTGGCACCAGAATAGCCAGTGATTTGCAAGTAAAGCCCTACAGCAGAGCCCGAGAAAAAATCAGTTTGCAATAAGGCAAAAGCCCCCCCCACACAAGCTGAGGAAATCAATTATTCCCCTGGAATAATCAGAGGGATATTCATGGCTGCACCCTCTGCTCCTTGCCTGACCCACAGCCCACCCATGTGCAAATAGGGCAGCTTCCAGAGGCACAGGCAGTAGTCCTTGGCAGATCCCAGCCAGATGGAGTTAAAGTGTGGGTTTCCAGGGCATCCTTCCCTCCAGAAAAACCTGAAACAGCCAGCTATCAGAAAGAGAATGGGACTCTGTGTCTTCATCCCAGACCTGGGATCAACAGCAGCAAAGTTGCACCTCAAAGCAACAAGCTGCAAGGAAGAGATGGGAACCAAAACTGCATCTCCTTGTGGCATGCCCATCTCAAGCAATTTAGGTAATCATGGTTTGTAATTGCAACCAATAGACAAGAAATTAAAAAAAATTAATAATAATAACCCAGTGGTAAATAGTTATATGCCAAATTTGTAGCTTTATTGCAAATATTGCCCTCTCCCTGTCTGTATATCACTCAACTAACCCTTCTTCTACAGAGCTGCAGCAAGGGCTTTCAGCTGCCTACATGGAGCTACTCCAAGGGCTGGGACTGCACAAGTCAGGATAGGTGGGTATATCATCCCCCAGTTCAGTTCCTCAATGTTCTTCCATCTCCTGGTGGGAATATGTCCCTTGGTTTCATCTCCCAAAGAGTGGAATATTCTCTAGAGCCCAATGACCCTTCAGATTTACCATTTATGCTGCAAAATCTCCTTGGCATCCTGCAATATCAAAGACATGCCCTAACTCTAGTGGAGGGGGGGTCTTGCTAATGCAAAGCAATCCTTTGGAGACTCACCACTCTCTGTGCAGAGGGCTATGACAAGCACGACAAGAAGAGAAGTCTTCATCCTTTATAGGTTCTCCCAGCCTCCAAAACAAGCAGGACTCACCCAGGGCAGGTTTTATACCTCTGCAGTGTTTGCTTGATGATAGGATAATAACTATGGAGATGCTGTGTCAGATGATGGATAATTGGGAGTAACGTGTCAGTGCTTGCTTGTGAAAGTATGCTTTGGTGGAAATCTAAACAGGCTTATATTCTCCCACCCTCCACTGCTTCTTTTCCTAGTTGTTTCACAATACAGCTTGTTCATCTGATGTGGAGTACGCAACAGTTTCTAATTCTGGATAAGTGGAGGAAAAGCAAAACACAAAGCCACAACAGTGTTCACGTGAGGAGAGGGATGTTTTCCATTAGAGGCCAGCTTGGGTCTCGGAGCAGGCTGCATCCTTGAGGATCCCGTCCTCCTCACACTCTGTTTTAGTGAAAATATGGAAATTGATGGAATTTGAAATTGAAATTGGATTGAAACGCCTTCAGAATGTCTCCCAGGATTGTCAATAGACCTAGATCAGAAGAGCAGTAGCCTTCCGCTGCATTTCATGGGGGACCAGACATCATTTTCTGTGGGCTTTTTTTAAAATTGCAGTTCAAAATCATAAATGTTTCTCTTCTAAAATTGGATATTTTATATGAGAGAAAATGTTCTCTTATTAGAAAATAAATTCCACTGGGCAATGAAAGTGACCACTTAAATTAAAAAATAGAAATAACACCCACACCATCATATTGAACAATCTGCTTTTTTTTTTTTTAAACAATTTACAAAAAATAAATGTCAGGGAGAAAAAAAAACCAAACCAGTTAAAGCACAGAGAATGAGGGATTGCCTGCACAAGGATCTCAACTCATTAAGTCTCCAGAAAAAAATATAAAACAGCCAGCCAAAATTATGTGAAATGCCAAATACAAGTACTCCATTGGGTTTCCATACGGTGCTCTTTATTCCTCCTTTTTTTGATCGTGTTTCATCCTATCTCCCTGTGTAAAATCAGAATCTTTCCTGTCTTCTTATCACTGGTGTTGCTTTTTCCTCCCATCACTGTCTTTCTGCCATCTAATCCTGGGGATGGAGGCATGGTCCCAGAAATGGTCCGGCTGGATCCTTTTCACATGACAGAGCCTGCCCCAAGCCTCTGCCAGCAACTCTGCCCCTTGCTGGTCTCCATCTGTTTAATTTTCCTTTTTTCTTACTCTCAAACTTGCTCAGATTTCCATCTCCCATTAAATATTTGGGCTTCCAGTATGACCCACCTAGAGCCATTATCTCACCAAAAAGGCATGCCCAGTTCTGGAGGTGAGGTAACTCTTTCCAACACCTTTAAATTGGATGTATAAATATTGTTAGTATGGAGACCTGCGTGACTAAGGTGAGGAAATTTCTGCTTTCTCAATAGGTAGAGCACGAAACTCAGTGGGAACAGAGGTGGCAATTAACCAAGAAAGCTCAAAGGAGGGGCGTTGTTTGGCTTCATAAGACCAATGCCTTTGTAAGGCATCAGGCAGGAGGAAAACAGAAGCTGGCACCCTCCATGCCAGGCACCGCAACCCTCTGTTCCTTGTGCAATATTTTCTTTTCCCCAATCCAGAAGGGACTTCATGAGCTTTTATTGGTAAATCAACTTTTATAGCTGACTACTCGAGGTAATAGCAGAAAAGGGGGCTCTAGGCACAAGGCAATGCCGTTCCGTAGCCCGTGCGTTGCGCTGCAGAGGCAGCCCACATTCAGATTTATTTCAGCCAACAGCATCCATTAACAGGTACAGAAATAGCATCTCAGCCAGGCACATTTCTTTTTTTCTCCCCCCTCCCTTGTAGTGTCATCCAAGCGAAAACTAAAATATCTCTTGTCTCCTGCAAGCTGCTGAGATTTTGAGATGGCAAGGCTGTATTTCTTAAAGGAGTTACTGCAGGATTTCTGACAGTCAGGATTTTCCATGAGATGGACCTGCACTCTTCCAGCTGCTCCCTGATATTAATGTTACCTTCATCCCTCACCAGTGCCAGGTGAGAGAGCTTGAGAAGAACCCATGGTGGGGTAGAAAGAACACAGATGATTAGGACACCAGAAGGGCCAAGGCAGAGAAGAAGATAGTATCACAGTTTACATATTTGAAAGCTATGAAGCTCAAGAAGATTTTGGAAAGAGTAACAGGGAATTTAATTGGGGGTGGAGGATGGGGCAGAAAGACTTATTTTTCTTGACAGAGTCTCTGAGTGGAGACGGAAGGAGAGTATTTTGCTCATCTTGTTCTAAACCTGGTTGAAATTTTCATGTGAGAAAGGCAAACAATGTCTTTATTTTGGTAAAAACATGTAGTTTTCATGAAACAAAAGCTGAAATTTAAAACCAACTGTGAAATTCAGATGTTTTTACTAAGGGTGGATTTTTAAATTGGCCAAAAGCTCTGAGAATCATTTCAGAAATTATTGTCATTAATATATAGGAAAAGTGGAAAAAGTGATTAAAAGAAGTGCAAAACCCCAAATTTCTCTTGGTCCCTCAGCACAGAAATGCTACAGCACTTAACCATTCTTCAGTTAGCCCATCTTGTATTTCAATAAATGCCAGGACACCCTCCTTGCCCAGAAATGAAATCTTTATAGGATGACAAAACCTAATCCCATTTTCACAGCCTACAGCCAGTGCTGGGTTTCTCCCCGTTACACAGAAACCAATGCACTTTGCAGCCTGTCTTCAGCGCTGGAGGAGCAGGACCCTCCTCAGATCTGGCTGGGCTGCAAACATGAGGGCTTTTTTTCAGGTGCCACTTCTCTACAGGCCCTCCTAAAAGCAGGACTGCACTTATAAACTGCTCAGCTGGGAATTACGCACCTTCCAACTCCAAGAGAGCATGTATTTTGGCCATCTTAGCTATAGCTCCCCTTCTCCAAGAGCTGCAGTGGATCTCCACCCCATTTCCTCGATCCCCAAGCCTGAAAATACAGCTGCAACAAAGAAAAGGGAAGGAACTGAGACCTCCCCACCCAATCAGATACCCATTGCCTCTGCCAGGCTCTTTCTGCCTGTTTCTCTGTAGGGAAGTCTCAGCAACATCTTCTCCCAGCAGGCACAGAGGTCACCTTTCCATGAGATTCCAGCAGCACCGTCCTCATCTTGGGCACCTCTGGCATCGTGGTGTGGTCCCTTTATCTATTTTAAAAGCTGAAACCACCCACGCTATGGAGATCACGCAACAACTTTGCAGCACAACCAGGAGCACAACCAATACCTGGCAGCCCCCCAGTGCCACATGTTGGCAGTTACAAAACAATTCTCCCTGCTGCTTATGGTGGGAACAACACAAACATCTTTGACCTTTCGAGGTTGACACCTTCATTTCGTTAGCGCTGAGCGATCAGGCAGAGCATCTGGCTTTGTCTCTCCTGAGTTGCTGGATGCAACTGAGTCAACAGAGAAAGGCAGCCAGGAGAAGTCTCCCAGGTGCTAAAAAGAGGAATTCATTGTGAAGGAAGAGATTCAGACCACAGCCCTTTCTGGCAGAGCGGTTTTCTCAAGCTGGATCTTAGTGTGGATATAGCAAACACAGTCTAGAATAACATAAATCTTTATTTTGCCTGACAATTGTCATACACATGCTATCAAAAGAGCTTTCCCAGGGAAAATTAGTACAAAACAACAAATGATACAGGGGGGAAAAAGAGGAGCTATGCTGCCACACCATTTCGTGGATGGGATCTGAAATAGTGTCTTGGAAAAAAACAGGGTAGCATAGACTCTGTCGGGGACATTTGACAGAGGATATTAATTTCTCAGCTGGGGAATACCTTGTAGGTTCTTGGGTTGTCCTATCTTCGCCCACCCCTCATCACAATCCGGCCCGGATGACACAGATCATACTGGCCACAATTCCCAGGAGCATCGCGCCATAGCTGATTTTTATGCTGTTGGCCCCACTGAAATTGCACAGGGAGGTTTGGCAGCATTTGGTGGAATAAGCCGCCACACCGAAGTTCACATTTGTCTCAGGACAGTCTGCAGAACATTTCTTGGTGATGCGGTATCCCATGTCCTTGCCTAGATAGAGAATAGACAAGAAAGGACAGCTGTGATTTAAAATTATTCTGCAAGAGCTGACCAGAGGACAATAGGAGGAGGTATAATGCACTATGCTTAATTTGCAATACATCAATAACAGCTATGAGCATATTTGATGAATGCTGGGTGAGTATTCACACAACCTGGATCAAATGCAGGACACTAGAAAGTCCTTGGTAGATATCCACACGATGCTTCCTGTAGGACAGCAAAAAGTCATAGAATCACAGAATCATAGAATTGTCTAGGTCAGAAGGGACTTTTCAGATCATCGAGTCCAACCATTAAACCACCAAAAACCACCACTAAACCATGTTCCTCAGCACCACGTCTATCCATCTTTTAAATACCTCCAGGGATGGTGACTCCACCACCTCCCTGGGCAGCCTTTTCCAATTTTTACCCTTTCAGTGTAAAAATATTTCCTAATATCCAATATAAATCTCCCCTGGCACAACTTGAGGCTGTTTCCTCTTGTCCTATTGCCTGTTACTTGGGAGAAGAGACTGACCCCCACTTCATGGCAACTTCCTTTCAGACAATTGTAGAGAGTGAGAAGATCTACCCTCAGCCTCCTTTTCACCAGGTTGCCAATCACTGCTAAAATTGCAATTTTGTCTTCTAAAACTGCATTACTTACATCCAACCTCTTTCCATCCCCTTCACAAAGCTTGTGTGTGACCTCTCAGATCAAGCAACAGGATCTGCTCATGAAAATCTGCGTGCTTCAATCAGCCCTGTCACAAGATGGTGAGAAACATAGCACAGGTGGTGGATCACAGAGCATCCCTGAGGGATTCACTCAGGTTATGTGTTGTGGTCCGTAAACCTCCATGATTGATTCTTTACAGCAAGACCAACTACTCCCATAAAAAAAAATGCTATTTCCCATCAATTTCTGTGGAAGAAAAAAAATTTAAAAATAAAGCTTTGAAGTGTTGCTGGTACTCACCTAATCCAGAACTGCTGTACGTGGTTGTACAGTATTTCTCATGGTCTTCACACTTGTAGGTTTTAAGACAGTTCCAGTTGGAATGCTCATTGTCGCACGTGTAGCAAAACAGTGAGGAAGCTGGAAAAAGTGTACATGCTACAGATTAGCAGTTTCCAGCAATACCCTCCTGGGAAGAAAATGTCAAAAGCCACATGCCTTCTTGGAAAACACAAGGTGAAAAGTATGTTACAAACAAGTTTTTGTGACAAGTGAAATAAAAAAGTTGGTTTTGATTAATGAAGGTGAAAAAGCAAACAAACAGGTTTTCTTTCTTTACTGGAAACTTTCGGTGATTAGACCTGAAAACATATGGGGTTTTTTTTCTCAGCCTGAGCAGTGTTCTCAGGTGACCTTTCTTTCTCCCCCTGGGTCCTTGTTGGCCTGGTTGACAGCCAACCTGCAAAAGCTGAGCTCATGACCTGCCCAGTTGGGTCTTGTACGGCTCTGGCAAGGAGAGGAGGAACTGCCACTGCTCTCAGGTGAGTTGTTAGTATTTTCAGACTGCAGCTGCAAAAGACTGTACAGACATGAATTAATTAAGACCTATGACACCCCTGTGAGGTAAATTACTGAGCAGGGAGCCAGATTGAGGGAGTTCCCTGGGTGAGGTTACTCTGGACAATAGAGAGATTATTTCTACCAACGCCTGGAACAACATGTTCTCAGTGATACTGTTAGCAAGGCTGAGCCTGGTCCATTACAAAGCCAGAATTAGGTAGGATACGTATTTCTGAACAAAACTGAAGCAAATTGAGTCAAATTTCCAGGCTGGCTGTGCTAGAAACACAGGCACATGCCATCTTGTTCCCTGAAGGTGGATTCACAAGCGGTGGAAACTCTTTTCCTCCTGTTCAGGGTCCCATGAAATGCTCCTCATTTCTAAGGAGCAGTGACAGAGGCAGATCAGCCACCCTTAGGACAAACTGCTCCATTGTCACCAGTGGTGGAGAGCTCTTGGTTGAAGGCAACCAAATTGCAACCCGGGGAGGGTCCTCTGTTGGGCTGAAATTTCCCTGGTTCAGTTCCTCCTAACTTTCTCAACCCAGGGAGGCTCTTATTTCTGCACAGAAGAGTCCCTTTCAATTGAATTTGAACCTGTGTTTAACAAAGAAACTCCTCCAGGGACTCTCCAAAGCTCAGCTGCTGTTGATTCAAATTCATCTCTGAAGTTGAACCTACCCATGACCCTGGGTTAGATAATTCCAGAAGCAGTTTTAAAAGAGAATGAAAAGGCCATAACTAGCCCAAGTAGGAAAAGAAAAGGCCTCCCATTTGTGATGTGGGGAGCTCAGGTGCCTTGGGTACAGCTTAAGTCAGTCTATGACCAACTGTCTTGCTTTGAAACCCACCCAAATGCTCTTTTCTAGTGCCAGGTGTTGCGAGCGCAGGTGTTCTCTGTAACAGCAAATAAAATCATACTTGTTGCATGCTGGTTTTAACTTCTCTGTAACTGACTATTCAGCACTCCTTGTTTCTCCATCTCTTGGATAATTCAAGCCTCTCACCTCTTTCCAGAGGGTCCCACCGACCCGAGCTGTGGGCTGCTGTCCTTTTGCAGACCACACCAGAGCATTCCCAGACAGGCTGCCTACCAAGTGTTATTGTGTTTTCCAGTCCCCCTAGCACTTTCTGATCTGCTTTTCTGCTAAATTTCACAGAGTTGTTCAAACCACTTCCTGCTGCAGATGGAGCTGAGATCCCAGCAACTGAAATGCACCCACATTAAGTGACTGGTGCAAGGAAAATCCCTCCCAGTCAGGAAACAATAACCACTTAAATGCTTATGGCTGTTATAAAGCCTTGCCTGCACCTGACCTCCACTTTCTATTAGTTCCAGTTTTGCAAATGCAGCCAGAAATAGCCTTAACGGTGCAAAAAGGCTTGCGGTGCTCCTCGGGACTGCAAATACACTCACAGAGCCAATGTTTCTCAACTGGGTATTTCTACACAATTATCTAGTTCTATCTCCACCTCCCTTTGAATGAGGACAAGTACAGAGCATTCTGAATCCCATTACAAACACGCTCACTCCTAGACAGACACTTAAAAAAACTCTTCAAACCTATGAGCAAAGAGCTGTTAGGCTGTCAAATGTCTGCCAACAACCTACTTTCTTAATTGCAATGTCTTTGTGGGAACTAAAGCGAAATGCTGGCAGAAGATGCGCTGTCGGTACCGGCCGTATTACCTTTATCGACAGCTCCTCGAGTTTCATTCAGGAACCAACATAAAACCCGAGGCAAAGTTGTGAGCCCAGCTTAATTCTTATTAGCATTTTTCAGTTCGCATGTCTATCTTCAGATGCGAGTGGTCGGAGCTGGATACTTGAGGGTGTGAGAAACCAGAGTGGTGAGCTCATCTTCTTTGGGTTATGGGTACCTCAGCAGAACTCGCCCAGAAGCTAAGACTCAACCACTCAACCACACTAAATATTGCTCCACACAGTTGATGGCAAAGAAAAACTGCACTTTCAAGACTTCACCAATTCCAGTAAAAGCTGTCAAACGTTCTTGTCCCTGTGTTATCCCTAATTTCTCTTCTGGTGCTTTCATCCTCTCCATCTGGCTCTCCCAGCCTCCAAAGCTCCTTACCTTGCCTTGCACACAGGACTGCTGCCAGCAGGACGATCAGAACAGCCTTCATGGTCGCTGTGCCCTCAGAGCCTGAACAATGTGGGACGGTGCACAACGGTAAGGTTTTATACTGGGGCTGCGTTTACTTAGACTTCCTTTGATTACAGTAATTTGAGGTTTGGGGAGTGACAGCACAGAAGATGCGATCAGGGATGGGTGGGTGTGTTTGTGTGTAGGAACCTATTACGAGGCTCAGGTAGCAATTTTTTTTTTAAATTTTTATTACGTCTCATCCAGATCCAATCTTTTTTTCCAAGGCCTACTTCTGCTGACCATGTCTGCATTGCTAATTTGGGGAGCAATTTATCTGATTTAAACATGGGAGTCCCTTCTTACTCCGTTGGGCTGAACCACAACATCTGGAGCAAAGCAGAGGCAGCTGCGTCAGTTTGGGGTGGCTCATGGTTTGCAGGATGGTAGGCGTCACCTGGCATCCTCCATCCTTTCGCTCTGCCATGACAGAAGAGCTTCTGTCCTGGTTTGAGCAGCACAGGACTAAATTCTCTTCTAATGCTTGGGAAAACTGAAGTTTTAGAAGACTCTACTATCTGAATTGGTGAAAATATTTACTTTTTTGCCAGCTCTGGAGTGCAGGTTTCAAGGTCAAGACCTGGGCGCTTGACCCAAGCTGCCAACAGGGTTATTTCATACCATGAGCATTGCATTCAATAGAAACTAGAAAGTTTGCTGAGAAATTCTCTCTCTCCCTTGATGCTTGTAATCCAAGAACTTCTTTCCCTGGTGCTGGAACCCTGAACCCTTCCCTTCCTCCCAAAGCTGCAGCACTCACAGGGTCCCACTTTGGCTGTACCTGTGATATGTCATCTACCTGTGATGGAATGGGCTGAGTATAATCCTCGTGTATTTCATATTGGTATCAGGATCAATATTGGTTCTTTAGTATTATTAATGTTAATTATTTAGTCTTATCCTATTACATTTATTTCTATTTCAATGCTCATGTTTCTTTGTTTTTTTTCCCCATTCCCCTTCCCAGGTGGGGAGGGGTCATCAACGGAGAGAATAATTGTCAAAACAACAATAAATCATTGTGGATTTCTCAAGCCATAAGAGCTTTACATCTGTGGGAAGTGGGAGAGGAGGCAAAAAAAAAAAAGAAAGACTTTTCACTGTGTTGTCCGCAGTCATTCACAATTATCTCGCTTGTACTGTGGAAAGTTCTTAAAGCAGAAAACCAGCGTGAATCATTCATACAACACTATTTGTCCCTGGAAACTGTCACTCAGAGGCTCCTGTGGCCCAGGCAGGAATAGGGTCTGATGATTTTGTTTTGCTCTGCTCTTCTCTCCTCCAGAAGTATCCAGGGTTTCCAAGCGACAATGTTTGTTGCTACCTGTAGTCCAACTTTGGACTCTGACAGGTTTTTCCAGTCCCTCACGACCTTTCCAATCCTTCTGGTCTCCCTCCGTCCTGATCCCACAACCACTTCATCACCTCTTGCCAAATGACTCAGGATGCAGTAGAGGCACCAAGTGCATAGAAAATTGCTGCAGGAGTTAAACTGCGAATGGGAGTGAAAATGACTGAGAAATAAAATAAGTCCTGGTCAAGAAGACACCTCAGCAGATCAGAACGCTTCATCTTTACAGGGGTTAGAGAAGAAATGGCCAAAGGGAGCTCAGAGTCAAGATCTATAAGGTCACAAGTGGTGTGGAAACAGATTAAAGAACATATAGTTACTCTTTGTTTTCCCAAATTACTCCCTAATGAGTAATCTTGGTCACCTGTCTGCAAGATCCTGGGCAGATGGCCCCATGCCCAACCCCTGTGACAAGTCTTTTGCTTCCAGTTATTCTTCCTTTGCCCAGTTCCTCCTTTTCTACAGTAGCTTCAACCCCCAATGATTTCTGTCTCTGCCTGTGCCCGGAGCGGGATGGAGGGGATAAGTATCTGGTGTTTAAAGTCTTCCACTCCGTTCTCTGCATTTGCCATGACCCTGAGCATAATTCTTTAATTATCTCCTCTTTTAACAAGGCCCACCTGACAGCTAATGTAGGAACTATACTTCAGAAATAAACTGTGAAAAAGCCATACTCTAGAAACAAGACTTTGTATAAATCCATGCATGAACAACGTCAGGCAGGAAACATGATCTGCTGGAACACAGAAGGAAATAGTAGGTTTTGGTCTACATGTTTGTTTTATGTATAATAGCCAGGCTTCTCTCCAGATGGAGAAATAGAAAGCAAAACTTCCTTCCCTTCCATCCACGTCAAAAATCCAGAAATGAAAATGAATTATCGCACTGAATTCAGCTCATCTTGGAGTCAACCGAGCAGAAAAATGCAGCTCCTCAGCAGGAGGAAAGGAGCATTGCGTGAACACAGCCCACAACAAGGAAGAAGAAAGGCTTTGAAATTAAAACAAATAAATGAACAGTAAATAAATGACACTGTTAAAGCGAAGTAGAAAATCTGCAAGTGAGAAATGGGCTGTAGGAAGTGGAAATGTGAGAAAGCATTTAAATAGATTAGAGAGAGGGAAGGTTAATAATAATAAACAAGATTAATATTTCACCCAGAACTGGGAAGGGGGGGGGGGGGGGGCGGAGAAATGTTAGTGCAAAGCAAAATAAATCAAAGCAAGCACAAAAAGCTTGGAGGGAAATAATTAAAGACAGGCAAAGTGAGGGTAAGAAATAAGATGGGATGGGAGGGATGTATCAATGCTTCACCATTTCTCCTATGGTGGCATTACTTAGTGCTGTGTAAAATGTACATGTTGTTATGGGCAGACACTGTTCAGGTATTACCCACAGACCTTCAGGGTCCGAGGAACATTTTCTACAGCTTCCCACATCCCAGTTTAACCAGCCACAGGAGTTAAAATTTGGGGTCTCCTATGGAGCCTGGATGGAGAAAGCATCAGGGGCATCACCTGGCCCCTCCCCCTGTGTCCCTGAAGGAGAAGAATACAAAAGCTTTGGGACCCAGACTAGGGTCTGGCCAGGTCCCCAAACCATGCTGTTCTTGTGTGCTATTGATATTGCAATCACGGCACAGGCCACTGCAAGGGCTTTGGGTTCCTACCAGCACCACTCAGTGGGGTGGGGGACGGGCATCCTTTGAAGCTGAGAGCAGCCCCACTTTTCCAAACAAGGGGAGAAAAGAGAAAAAAGAAAAGCTGGGGCAAAGACAACTGGGGTAGTGGGAAGTACAGATGGTGTCAGGAGAACACAGCGTGGAAGTGTTAAAACTGCTTTTCCAGGGACATAAAAAAAAAAAAAGAAAAAAAAAAAAGAAAGAAAAAAAAGAAAGAAAAAAAGAGGAGAGGCCAGGAGGGTGAATTTTGCTGCAGAAACTGGTGTTTGTTAACCCTAATAGCGTCACAAAGGATATTAAACAGTTAAGAGAGCCTGGGAATTTTAAGGAAGGAAACTTGAACCCAGTTTGGACTTGGCAGCCATCAGCGCGTGTTTGTGCCAGACCTTGGGAGCGAGTTGTGCAAGGCCCATCCCTTTTGTGTAACTGGAGGCAGACAAAGTGTGTTTTCAAGCCGTGATGGAGTGACAAGGTGGAGGAAATTGCCAGGTCCAGGGGTGTTTCAATGTCAGCTGTCCCCCACTTTCTCCCTGTTTCTTTCTGGTGGGTGGCTCCAAGAGCAGCTCTCCTCCATGATGCAGGGAGGAAAATCTCCATTTCAACTCGGGGTTGCAAATTGCACCCTCTGTGAATAAAAGAGATGCCATGGGAGAAGGTGGGAAGAAGGCAGCCGTGGGTAGTTCTCCTGGTGTGTCTGTGTCACGCGGATGGTGCATGCAGGGCAAGAGGTCCAGCCCAGTCCCGGACAACATCCAGCTAATCTGGTTGTGTCCTCTCCTCCTTCTTTGGGAGGTCAGGGAAGGTGAAGTTGCTTCATCTGGCCATGCAATGGCAACAGGGTTAGGTGCAGGACTGGATGGGGAGAGATCATGAGATTCAGAAACCCTAGGAAAAAAAGGAAGATCTGTGTTTGATATTTTGCCTTTCCACCCTAAAACCTGACTGTTGCAGACAGCCTGCTCCATTCTTCCCTTTCCCAAAGCACATCCGGACCTGGAGCTTACCTGGTAGGCTCCAAACAATAGGACAGAGTTTCTCAAGTCAGCCTCATGGCAGATGACAGAAGCTACCAAACCTCTAAACAGGAAAGACAGGGATATCCCAGATCCACCGAGTCTGGCTGAAATACAAGGTGACCCAGGTAGACTTCCATTTCAGTGTGACAGCTGTCATCGTCACAAAGATCCTTCCATGGTTACAATGGGTGAGCAACACAAGTAATTTGGGGTCACAGCTATCAGCCAACAAGGGATCAAGGCCATTTTGTCACATTCCCTTGACCTCCAAGGATCATTCAACCCCATCAGCTTGGAGGCTCATGGGGAGGTATCAAACAGCACATCGTGTATGGATTCAACTGCTATGATTCACATCCTCTGCCAATGCCCTGGCTGAAGGGCCAAATCCAGACTAGCTCACCGAACAGGGCACAAGCCCAACCCCAACGCCATCCGTGCCATTGGACTATCAACGTGGCTTGGGCACACCCCAACCAACATTGTCTCAAACAGTGCCCTGACATGGGGCTGCTCCTTGCAAGCAATTGGGCTGTTACCACCCTGTTTGTAGAGGAAAGAGATTAGAGTTATAGATGTGAATCATCCTTCTTGGATCCAGGGCCAAGGGTTATTATTCTGTGGTGGCATCTCTGCAGCCAGGAGGGTGGACACTAGAGACCTGCAAGGTGTGAAATAAAAAGGGCAGTGAAGAAGGATGGTTGGGAAGAGGAAGAAGAGACAAAAAAAGAGAGACAAAAACCTATTAACCTCTGGGGTTCTCCCAAAAGAGTTAATGCCAGTAGTCTCCAGGGAGGACACCACTGGCCACAGCTGTGTTTGGGGAGAAATGGTCCTCACAGGTTTATTTAAGTTTGCACTTATGACACAGCTCAGTTGATAATTCCCAAAACTGTCATTGCTTTTTCACCACAACTGGGAATTTCCCATTGTCCAAGGCCCAGCCCTCCTGGTCTACTTTAGTGACATGAGCAGTCAACGTACAGACACTTCTGCTGCATGTTCATGCTGGTCCTGAGAAGTGAGGCTCTGGTCTTTCTTTGGAAATCTTGGGCTGCGATAGGCATCTGAACCATTCCAGTACAAATGCTTATGAAAAATCAAAAGCTTGGCCACAGAAGATTTTGGCAAGCCTCTCCAGGAAGAAAAGTAGGTGACATCTCTCATGTTGTCTTCACAATGTCTTTCTGATAACTGGGGGGGGGGGGGGGGGGGGGGGGGGTGATATGTTTGTTTTGTGGGTTGTTAAGATCTTGGTGTTACCTGGTGGTGTAGAGAGCAATCATTTGAACCTGCCAAGCCAGTGATATGTGAGAGAAACTCATCTAGGACACAGCTATGGTAGCAACTGGCCTTGTGAGAGCTTCCACAGCCACCCACAGCCACATCAAGAAAACTTTAGTCTAAGTTGTCCTTTTATTTCTCTAAGAAATAAACTTTTCCATGTCTACCCATTATAAAGGGAAGACACATGCACCCCACTCCAAGAGGCAGGGAAACAGTCATGGTTTTCAAAATTGCTCCCTTTTTTTTTAAAAAAAATTTACTTTAAGTTCTTGACTCATCTTTTGCGTGATGGGTATTTCAGGTCTGGAAGTGATCCTCTGTGCTGAAAACTAATAGCTGAAATTTCCAAAATTAAGTGAAAGCTGAGAATCAAATGAGAAAAGCACATTTCTCTCTGTCTATGGGAAAGCTGTGATGGCCTCCATAGACAACCTCTCTACTCTTAATTTGGTTTAGGGGCTCTGGGTCTGATTTTTTTTCCAAGTGGACCTCAACTGGGAGTAGGAAAAAAAGGAAAAAAAAACCTCAGCACATGCGTGGGAAGATCAGGATGCTCTGGTTTCTCTTCTGACACACTCCTGCTGACCCAGCCAGGTACAGTATCAAAATCCCAGTTGCATGATGAGAAGAAGAGAGACGTAACCTCTCGTTACGTCTAGAAACTTGTCACACCTCGGGTAATAGCCATGCTGAAATCTCCACAACTGTGGCCGAGGAGGGTGAGGAGACCAGGGCTGTCTCTGGAGGATGAGAGCCCACAGCAGGTGGAGGAGCTGCAGATCAAGGAAATATCTTGGCTGAAACCATCCCAGCCCGTCGGGTGTGTTCAGCAGGGCAGAGAAACAAACAGGATGATATCTGGGAACACAATCATATTCCACTCTGGATGAGCAGAAGGGTATTTTCCCAGGAGGGTTGGCCAAAACTTCGAGGCTGTGTTTGGTTTTTTTTGGTTGTTTGGTTTTTTGCTTCGTTTTGGTTTTTTTTGTTGTTGTTGTTGATTTTTAATTATTATTATTTTTTGGAAAAACAAGGCATACTTATGCTGGGAGGGGTGTTTGCACTGGAGGAAAAGGCATCGGTCCACTTCAAGAGCATCCCTGCACACTGCAGCTGGGCTTTGGCTCCTGTCAGTCCAGTCAGAGCTGGCCCCTCCAAACCCATCTCCCCCACCACTCAGCACAAACAAGGGCTCGTAAACCTCACAGATGACAGCCTGGGAGAGGCATGGGAACCCAAAGCCATCCACGCTGATCTAGGGAACAATACCAAGGTGGAGAAGCCACCCTGGGTTTGAGGACACCCTCCTGTTTGCCAAGAAAAGGGCACGGTAGGAACAAGTCGCCCCATCTTGATCACACACATTGTGTACCATGCTTTTACCCCCTCCCAACCTGTCAAAATTTCCTTCAAGGTAAAAGGGAGATGGGATGAAGTAAACACTTA
>BJBW01002224.1:8299-29509 GCA_004320125.1 Scolopax mira | reverse complement strand
GCATCGATGGTGCAAGTCTGCCCTCCTTGCCCTGCACTCAAAACAGTAGCCCAATAGGCCAAGGGTACAGGTTTGGATGGGGTGCAGTGAGCTGGGAAGGACAAGGTCCTTCTGTAAGAGCCTACAGGGGTGTCCCAAAGCTTGGGGTCACCCTTTCTGGTTGCTGGAGACACTATAATGTAGACTGTAGCCTAATTGAACTGTAAGCACTGGCAGTTGAATAGGGTTAATTGGGACCCCCATAGACTAAATAAATCAATCTCCCACCCCCGTGTCTCTGGGAGGTACTTCAATGCCCTCAAACATATATTCATTCCCTGGGTTAAAAATAAAGGTGAGGAGAATATCTTTTAACTCTTTGCTGTGTGAATTCAGCCCTTAACCACGTGCAGGTTAACACTTCATTTTTACTGCCCAGGTTATCTAGCACAGATTAGGGCAGTCTTCATTTTGGCACTGAAGCCAATGTCTCTGTCCCCTGGGCCTTGTTAACACTTGGAAATTTGTCAGAATCGCTATTCTGGTAAGTGAACATAGCTAAGTAGCAGAAAGGTATTCTTAGGCCACAATGAGACAGAAATAACTATTCCAAGAAATTATTTTTCTGCACCAGACGAAGTGGCAAATTTCCTAGCGCTGGCAAACCCTGTTCCTCCTTAAAAAATGAGGATGACATTTATCCTCTCTGATTGCTTAACTGTCTTGTCTACAGGGGCCGTAGGATCATATACTTTAAGTGGGCTCTGAATTCACTCGCAATCTCTCTGCGAAACAAAATACATAATCTACAATGCAAATAATATGCAAATATACATCTCCACCCAATATCTCAACATAAGGCTGCTTAACCCATTTAGCCCACAACCCAGCTTCTCCCCTAATTCCACAACTTGGTCCCCAAAATCAGCTGAATCAAGCTTGTTGGGTGTCTGAGATGCACGGAAACCAGGTGGTGTTGAGCAGGCAGATGCACAAGGGTCAGATGTTGGAGGTCTGGCCCTGTCCCACTGCTGCTGCTGGGAACAGCATCACTGATGGTGGTAGGAACCAGGTGCACCCAGTTGTTGAATAAATTTTTCTATTGTAGGTTGAAGCACTTCATCAAGATTTAGACGTAACCACAGCCTTGCATCATCTCAACAGACAGATTCACTGGGAAGTCTCTGAACAAAGGCAGAGCAGTGGCAACTTCTTCCCATTTTCTGTTTTGCTTTCGTAAAAATCCAGCAGTGCATGAGTCTATAGGGGAATTCCCCTACAGAAAATAAACCTCTCACACATCCACATATCCACATCTCATCTACAGATGAGAAAGCCACTGTGTCCTTCCGTTGCACCATTGCAAGAGCTAAGGCATCCTCTCCCATGATTTCTTTCTTGCCACGAGGCCTCTCTGACTTTAAAACACTCAACAATTCTTTGTTTAGTAGCAAACTGTGATACCTCACCTTGAACTGCGCATAGGATCAAAACCAGCACGGCAAGGAGGGAGGCCTTCATCTTCTCTCAGTCGTCTCCGCAGCCCAGGAAAAGCACCCTCACCTGGGGACAGGATATATATCTTCCCTTCCTTTGGACCAAGCGATGATGAAGACAACAATTTTGAAAGAGTGGGCAGGGATCATGCATTATTTGACAGGTTAGGAATGCACGTGGGTTGTTTTCTCACCTCGGCATCGCCTTCAGGCTGGTCTGATGGGTTCATAGAGGAGTGAAAGTATTGTGGCAATTCATTCCATTTATTGCTTTTAATACTTTAATTTATCTATGGTCAGGGATAGCAGCACAACTGATGTCTGAGTGGGGTTTTTGTACTGTTTAGCTCTGATCAGATCATCTTATCTGTGGCCAGATAGTTCAGTGAAGGCAGCTACTCAAAGGAAAATGGTAATAAGTGGCATAAATTAATGGCTTCATCTGGGCGGACTGTTGCCAAGTGCATTTCCAATGTTAGACCTGGAGAACTCCCAACATCTACAGTCAGGGTAGATCTAGCTGTATATTCACAGTAGGCAATATAAACAGGAAATGTCTTATAAATTCCTGTTTGCCTATAAAAGCTGCTGGTTACGGACAAAGTCCAAAATGTTCTGCTTCCTTGTTTTGAGAGCACCTGCCACAAGAGAGGAATGGCTTTGGGGTTTAAATGCAGAGGCTGGGACATGGCACGTTGGTTTCCAGCTTTTCAACAGCTCTGCTGTGCTACATCTGAGCAAAGGGTAAAAATATCTTTGTCCCCCTTCTACATGGACCCTTTGATTCAAAGTCCTGCTAGATACCAGTTAGATATAAAGTTCTCAACCTTTGCAACTCCTCTTCATGCTTACATTTTGGGTGAGACTGATAATTTTAGCCCTTCCGAAGCTTCCATTTGACTGTCTGTCCCACTTCTGTTTCCCAGGAAAGAGTTACCTGGAAGTTTGGTGCTGAATATCAGCAGACATCTCTGTGAGTCACCACCTGCCTTAGCCACCAAAGATCAGAGAGGATGAAGCAGGAGCAGCCCCTCTGAATAAAGCCACTTGGGAAATTGGCTGTCTGCTCGCCTCTTCCTTCTCCACCCTACAAGACATGGTCTGCAGGGAAAAGAAGAGGGATCCACCTGTATCTAAACAGCCTGGAGTTCAGAAGATAGAGATGCAGAAGGAGAAAAGGCAGAGTCTCAGAAAACATGCAGAAGAGTTTAGATGGATGAGGGGAGGGCTACAGTGCTTGGGGGGCCAATCGTTCAGATGAATAAGTATCCCTGAAGCTCATCAAAGGTGTTTAGAGCATTTGATGGGACTAATCATGGCTCATCACAGTGAAGGCATGGCCAGAGGAGGTTCAAAGAGGTACCAAAACCCATAGTGTCTTCCTTTTTAAGGAAAAAAAAAAAAACAACAGGGGAGGACAAGGGGGAAATTATTGGGGTGGGCTTTTTTGGTTGATTTGCAGGTATTTTTGAGGTTTCTGACACCAGGACTAAACCACTGGTTCTGCCAGTACAGCTGACATAAAGCAGGATCAACAGGATGGTAAAGTCAGCCCTGATAACCCCATGAGCACTAACCATTCTTCAGTGGACATACACATTCTGGGCGTGGTGAGGAGAAGCCACATCGCTTGCCCAACAGATGAAGTTCTGCCAGAGTCAGGGACTGCATGCCACCGTGGATGCCAGAGAAGGTGTGTCAGTCCTTCCAGATGTCATGAGGCAACAACTGAAGAGCTAGACCTATTCCAGGGAATAAGGGTTGCCCAGTGTGATTCACTGCCTGGTGTCCTCCTGCAGGGATGACCTCTTTGCAGGGGGTCTGGTCATCAGCCTTGGAAGCCAAAGTTCAGTGGACCTCCTGCAAAGGTCTGCACTAAAAAAGCAAATTGAACTGGGTTTTTTTGAGAAAGAAGGAAAAATAATCATGTTACTCAAGAGTATCATTAGCAAGGTACATTCTCAATTATTGTTTTTAAACAAAGAAACGTCTCTGACTCAGTTTATTCCCTCAAGGGGAATACTCCCGTCCAAGGACTGATGGTGTGAACGTCTCGTCTCTGACACAGAGCTGGAGAACCATAGAGTCATCCAGGTTGGAAGGGACCTTTAAGATCATCAAGTCCAACGATCGACCTAATACTGACAAAATCACCATTAAACCATGTCCCTCAGAACCAGGTCTGCCCAGCTTTTAAATATCTCTAGGGATGGTGACTCAAACGTTTCCCTGGGCAGCCTGTTTCAATACTTGATAATCCTTTCAGTGGAGAAATATTTCCTAAGATCCATCCTAAACCTCCCCTGGGGCAACTTGGGACCATTTCCTCTTGTCCTATTGCTTGTTACTTGGGAGAAGAGACCAGTCCCCCCTGGCTACACCCTCCTTTCAGGGAGTTGTAGAGAGCAATAAGGTTTCCCTTCACCCTCCTTTTCTCCAGGCTGAACAACCCCAGTTCCCTCAGCTTCAACTCATAAAACTTGTTCTCTAGACCCCTCACTGGCTTTGTTGCCCTTCTCTGGAGTTCCTCCAGAATCTCAATGTCTTTCCTGTAGTGAGAGCCCAGAACTGAGAGCCACCCAGTCCAGGGATTGAAATCTGCGCCTGACTGACAGCAGGAAGATGATCTACAAAGCCACAGGATGTGGTCCACCACTAGTCCGCTGGCAGGAGTGATTTGATGGACAAGTGTGATGATGGATAAGGATACATGATAGGATACTTGGCATTTTGAGGGTTTCTGGTGGCCCATTGAGCCAGATAATTGGGAAGTTATCATTTCTGTCATCATCAGACATATCTATCAGATATGCATATGTGTGAGGTGTGGGACTGCCATGGTTGGCATTTCCTCAGAGGCACACAGGAGACCGAGGCTGGTGATGTCACCCCAGGTGGACAACACATGGAAGATACATGACTGCAACGTGGAAGACAGTGCATGACTGGGTCAGGACAGAGAGCTGCATAAAAGGTGTCCCAGTTTCCAGCATCACAGAGCAGAAATGAAGAATAAATTCAGCTAAGAATAAATTCAATGTATCCAGGACTGCTTTGTTCCCCATCCTTCATTTTGGGTGGCGTTGTGAGGGAAGACAACAGACTGAAGCACACCCTGGGAGGAGAAGAGAAAGCTGTATGCATGGCCTGGGTGAGGGCAAGATCCAGTTCTTCCCATACTTGAGGCCAATGACAATGGTCAAACAGTGATTTCCCCCTTCTGGCTCTTTGCCTCTGTTTTTCTCCTCCTACTCAGAGATTTACTTGAACTTAGTCCTGCAAGGCTTCATTCTTTGTACCTTTCCTGGTCATGACATCCCCAAAATCAGGATGCCAAGGAATTCCCCTGACACAGAGCTGCCCCCACATCAGACCTTCACAGATGTTTCTGTGCTTAACTCCCAGGGTAGCCAAAGGTTGCTTGGAGACAATCCCACCCATAGGTTTACTGCAAATTAACATGGTCTTCAACCCTTTTCATGACAAATCACTAAAGGACTGAGACCCCATGGCTGCTCCTATCCCACCTCCCATGCACTCTCCATCCCTGGGTGCTGTGACAGTGGCCAGTGGGAGTCCTCCTGTGAGGCACAGATACTCAAGTTCAAGAAGACAGCATGGGTAGCCTAGGGCAAGTTATACCGAGGTGTTGAAATCCTTCTGAAAACATGCCCTTTGGCTTCCTCTCTTTCAAGCAGGGCAGGGAAATTATGCCCTAGGGGCATCCCAAATCTTTCTTTGCCAGGATTATCTAATTTTATGGCCTTTCTAGGAATCATGCTCTGCCCAAATCCCAGCTGAGCCTGGATGAAGTTACATAGGATGGTACCTGTATTTAGAGGTATTAATAGCATTATCCAGCACTGATGTCCAGGTGTCACAAGTTCCAGAGGAGGTCACCACCCTTCCAGCTAGCCTGTGGGTGGAACCACACTACAGAAGAGATGTCATGGAGGCAGCTAAGTCTGTACTAACAATAATGGAGAGCCCGTGCACACTTTAAAGGACTATCACACAGTTGTCCACACTTTAATTGTTAGCATGCTCTTTGCCATGGTTTTGGCCTGACCAACTAGGACCACCACTGCAATTCCAGATCTTCTTACCAACTGGTATTTTGCATTCAACCACCTTATTTTGGAGGGAGAGAACAGCTGTACAGATGGACACCAGCTGACCTCAGGAACTGACACAGGGCATTTCATTTGCTAATATCCCTTCTCTGTATTGTTCCAGAGCTTGTCAAGGCCAGAATCTTGACAGCATGCTAGAAAAATACCAGTGGAGATGCAAATTCACTAGTTTTCCAGACCTTTTTCCATAAGCCTACAGACATTTCTGCCTGGCTGAAACAGTAAGGAACTGTGCTGATCCAGATCATATCCTCCTCTTACTCACCTCCATTTGTTTAGCTCTCCACGTTCTTGCACAAACAACCTGACCATGCTGTTTGCAAAACCCCAGCCCTGCTGTGAGTCAGCACTCAATAAAAAAGGAGCATAAATAATAAATATCTTGGCAATGCCTTTTTTTTTTAAAAAAAAAGAAAGTCCACTTGTATGGCAGATGGGTAGAATGACTGCAGGTTCTAGGGCACCAGGAGGGGTTAAGAAGCTTGCACTAGTTATTCAACAGGGGCCTCATCATAGTCTGTTCCAGAGAAGGGGCCTGGTAACACTGGTAACAGACTACAGTTAGGATCATAGAATCATCTGCATTAAAAGGGACCTTTAAAATCATCGAGTTCAACCATCAACCTAACACTGACAAAATCGCCACTAAACCATGTCATTCAGCATCACATCTACTCATCTCTTAAATACCTCCAGGGATGGTGATTCAACCACTTCCCTGGGCAGCACATTCCAATGCTTGACAGCCCTTTCAGTGAAGAAATTTTTCTTAAAATCCATCCTAAACCTCCCCTGGTGCAACTTGAGCCCATTTCCTCTTGTCCTGTTACTTGGGAGAAGAGACTGACCTCCTCCTCCATACATCCTCCTTTCAGAGAACTGTAGAGAGGGAGAAGGTCTCCCCTCACCTTCCTTTTCTCCAGGCTAAACAACCTCAGCTCCCTCAGCAGCTCCTCACAAGACTTGTGCTCCAGACCCCTCTCCAGCTTCGTTGTCCTTCTCTTGACATTCTCCAGCACCTCAATGTCTTTCTTGTAATGGGGGCCCCAAAACAAAATATTTGGGGTGCAGCCTTCTTGGTGTTATGCTCACCCTCCCCACTCTTGGGAGTTTCATGTTGGTGAGTCTTCAATATCTGGAGCCCTGTGCCAGGAAATATAAGGTATTCATGCTGATAAGGTATTCATTCCTTCTTCCTCTCCCTAGGATCCACTCAAAGCCATTTTAATTATGATTAGTAGCATTTTTTTTTTTACATGCTTTTTTCATTGGCGTGCAGCAGTGCGTTAAACCTCAATTTACTATACACAGTGCCTTTTATGTACATTACATACTTCTGTAGTGTTTGTTACCCTTAAAACCAGCCTGGTCCAGCTCCAGGCCTGCATTTCTTCAACTGAGTAGTTTATAGCCCAGGCATCTCCAGTTCCATCCCATCTCATCACCCCATACCTGCACTCTTCTGTCCTATATCCCACATCTCCTCAAGGCCTTTGCTGTTGTACCAAGCCTGCATTTCTCTACGCTATGTCCTTGGGTCAGAGTCACAAATATCTCATTCTACACAGAATAATGACTCGTTACTGCTATGTGTATAAACCTACAGCTACCTTATATAAAGAGACACAAACAAATTAGCCATAGCCACTTAGTCAATTAGAAAAAATTGCTCTAACCACTCAACCAAGTTAAATGAAAGCCTCAGGCAGGTCAAGACAAGCTCTGTCACAGCAAACTTAACAAGGCTTAATCCTGAGGTCTCACAAACTCAGTGCTTACTCAGTGTGTTACTAGTGATGGCAATATCAAATTAACATGCTAAGGGATAACAAACCATCTTGTCTTAGACTCTCAGAGAGGAAAAACTGGCCTGAGCTATTTTATTTATAGAATTATAACTCCAGTTTGTTTTTTTTTTTCCCCCTTTTCCAGCACACAGAAAGGTGCTACGAGGACAATCCAGCACAGCCCCATGTAGAAGGGTGAAAGAAAGGTGACAATATAAAAGAGGGACAGCTGAAAAAGTTAAAAGAGAAGAAAAAAAATGGGGGGAAAGAAAAAAGTCACAGGGGAGAATAAAATGCTGTCTGCACAGCAAGAAAGTCAGGGGTTGTGCAGCCCAGTCCAGTCATGGGAATCCTTTCCTGGTGGAAAGGGATTCAAGACTTCCTCATCTGAACCCACCTTGGCAGGTAAATAACCTGCCCTGTTTACAAGAGAAGGGGCAGTGTGGATGTGATCCATCAAGCTAGAAGCACAGCATTTTTTTTTTGAAAGGCATCAGCTACCTGCCTCCATGTCCCTCCTGCAATAGAGGGCAACCCCAGGAAGCTGCCCCCATTTGCAGAGACCTCACATCACACTCCTCTGGGGCTCATGGCAGCAGCAGGAGTTTATGAGCCCTCCTGCAGCTGTGAAAGCAGTTATTCAAAGGCTTATTTCTGAGTCAAGCCAATCACTCATAATTGCCTCTTAATGCACACTTGGATTAAAAACATTAATTAAGTAATTTATTGGAATTCCTCATCTTGCAGCGGCTGAGGATTAAGGCTTAGAGATGCCAAATCTCAGAGTTTAGGACAAGCTTAGCTGAGATCCTCCTGATTCTTTATTTGCTTTTGAATAACGCTTGTGCTGTGGCTGGCCAAAAATCTCGCTACTATGGCTATAAAGAAACCATAGGCAGGACCAGGCAACCCATCTGCCATCTACTCATTCTGGTGTTCCCCCTTCTACAGCTACATGGAGTGAGTGCCAAGGGTTCTCCTTCACAGGCTATGAACCTGCTGTCCTGGAGTTCCATCCTTGCCCTGGAAGCCCTGCCTCTGCCCCTCATCAGACCATCCTTCATTTTACCCCAGGGATCCCATTTCCTGCAGGTTGATCATTTTAATTTCCTTCACAGCCCCTCTCCTTGGCATAAACAGAGCTGCATTCACAAACACGTGGCAAGGGCCAGCATCTCTCCAATTTGAGGTTATTTTACAGCAGTCCAGACTTGGCTGACTGTTGATGGACGCAGGCTCCGACTGTGTAAACCCAGGGAGCTCCTTAAACATGTTTTATTTATACCAAACCACAGACGTGACCTTCTCTCCTGCTAAACCACGTTGGAAAAGGAAATGCCTCCATTTGTGGTGTTCAGAGACAGAGGGGCTGAAGCACAGCAGCACTAGTCTCAAACACTGTTCTACCCCTTTCTTCTCATACTGACAACAGCATTCCCCTTTAAAGTTTCTGTTCTATTTTTCCCCATTTTTTTTTTTTTTTTTTTTTAAGTTTTTGTGACATCAGACCTCAAGGGAAGAAGGGAGGGGAGGAAAAACCCTCTGGAAACCCTTCACATTTCTCTTCCTCGCAGCCCCACAGGGGTTTCCCACCTCCCGCATGCCTGCCAGACTACAGCTGGTTTGTTTTCCCCCCTTAATCTGCTCACACACCAGGGAGCAGATGCAGAGCATCAGCAGCAGTTCGACAGCAACCGCTCCTCGCTGCGGAGTTTTCATCACACCCACTTCCCCTCTCTGCACCAATTAAGATGAATCAGCCAAAAGCCCATCTCTCCGAACCACCTACAGGCAACCAAAAGGCCCCGTTCATTAAGCAGATGAAAGAGCAGCCAAGCAGCTTTGATGACTGCCCTTCCTTGGGTCCCCTGCCAGGACCCCTTCTCCATTCCACACAGCCCTGATGAGCAGGGGGACGAGTACTGACAGCCCCCACTGTCACTGAAAGCGACTCAGGGAAACAGGAAGCTGATGTGCCTTTTTGGGTTTTTTTTTTTTTGTCCTCCCCCATCAACGAGGATCAATAATCTGTTGGCTGCGTATCAAGAGCTTGACTCATCCTCAGGAGAAAGCACAACGTGGGAAGGTTTCTGATGAGCACGACTTGGTTCAAGATGCCAACATGCAGGTTTTATGTTCCCACCTCTCCAGGATGCTGTGGCAGAAGCACCAGGCAAGTTTGGAGTCCCATCAGAGGCTCCAGCTACTCAAAGGACTTGTTCTGTGGGGAGAGGTATTGTTTGCACACACACCCCCCCAAGCTACAGATTGAGATAGTTCTAGGTTATTCAGTTACAAGCTCCTACTGCATCCCTCTGAGGCTGAGGAGGGTCGTGTCAGTGGACAGTGAGGTTCACAGAAGCTCGTGAAGCCCACCAAAGACCCAGATGCTTGGTTGAACAACCCTCATGCAAGAGAGCAGGCTGGAGGGGGATCAAGTTGCTGCCTTCAGCTATTTCATGGGAGGTGGCTACAGAGAGGTCAGATCCAGACCCTCCTTGGACATGCACGGAGAAAGGATAGGCAGCTGGTTACAAGATGCAACAAGGGAAATTCCAACCAGATATAAGGAGGAAAAAAAGCCAAAAGTTACTGGGGAAGTGATCAATTGCCAATATAGGGACTCTGAAATAGGGTGGAGGAATGTCCCTCCCTGGAGATATTGAAATTTGGCCAGGAAAGGCCCTGAGCAACCCAGCCAAAAAGTTGGCTCTCCTTTGAGGAGGAGGTTGAACTTGAGACCTTCCCATTTCTGCGAAGAGGTTGGGCATGGGCAGCAGATGCCAGAGCCAGACAAGAGGAACTTCTCACTACCTCCTACCATCCCGAGGTTTATCTTCTCAAACACCCACAGTATCAGAGCTGTCCTCATGCCATCACACAGTGATGCCATCACACATTCCCACCCTGCAGGCAGGGAGACAAACTTTCCAGTGCCCAAAAGGCTTTTTTTTTTTTTTTTAAAGCTTCGTTATGTATCTAGAGCATCCCAAAGCCTGTCCTGGCATCAATGGGAGCAGTCAACTTTCTTCCTGGTAAATTTGCCTTGAGGTCTCCTCCCAACCAATATGAACAACCGGCTTTTAGAGAAAGCACATTAGTAACCCAAGAAGTTACAGAGGAAGGTACCACTTCTAGTTTTGCCTGAAACCAGATCTTCCCTTTTTGTTCCCTTTTTGCGTTTGTTTTTAAAGTTTTTTTTTTAAAAAAGGGATGCAATTGCAAAGGAAAAGTGCTAAACTTTTGGTTTTGCATTTCACTAGATGAATACTGGTAAAAATGCCAACATCTTGACTTTGAGCTACCAAGTGTCTTCAGCACCAAAGCACAGGCTTTTGTATACCTACAGCTAAGGCATTTCATTCAAGAAGCTGAGTCGAAAGCATCCCTGTGAGCTCCAAGACAAGCAGAATTCACCCGAGCACACTAGCGTTGGTTGGAATTGCCAAACAACCCCAAACCGTTGGGCTGGAAGAGAGATCCAACTCCTGTAGGTGTCTGTGCCAGGCCACAATCCTGCTTCCAAGGAGTCCCGAGCAGTGGAAAATACCTGTCAGATGGGGCACTAGGCCAAGTTGCTGCTTCATGACACTGCAATGTCAATGGCAGTAGCTCAAGTAGCTCAACTTCTCCAACCTGTATCTCGCCTGCTTATGGCTACGGGCCAGGAGGACACTCCCCACTTATCAGCCTCTCTTTAAGGCTTAGCTGTTTCAAACACATTGTGTACTCGCCCCAGTATGGGTTGATACCTGGGAACACACATGAACTCTCCCCACCTTTGTTTTTGCTTCATACCTCTCATCCACTTGGATTTCTAGGCTTGGTTTCACTAAGCTTTTTGACAGAAATGCTCAAGCCCCAGAGAACTGGTTTACAGGGCAACACCCTTCGGGGAAAGCTCCTCCAGAATAGCCAATAATTACAATTTAGCTGACGCTGGCAGGTCTTTGTAGCCCTAACATCCAGAGCATCTGAGCATGGCCAACGAGTCCTTCAGTATCACATGGAGCCCATCTGCCAGCCTGGTCCTCCTTGGCTGCTACAGCACAAGAGGCCAACACAAGTCCTCCAGCTTTGTTAGCTGAGCTCTCATTGGACTTGAGCCACTTCAATTTTGCTCCAAGTACAGTTTTTTGGAGAGAAAAGAGATGCTTTGATAGAGACAGAGAAGCTGTTGAGGAAAGTACAGCCCTCTATGCACAAAATCTTACCAGCACCCACTTTGTGGATCCACTGCCCCAAGAAATACAGGGTGAGGATGAATAAGACCATGTGGGACAGTAAATGCCTAGCCTTTCCATCACATTAACCCAGAAGAGGATCACAGCACTGACCGGAACCTGCTGGGGGAGAGAACAAGGACCAAGTTACTCATTTCCCCTCAAAGTCTGCAGTAGAATTTGCTTTCTGGGGTGATTTTTCCACTGCTCCCCCAGGAGCTGTTTAAACTTCTGCAGCTGCTCTTACTAATGCAGCTCCTTTCTCTCACATGGTACTTGAGACACTTTTTCCTCTAAGAAATACTTAAAAAATATATATAAAAATCTACTGGTTCAATGGAAACAGCTGGAGTGCTCATCAAATTGCATCTTGTTCTTTTTTTTTTTTTCCCTGGAAAACAGAAGCACTGTCTCACTAGCAGCCGGGCTAGAATTACTCCCTTACTATGGACAGAAAAAACTTTCCAACATGATTAGTGGCAAATATTCACTTCAACCTCTTTTGAGAGCCAGAAAGCATTTAACAAGGTGGGCAGAAAAAAAGCCATCTCCATCCATCGGGACCGAACTGGTTACCTCTGATTCACGGGTACAAATGCAACATGAGGGTCAAGGCAGGCTTGGCAGCTGCCTGTGCAGCTGATAACCAGTCTAGCTTTGCCAGAAAAATAAACATTGCCACCATTCAGATTGATTTAGACACCTGTTTTAGAAGTCAGTTGCCTCATCACCACCAGCATGAGCTCTTGGGGCTTGCAGAAACAACCCAGTTAGAGTTTCCTAAGCTGCCACCTCCCAGCCAAGTGGTGGAGCACACCCCAGTGTGGATGCAAGATAAAACAGCACCATAAAAAATCGGCTTCATTTTCGCTTTGCATTTGTCACGACTCTGCCATCCTGCAGCAATTCAATTTTGGTGGCTGGGTTTTGCATACGGGCCCTTGGGGACTGAGCATAAATGGGGTTTTTGTTTGGTTTGGGGGTTGTGGTTTGGTTTTTTTTTTTTTTTTTTTTTAGATCTGCAGGCAGGCTCTTTGCTTGAAGGCAAAGGATCTCCTAGCAGACAACTGAGCATATGCAGAGCCCATTATAAAGATCAAGTCCTGGCCAAGACCTCTGTGCATCAGCTTGTGGCACAAACACATCCTGGATGAGCTACAAAAAGCCTCCAGTCACCAATACTCAGAAAAAAAAAAAATAATAAATTGCTTCCAGTTTTAACAAAATGCATTTCAGGCACCTGACTTCCAACCAAAACAGCAATAGTAAAACACAAGAAGAAGTGGGTGTCAATGAACACATGGGAAGCACCGAGAGGCTCTGGACTACATTGACCTGAACATCAGCCCTGAGATGCCAGCAGGCTTTCCTGCCAACACAACAGCTTGCTTCCACCTGAGAGATTCGCTGGCATGAAGGCTGTTGCCAGGTACGTGCTGTTATCATTTTTATTATTATTATTATTTTCCCCTCTGAAAAGCAGCAAGTTTATCCTATTGGTCCCTGCCCAGCAGGAGCAAAGTGGGCAGGATGCAGCCCGATGACGAAGCCCTCATCCCACACAGGCACAGCTCCAGAAAGACTGGTCCCACTTCCCAGCACGTTCACATCCCACCGGAGCCTGGTCCAGCCCCACATCATTCTTTCCCGATGCTAAATTCTGGAGCTGGGCAGTTTAGTTTCTGCCACGGATACAGTGAGCTGAGCCAGAGCCAACTGAAGCAAGCAGGGGAAAGAAAATATGGTCCCAAATGAGATTGTCCTCTCCCAGAACAAGGTTTAATCACCCCATGTGCTTAAAATACACTGTGCTCATGCCAAGGTGAATTTTAACCCAGCCTCTTCCCCTCCCTTGACATTTGCTCCCCTCCCCACAACCTTTTTCCATTTTTGTTTGTGCAATTGCACAATTTTCTCCTCTCCTGCAGGTGAAAATACCCTGAACGTGTAAAACCCTGAGGTTTGGGGCTTTTCCCCCTCCCTTCCTCCCAGTGCATCCCTGATCCACATCTTACTCAGCAGCTGCCCATTTTGGTGCTGTCATTGCCTTGTTTTTCCCCCATCAAGCCAGTTCACAAAGCCTGAAAAGGGCAGCACAGCTCCACTACATCAAGGAGATAGGATTAGATCTAATCTTGTTTATCAGCACAATTAAGGCTGGTTCTTATTCAATCTTCTTCCCCAGACACCCTGAGGAGGAAAGAGAAAGATCCAAAGCACTTGGCAACCCTGAGGAGGAATTAAGAGTTCACATCAAAGTCACTGCAGCCAGGCTGAGTGTCACAAGTCAGCTGTACATGTTTTAAATAGAAACGAGGGCATTTTCCTTCATATACAAAAAAAAGGCACAAAATACCCATATCAAACTCTTTCATTAGACAGCACCCCCAGCCCCAGCACTGCAACGATTGCAGCAGCATGTAAAGAGGAAAAAAAAAAAAAAATCCTTCCAACAGCACCAGACAAGCACCACGTAACCCGAAAGGCACCGTCTCAGAATTCAAAGTCCTCGTCGGCCATGTCGATCGCCCAGGCAAACTTCTCCCTCTGCGTCTTGTTGTAGATCTTCTCAATGGGCACCCCGAACTTCTTGCACCTGTACAAACCACAAGGCAGCAAGTGGGGATGTGCCACCCACCCTGCTCTGCTCCCACTGCTGTGGTCATCTTTCACCCCATGCTAACTCCTTTAGCCTCAAGCTCCTTAAGAAATTAACTTTGTGCTGATGGACACATGCAAAGTGACCCCTTGTCCTAAACCCGGAAAGAACATCCTGCTAACAGTTATTTGCAGAAAGGGAAGCTTTAAATCTTTGGATTTTGCCAGCATCTCCCAACACCTGCAGGTCTTGGCAGGTTTCCCTGGGCAGAAATAACATTTATTCCTTTCCCCCAAAGGCTCAGGCATGTGTTCATCTCCATCCTGAGACAATCTGCACATCTCTAGAGAAGCATCTGCCCATAACATCTGCCCAAGACTTACCAAGCTATGCTAATCCTGGGGTCCAGGTAATTCAGCTTGGAGGTGCCCAGAGCTATCTGCTTGTTTTCCTCCTTATCTGTGGCCTGGATGTTCAACTTGGCCAGCTGCTCTTCCAGACGCTTCAACAGCTTCTTTTTCTTCTCCACGTTGCTGAAGGAGGAGGAAAAGCAACACAGACAGTGTGTTAAAGGGGAAAAAAGCATCAGAGATAAAACACAGAGCAGTTCTCCTGATCTGCTGTTGCCTGGGAGCATGACAGGAAGCCACTGAGTGGTCTCTACACTCACCCAAAGTCCTAAAAGGCCTGTGCCTAGAAATACTCCAGAATGGTAGAATCAAAGATGCCACTGAGCACTAACCTATTCCTTGAGTACTTTGGTCTGATAAAGATGCTTCTAGAAAAATGTTATTACCACCCAGGTTGGGCAAGCACAAAAGCCAGCGTAGAGCAACAACCTTCTCCCTCAAGTTTAGGGTCCATGAGCAACAACTCTCTGACAATCTGCTCTGCATCTCGCCAACACTGGGTGTGAGATGAAAAGAAGAAACCTCAAAAGTAAAACAAAAAATACAAGCCTCCTTTCTCTCCTCCACCCCCCTCCTGTCTCTGGGCAGCAAGTCACAGTTAGGCTCTGGGAAAAGGGAGCAAATTTGGACAGACCCCATGCAATGACTACTGCAGAGATTAGATAGGTTCACAATCCACCACTGAAGAGTCCCACAAGAAAAACAGACCAGTCTGTGTATTCCCAGCTCCAACCTCAAGCAGGTCATCCTCTGTGCCATGACATTTGTAGGTTAAGGCCTGAAGTCTTAATATTCAGTGAGGTACATCCTATCATGGAGGAATCCCCCCTGGAGGGCCTCTTTGCAATCCCACTGTTGCAAGGAACCTTCCACAAGGCCTCCATCCATCTACCAGGCTGCCACAAGGCACCCGATAGCCAACATGGCGCTCTCTGTTCTGAGGAGCTGCGTGTAGGGTGTTGGACCACACCATCCTCATCTGCAGGTCCTCTCCATAGAGATCCCTCTGCCAAAGAGGATTGTAAGGAAGAGTCGAAGAGTCACTCACGCTTCTGCTTTGGCATCTTTTGTGTCTTCAAACTCCTCTTCAGCTTTTTTCAGCTCTTGCTGGGCTTCCTCAATCTGTTGCTTCTTGGCATCAATCTGTGAAGGTAAATACCAAGTCAACCCATGCTCCTACCCTCCCTGGAGGTTTCAACTGCCTCCCCTCTTGCCCTTTCTTTTGCCACATCACTCTTCAATTTCTCACCAGCCCTACTCCAGAGCCAACACCCTGCTCCTGCAGCATCTGCTGGAGCTCAAGCATTTCTTAGAATCTTACTGAAAAATTCTTACAGCATGGATGCCAGAAACACTTGCAGGTCTTGCGTGTACACCTTCCCTGAGACTGACTGGCTTGTGACAGTGACAGAGACCTCTACAAAGTCCCAAGCTGACTGGCTAGGCGTGGATAGAAGCTGAGGACAATTAAAAATGGTAGTTTGAAGTATTTCCGTAGCAGACCTGTGAAATTTCAGCTGGTCCTCCTGCAAACAGCCAGATGGGAAAAACAGTTTCTCTGCTCCCAAGCCAATGGTGTTGAAGCTGTGCCATCGCAAAACGTGCCCAGCTTGGTTTGATGACACCAAGTCATGAAAAAAAACCACCCCAAACCCTGTGCCAGGTGTGCTTCATCCAGCATTTGAGCTTACTCCATCCCTCTCCACTCCTGGGTTGCTGATGTCTCTGTAGTGATTAGAGAAAGGCACTATTCCTGGTTCATTCCTTGCCATGCTTGATCAACATGATCTCTTTAGGCATCAGGTTCTCTCACCCTCTCCTCATCCCCACCCCCCCCCCCCAAAAAAAAAGATCAGAGGTGAGATCAAGTCTAAGAGCTCTCAGTTTTGTTTGTCTCACCTTGGCCTGGAGGTTTTGCATTGACTTCTCAAAGGTCTTTGGTGTAGACCTCTGATGGTTGCACAGGATGGCCACGGCTCGATTAGCTCGGTTGTAGGAAAGGAGCTTTCCCGCAACATTGTCTTCAGCTGGAAATAAATGGAAGTGTCACTATGTCACCTTTCTGGGAGCTGGGGAAGGCAGGGAACAGACCAGAACAATAGTAAGTTGCTTGTCTTTCCCATCCTTTGATGGGGGAGAGCAATCCTGGTTGTGGAAACCAGCGAGTAACACTGAATCTGAGGTTGTGTCTCATCACTCATGTGTCCAGGGCAGGCAAAAATAATGTAATCAACCAGAAATACAAGGAAAAAGTAGAAAAAGAAATAGTCCCATCACAACTACCACTTAGACTACTACTGAGCAGGTAACTATTTCTCATTTAGCCTGTGGCCTTTCAGTACCTAGGAGGGGCCTACAGGAAAGATGGGGACAAGCTTCTTAGCAGGGCCTGTTGCTATACAACAAGGGGTAATGGCTCTAAACTGAAAGAGTGAAGATTTAGATTTGATATTAGGAAGAAATTCCTTACTGTGAGGGTGGTGAGACACTGACTCAGGTTGCCCAGAGAGATAGGAGATGCCCATCCATGGAAACAATCAAGGGTCAGGTTAGACAGGGTCTAGTTGAGGATGTCCCTGCTCATGGCAGGGGGTTGGACTAGATGCCCTTAGATGCCCACTAGATAACCCTAAAGGTCTCTTTCAAACCAAACTATTCTATGATTCCACAGTTCCCAACCCACTGCATGCCTTCTTAAGTTATATAGGGCCTTACAACATGGTGCATGACCTGCCAAGGAAAGGTAAAATAGTTCTTAGGGACCCCAAGACAATGGATGGACATCACTGAGCCCGCTGGCCACACAACGCAGCTGGTGATACCACAAACACTGTTAGTAACTCACAGTTAGTGAGTGCCTTGAGCTGCTCCTGCAGGGTGATGGAGGCATTGTAGGTTCTGAACACTTTGGCAGTCAAACCATCCATCAGGCTCTGGAGGTATTTGTTCACAATGGATGTCTGGAGGAAGGAAGAAAGGACAGAGTTTGGGGTGGAGAAGGAAGAAAGAACACGCAGAAGCCAGGAGAACAAAGCACTTGCTTTTTAATCATCTTCAGCTTGAGTAATCAAATTAGGCATTAAATCTGTCATAGCTCATTGGGTCAGGCTCTCATCTACCAAGAACTGTCACAAATTCCACCTAAACCCACAAAGAACTTCTCTGGAAGTCAACAAAATCTCTACCCATCTATGTTGAAGATCTCACATCCAATATCACATCTCACTTCTGATATCTCTGTTCTATGGAACACATGGGGCTGCAGTTGGACTGGAAACTGAGGATGCTAAGAATCATCTAGGCTTTGTAGGAAGCCTTACTAGTTCCAAGAAAGTCCATCACTAGTAAATCCTATATAACCAGAGAGGAGCAGCCTCTTCAAAGGAAAGATGGGCAAGTGGCTTTGTAGGCGACACAGGTAGAGGGGGAGCATGGGTGGCAGCACACTAAATCCCATGCTGAGGAAGAGGAGGGAGGATATTTTTGCAGGGGATTAGCTCAGGAGAAAATTCTGCAGCACATTTCTCCAGCACCCCTGTGCTCCACCAGCTTCTCACACCCCTGCCGAGTGCCAGCGAGGTGCAAAAGCGACAAACAGCTGAGATTTTGACACCTCCAGCAATACCCCGAGCAACATGTGCGTGGGCAGGTCTTTCCAGCCTAAAAAAACCCCACCCAAGCAGATGAGTTAGAGGAGGAAAGGGGCAGAAAGTCATCTCCCTAACAGGGACACAGGTTAGTTGTGGGTGCAGGCAAGCAGCCAAGCCTACAGTCAGAGGCAGAGATGCTACCACTGCAGCAAGAAGATGGAAAAAGTATCACAGCATCCCAACAGGGTGTTCAGACAGTTGCCGTCGTGTCTCTGGATGGGGAGATAGGTAAAACCAGAGTAAAGGATGACACTGATACAGCACCACAGGCTGGAGCCTACAGGTTAGACAGGGGTGTCACAGCTTCTACTCCCTCTGGATCACCAGTGCTGTTTAAAAAGTTTAGAAGTGACAACTCACATTGAGCCTGTCAAAGAGGTCATCTCCTGGATCCTTGTTAGTCATGAACAGCTGCAGGTTCTTGAACACCTAAAGAGGAGGAAAGGATGGCCCCAGTCAGGGACAATGAGCAAATTCCTCCCAGACATGTCCCTCCTCATCCAGACAGACCCTGATTCAGACTTGTGTATTACACATCCTACCACACCACCAACCTTCTCAACTTCAAGGGCCGCCACCGGGACCTCAAAGCCACTGGTGCTACAGGCTGTTTTCCCCACATCTCTGCTATCCCTAGTACTCCAGTTTCTCCACAAACCCCATTAAAGTCATTTATCTCATGAGCAAAGCAAAAAAACAAAACATCAATGAGGATAGTTCAAGTCCTAACACCCTCCAGTCAACTGAGGATGCTCCAGCAGGAAGCAGGACTTCTCTCTCATAATTCATGGGTTAGAACAACCTTGAAAGCCCTACCTCAAAGCTTCTCCCCTGCTGCGGGGCAGGGTCAGCACCTGTGTCCTCATCACCAGCACTATTGTGTCTTACATGCATGCTGCCATCACGGTGTTAAAGCAGGGGAGGCATCTTTGCAACAGGTTTCAGATGCAGATTTGGGACTGGCAACCACCAAGTAGACTGAGACACCCAGCTAACCCTTTACCAACTTGCCATGCTGGCCACTGCCTCTATTTCTGCCCCACTTACCAGCTTCTCCACTGACACTTTGTTGTAGTAACGGATGGAGTCTTTCCCAAGGAAGTCGAATTCCACCACGTGCTCCTGCCCATCCAGCTTGGGGTGCAGTTTGATGTGCTCCACACGCAGGGAGCAGCAGCCAACCGTGTCAGCAGTCTCCCCTTCTTCCTTCTCATTGCCAGCTCGCAGGGCCAGCTGGAAGGAGACAGCAAGTCATCCATCCCACCCCACCTCAATCCCCCTTTCCAAGGTTATTAGAGAGGCTGTAGACACCTTGAAGGGGAGGAAAAGAAAGCTTCCTCAGAACAGTGCCTCACTGATTGGCTGCTAGGGATCTGGTGGAAACCAATGACTGTCTCCAACAGGAGATTATTTCACTGTTCTAAAAAAAAGAAAAACAAACCAAAAAAACCCCACCCAAAACAAAACAAAACCAACCTAAAATATCCCCCCAGAATAAACCTATCCAACACCCAAGGCAGGGTCTTTGCCATCATGCAGAGACGTAAATGCAGGTGAAGTCCAGGAAGGATGGTACAGTTCCTGCACTGCCATACAACCACATCCTCAACACAAACATCATCAGATAGTAGGAGTCACTGTCCTCCATGATCATTGCCCAATGCCCCATGAGGAACAACCCTACCTAGGTCAATCAACAGACACCAAAAAAAAAAGCTATGGTGAGGTCTGGGCTTGGCCCAAACTACCCAGGGATGGGGGACCAGGGGGCCACGGTGAGTCTACAGATACCTTATCAATGAAGTAGAGGGCCACTGCTCTTTGCCGCTTCTTCATCTCCTTTGACTTCCAGTCAGCTCGGTACTGAGCACGGATTTTGTGGACAACATGCTTTAAGCGGCGGGCTACCTCATACTTCTGCCAGTCTTTCTCCCCCTGGAAAGAGAGGCTAAAACTCAGTGCCCCATCTTCCTTCTGCATCTACCAGTCAGACCCTGTTCTGGCAACACCTCCAGCATCTAAACGATGCTCAAACCCCGTTGTTTTCTTGAGGAAACAACCCACAAAGTGGAAAAATCAGAGCAGAAACAGCTCATCTATTGTTTCTGTGCCCTCTGCTGACTGTGCTAGACTTGGCCAGGATCCCAGGTCTAAGCTGCTCATAGTCTCTGCTGCTAAGCCAACACACAGTGAGTGAGGAACCAAGTGGTCAAGCACTGCATGGCCATGGCCTCTGTTGCTTGGAAACTACTTAACATGGATTAACACAATGCACTTGTTCAGTTGCATCCACTGTCCTTATTTGCCTCGAGGACTGGAAAGAGGTTTAAATCATCTTCCCCTCCCCACAGCGTTCACTCTCTTCCTCCCATGGTGCTACAGATGGTGATCCCATCTCCTCCTACCCTCTGTTTGTCAGTATAAATCAATTCAGCCCCATCGATTCTGGTCTGATTGTGGACCCTCTCAGCCCCTGCCTGGCTTTCAACACCCTTCCCATGACACCCATGAGCACCAGGATGACTCTGCCAGTAGTAATCCATTCCCTGGAACAGGCTTCATGCTTAACAGTCATCTTCACCCTTTTTTACTCGCCAACTTTTTCCACTCACCAATTGGTGTGCCAATTAATTTAGTTTACTCCCGTTATGGAGGGGGAAAATGATTACATTTTTGTTGATGTGCCACATCTCTGCTTTCCCTTGGTCTTCCCACCTGACAAAAACCCTATAGCCCAACAAGCAACAGCTCTGCCTGAACAACAGTATCATTCCAACCTTCAGCTTGGAGCTGGGGTTAAGCATGATGTACTTCAAACAGTTCTGGATGTTTTCTGTCCACGAGGCCAGCCAGGTAACTGTGTTGTCAAAGCGCACCTCCTTCCACTTATGACCTTCTGGAGGCTCGGGGATTTTAGAGTCCCTGTGGGCAGA
>BJBW01002223.1:196-144097 GCA_004320125.1 Scolopax mira | reverse complement strand
CCTTTCCTCAGGGCTGCTTTCTAACACCTCATCCCCTAGTCTCTCTCTCCCAGGGATTTGGCTGCTTGCTCTCTGCTCGGAGGAGTGGGAGGCTGTTTGGGGAGTCACTGGGCTGTAACTAGCCAGTTTGAAGCTGGGACAGTCCCCCCTCCCCCGTTCTTAAATGCAGCCCCCCATCCTTAAGTGCAGCCCCTTTCTCCTACCACACCCCACCCTGCCCCATCCCTGGAAGTGTTAAAAAAGCAGGTTGGATGGGGCTTTGAGCAACCTGGTCTAGTGGGAGGTGTCCCAGACCATGGCAGGGGGGTTGGAACTCCATGATCTTTAAGGTCCTTTCCAACTCTAATCCTTCTATGATTCTATGAAACCAGTCCCACTGGTGCCATTTGGGGTCGGCTCTGGAGCCCCAACACAAGAAGTACATGGACCTGGTGGAGTGGTCAAGAGAAGGGCCATGAAGATGATCACAGAGCTGGAGCATCTCTCCTGTGAGGTCAGGCTGAGTTGGAGTTGTTCAGCTAGGAGAAAGAAGATTCTGAGGAGACCTTATAGCAGCTTTCCAGTATCTGAAAGGGGCCTTCAAGAAAGCTGGAGAGGAGCTTTTTACAAGGTCAGGTAGTGATAGGAAGAAGGGTAATAACTTCAAACTGGAAGAGGGGAGATTTAGATTAGGTATTAGGAAGAAAATCTTTGCTGTGAGGCTGGTGAGACACTGGAACAGGTCATCCAGAGAAGCTGTGGAAGCCCCAGCCCTGGAAGTGTTCAAGACCAGGCTGGATGGGGCTTTGAGGAATGTGGTCTAATGGGAGTTCTCCCCGCCATGGCAGGGGGGTTGGAATAGATGATCTTTACGGTCCTTTCCAACTCAAACCATTCCATGATTCATCAACCATTTTCACATGAGCAGTGTGATGCACATTCCCCTTGACGTGAAGAGACAAATGCTGGACACAAGTGCTGCATTAACAGGAACACAAGACATTTATCAGCCCAGGGTTTCTTTGCATTTCAGCAATTATTTTTTTTTTTTGCATTTTCAGCTCCATGGGATGCGTTTTTGTTAGGGCTGAAGCTGCTGCTTTGTCGTCCCAGCCCAACCTGTCCCTGCTGCCATGGGCCTAGCACAGGGGACAGCATGGGAGATCTCCTTGGGTGTTTGCACCACTCTGTTCCCTTCCTTGGGGCCATCTGGGCACAAATTGAGTTCAGCACTCCCTCTGCATCCTTTTCCCAGCACTACCCACAGGACAGACCTCTGTTTGGATGACTGGCTCGCCAACACTCTGCTTGAGTTTCCCCATCTCATTGCACCCCCCTTCTTCAGACCAGCAAGATGCCCAGTGATGCCAGTGTTATTCTTTGAATTTCCACTCATTTCTCATGGCTCTTAAAAGATTTCCAGGCCCCAAATGTGTGTCTGCCTCCTGGAATACTGCACTGAAGGGTGAAAAACAGGTGGAAATGCAGCAGCAGGCTGAAGAGGAATGTGTTCAGTGCCACCACAGCCCTGTAAAGAGGTATGGCAAGATGGGAGGTGACCTGGTGCTGTCACCACAAGGCTGGGTGGATGCAGCACAGACTCTGGGCAACTCCATGCACAAATCACAGCAGTCTGACGTGTTGCTTTTATGAATTGCAAACCCCATCTTTGTTCAATGTTGCTGAGGTGTAGGCAAGATGAAGGGAAAGTGTAGAACATGGGACAGGGGAAAAGAAGGAAAAAATACTGATGTTGAAATCAGGTGCCTTGGTTCCCCCATCCACACGTCTCCCATGGCAGCAGTTGCTGCAGAACTTTGTTTCCCATGTGAGCTGAGCATCCTCAGAGGCACCCTTCCCTCCATGTGGTGTGCAAGGCAAGGTGACAATGCTGACCCTATGGGTGCCTCTCTGAAGCTTTGAAACTGAGGCAGCTAATAGCTGTCTCCCTGAGGTCACCTCAGACAGGCTGGGGGTACACTCAAGCAAAAGAGCAGAGAATTGCAAATACACTGTGGATCCAAGGGGAGGCACGGGGAACAATCACATCCTCAGCCTCCTCAGGGGAAGAACCACAGGCTTAGAGTGACAAATGTGGACAAGAGAGGAATGTTCATTTCCCTTGTCTCCTGCAGATGTCCTGTGTATCTTGGAGCAAGTTAAGCCCCAAATCAAAATTTTGAATGCCTAAATCCTTGGCAAAACCATGGGGAACCTTGGAGATAGGCAGATTTAGATACCTCAGTTCCCTGGAGGAAGTGGCCTTCAGTTTTTCAGATTGTGTATCTGCCCTCTCCTACCTTCCCTGAAGATAAATATTGGCTTTGCTTATAGTCACAGGCTTGCCATGAACCTGCTCAGCTTTAAATGAAGATGAAATTTTGCTCTCAGCTTGTCAGGTGCCTGTTCACAGCAGTGGGTGAAGTTGGATGAGGGCACTGTTCCTGATGACAGTGAGCCCTGTTCAAGATGACAATTCAAGTGCTACTTTTCATCATGCTCCAACTTTATCATTTGGTTGGTCAAAATGGGACAATTTATTATTTTGTTTATTCTGCTTCAGAGTCTGTGTCATGCGGTGAGGGTGATTCCAATGCAGTCTGGCTATTCTACCCGCAGCCAAGCAGATCCAGCATGTCCAAGGGCTTATTTTGTTTCTCGTTCTGGCCCCACAGTCTATACTTCCCTTTTACCTACTGCTGCGTGATGATATGTGATGATTTCAGTGCTTG
Source organism: Scolopax mira (assembly GCA_004320125.1). NCBI lineage: Eukaryota > Metazoa > Chordata > Aves > Charadriiformes > Scolopacidae > Scolopax > Scolopax mira. The sequence goes on along the minus strand of BJBW01002223.1, from coordinate 141,386 downwards.
AAGGAAAAATATATCAAGAAAAAGGATTATCTGCTGTCTTGTCTTTTCAGTAGCATCACACAGACCTCATGAACCGTGCTGTTACATTTCCAAGGAAAACAACCTTTTTTTTTCTGCCTAGGTAAAAGTGTCATTTCTCTCCCACATCATTCATTTTCTGGTGTATGTTTCCAAGTGATTTTCAAAGTCTTTTTCCTGTTCAACTCTATTTTGATTTGATAAACTAAGGCTGGCAGATCGGAGAGGGAATTCTCTAATCCCTCTGGGGTTTGATACACCTGATAACCACTGGGGAGCTGTGTCTGCCCAGGAAGGGAAGGCAACCATCACTCAAGCTACTCCGCTTTGCAGCTCCAGTAATTATATATATTTTAATATATATAAAATAAAATATTAAATATGTTGTTCCCCCAATTAACTTTGGAATAGCTCCACTATTTATATCTATACTGATAGAGAGAGAGAGAGAGAGAGAGAGAGAGAGAGATAGATATGTGTGGTTTTTATGTTAATTCCCCACTGACATTGGATAAGAAAAGAAGTACATCCTTCCAACCCTTTTGGTCCTAATCTGCTCAGCTGGAGCCAAGTGCTACCACAACTGCAGTGTCAGGTCAGCAGAGCAGAGGTGACAGTGCCATCTCACTTCACTACCTCCATTTGACTTCTCCCTGGGTAGTTATGGATCCAGGAGACACACATGATCCACAGGCTGGAAGCACATGTCTGTTATACCCTGCCATGGGAAATAAACACCTCTCATGGATTTCCCATGCATTTCAGTGAGCTGTGTGGGAAGGGAGAAGCCCTTCCAGGTGCCTTCCTTGCTCGGCCATTAGCAGCCCCTTGGGTCACTCAGCATCCCTGCGCCATCCCAAATCCCCCATGGTCAGAGAGGTCTGAGCAGTTGTTACCACCAGACCCAGGGCTGGACCACCAAGGCCCTTCCTGCAGAAGGGACACAGCCATCCCAACCCACCAGGGTATTGACACTCGTTACATTTGCACCCACCCATGCGTGTAATCCCACAGATTCCAAATGCTGCAAGCAAACAAATAATTGTCCCACTCTGCCTGACACTGCGGCAACCCCAAATGCCTGCACGCCGTTTCACTTCTTGCTGTCGCTGCTGCTTTCAACGATGGCTGACGGGCAGCCAGAGAGTTACAGCCCTGTTGATGCCACCACTGGGGATGGCACAAATAGCCACCATGCCACGTTGAGACCACAGCAAGAGCTGAGTTAAGAAATCAGAATACACTGCGTAGAAAGCTTCGCCCGAGTAACTTTACTAAATAAAAGCCACAGAGCCTTTGACATGAAAGATGCCCTTACCGGTACCTCAGGTGGAGATAATCCTGCCTCTTCTTGATAGCCACAGGCTTCACTTGCCCCACAGAGACCTTGCTACCCATCCTCAGCATCCCTGAAGCATCTCTCACTACTGAGCAGAGGCGAATCCTCTTGCAGCGTTGGAGCAGCGCTCCCCAACCCGCGTCTGCAGAAGGTTTTTAAGCAGTCTTGCTACCAGGCAGCCAGTGAGCTCAGCAGCTCGGGGAGCCCCGGAGAAACTTATCCTGATGAATTAATAGCCACTGGTGAGATTTTCACAGTGACAACTGTGCATATTTGTCAGGTCCCCTCTGATAGGCACTTAACAGGGAACACTGTATTTGGAGGCAGCAGAATTATCTCCGCACATCTGTTTTTCCAGTTTGCCAAAGAGCTTTCATTTTTCTCTAATAACTTGACCTGTTTGGTTTCTGGCAGAAGACGGCTAAGAAGAGCACTCACTCCCTGGATCCACTCCAGTACAAGATGAGGTCAGGACAACAAAGAAAAAGAAACAGCTGGATGGCTACAAAGCAGTGGGAACAAACAGGGCAGGGACCAGGGCTTTTTCTTTCCTTCCCTTTTTTATTTATCCAATGGGATTTCATTCCTGGGCATATTTATTCCCCCGGCAGACGGTATCACAAAAGCAGTGTTTCCTGCAAGCTGCCGTTATGGGGAGCCTCCTCCAGCAGACCGAGGGGACCCAGGGAGCAGGTATAAATAGCACAGCCAGCTAATCCCTCCTCTGCTTGGCTGTCGGGAAATGCGAGGTCCTAGGGGTTCCCACTGAGATACTGCATCTCCTACACAAGCATTTTCATCTTGATTTTGGCAGGGTGAGGCTCATAGCTCCCCCCATCCCCACTTTATTTTCCATTTCATCACATTCTCATTAGTCTTCCCAAGGCTTCCCGGGCTGGGAGCGTTCACCTTGCATTTTTCAATCAGTTTTCTTTATCTTTTTCTGATATTCAGCTAAATCATCTTAAAGCAGAAAAATTGCCAGTGGGATGGGAAGGAGGTGGAAAAGAGGGAAGGGATAAGGAAGTGGAAGACAGGCAGAAGACACACAAGCACAGGAGAGAGACAGCGAAGCAGTCTGCACATGTTCCCTCTTTGGAGAGTTTCTCTCTCCCTGACCTCACTTTCTCCATGGCCAGAAATTCCACTTCCAGACCTGCCAAGGAGACAATGCAGCATTTCTCTGCTGGGCCACAAAGCAAGTGTAAAATGTTCTGTTTTAATAATTTACAGAACAAAAGGAACACAACAGTCACCGTCTGATTCATATCTGCTGAAATCCAGCAGCCAAAGCTGTGGGAGAGGAGAGACAGATGAAGAAAAGAAAGGAAGAGGAGGTGTGGGTTTGGTTTGTTTTTTCTTCTGGTTAGTCACCATGGACCTAAGAAAAGATACGAAGGACGACACTGGATTATATGAATGTTCAAGAGCCCTTGATGTCCTCAATCTGGTGTGGCTGCTGGTAGATGACTGCAGAGAACATATGAGGAATGGTAGAACTACAAATGCTCTTTTGTGAGCTCCTCTATTACATGGTCCCATTTCTCTTCCTAAGCAGGAGGTTGTGGCTGCATTGTCAGGTTTGAGAGCCCTTCTTAGGCCTTTCTTCTGTGGTGTTTTCTAGTCACTTTTTGAGCCCATTCATACTTTTGGCACCCTGAACATTTTATGATTGTGTGCTCTGTGAAGACATGTTTCCTTCGGGTTGTTTTAAGCCTTTCCTTGTTTCACAGAACCTCGGAGAGGTTGAGGTCAGAAGGGGTCTCTGGAGGACATCTGCTCCAACATCTCTGCTCAACCAGGGCCACTTGGAGCTGGCTTTTGAATATCTCCAAGGATGGAGAGTCCACAACTTCCCTGGGAAACCTGTACCAGAGCTCAATGATCCTCACAGTAAAAAAGTGTTTCCTGGTGTTCAGAGGGAACATTTTTTGTTTCATTTTGTGCCATTGTCTCTGGTCCTGGAACTGGGCAGCACTGGAAATAGCTTGATTATTACATCTTTACAACATCCCTACAGATATTTATAGACATTAATGAGATCCCCCAGAGTCTTCTCCAGGCTGGAGGGACCCAGCTCTCTCAGCCTTTCCTCACAGGAGAGATGCTCCAATCCTTTTGTCATCCTTATGGCCCTTCACTGAACTGTCTCCAGTATGTCCATGTCTCTCTTGCACTTATTTACTTCTATGTCATTCATAATTTTTGCATTTTTACCATATCCTCCTTCAGGCATCTGTTTTCCACGTTATTGAGCTGTAGTTTACTCAGTGTCTGCTTCCATAGAAGCTGCTCTGTTCCTCGGTCACCTCAGCCTCCCTTGTCTGGTACTTCTCCGGGGAACATGAGAAATGTGGTCACATCTCAAGGTACAGGTGAGCCATGCACTGACTTACACAGCAGACTACAGGGAGATTTGCAGAGGTTGGGCATGGCAAGAAGAGCATCAATGATCAAGATGAGGAGAGAAAGAAGAGTTAGGAAGGGATTTCAATGGTAATTTCACCCTTGAAAGCACTGGAATGACCAAAGGCTTTGTAAACATGTAGAAAAGGAGGATATATGAGTAATGGCAAGTGCAGATTCATCAAGAAGAGAGTTGGTCAGACTCATCTAATCTTCTAAAATGAGGTAACAAACCTTGTAGATGAGGGGAAGGTGCAGATGCCGTGTAAGTTGGAGTATAAGTAGGGCTTGTGACACTGTATTATATGGTATCACTATAAGCAAGAGAGGGGCACCTGGACTAGAAGAAAATATCAAAAGATGGATGCAAGACTGCTCAAAAACTTTCATGGGGGTTAGTTACTCACGGCACGAGGTGATACAAAAAACCTTTTGTAAATCTGGCACTGATCAGCATTTCCATGAATGACTCAAAATCCAAGCATAGCTTTTTATGTTTGCAGTTGACAGCAGGCTGGAACAAGCTGCCAGAGAGCTGGACACAGGAGTAGAGGTCAAGGCAGGCTTGATGAGCAGGAAAAAAGGGATGCAATCCAGTGATCCTCCATTGGGATCCTCCTCCAGCTCCCACAGAGAGGACAAGAGACCCTCAGTCTGACCCATGGAAGGGCTTTTCCCTGCTTATGCCTGCCTTTTGCAACACAATGTGTAACTGGCTTAAATTACAGAAATTTAATTAGACAGCTAGAAAACCTTTCCAGCGCAGTGAAACACTGGGATGGATTGCCTGGGAAAGTTGCTAGGACAGGTTGGTCCTCTGTGTTTGGGGTGATGAGTGAACAGGAGGCCCTAGCCCTGCCTTCAGGCAGGAGAAAGGCATAGCTGACCTCTTGAATTCCTGCTCAGACTTGCCTTTCTGTGATTTTTATGGTGATGATGCTTTGTCATGATATTGATGTTTTGTTGTTATTATAATGCTGCTTCATTCTCTGCTCCTCTACTAGTAAACCCTTCCACTCAGGTGACTGGTTTGACCTGGGCTGAGGATTTCTGACCAGGTATTCTCAGGTGCTGGTTACATGATCCCTTCAACACAGTATAAATCTGAGCTCCTGCTGGGATGGTCTCGCCCTCTCCCCCTCCAACACGTGCTTGCTCTTACCCCCTCGCTTGCCTGGCACTGCAGGCTGTGCAGCTGTGCATGACTCAGGTCAGGAGACTGATCCAGCTGAAAACCCACCAGCCAGGAGGGAGTCAGGAGGAGAGATCATTTTTCCATTACTTGTTCTGCTATCTCACATCCTTTGTCTGTCTTGTCTACCTTGGATGGAGCAATCACGTCTTGTGCTGTGTTTGGAAGGGAGAGTGGAAATGTAAGGTGATACAAGTACTGGTTTGAATAATCGTTTCCAGACTGAGGGATGTCTAATATTGCTGTGCAGAGGAAAGCAGTGTCTAAGCAGTTCCTGCTGCTCCTCAGTTGGGAGCGTAGCTCTGCAGAAGCCCTGGGAGATGCAGCCACCACCTCAGGGGCAATGGATCACACTGGAGCACTGGATGGCACAGACTATTTTCCCATTAACATGAGGAGGGTGCCAGGAAGCCTATTGTCCCATTTTACAGCCCTGATTCTTGCCTTCCAGGGTCCTGCCCTTTGACCAAGGGGTCACCATGAGCCTCATTTTGAACGTTTAAAACATCTGCCTAGCTGCTAATGCATTTCTATGCTACTCAACTAAACCAGCCAAATATTGTTATCTGTGAGAGGGAGCTTGTTCTTTATTACAGAATAAGTTTGCTAAGGGTTCACCAAAGTTAGGAGAAACGGGCATGTGTCACTGAGGGAAGGTGCAGGTCAAGGGATGAGATGAAGAAGATCAAGAAGAAACTAAGCTGGTGGAAGCTATGTCATAGAAAATGCATTTTTAAATTACTTGACTTGTTTTAACAGCAATTGAATAATGAAGGTAACGAATGAGGCAGCCAAGGCTTTGGCTTTATTCCCACTCCCTGTTAAACACTCCTCCGGGTGAACACATGTCAAAGCAGTCTCTACCCTGACACCAAGTGGAGAGAGCTCACAAGTACTCCTGGAAAATACCATCAAGTGTATGAGACTGCCAATGAGGACAGCTGCTGGCCCAGCCACCCTTCCTAGCACCAGTGAGGCATCATACAGTCTACAGACATTTTTGTATTTATAGGATCCTAGCTCTTAGCAGCAGAAGTTTACAGCAGAGATAGTTACACATGATCAGAGAGTCATAGAATGGTTTGAGTTGAAAGGCACCTTAACAATCATCTAGTTCTAACCCCCCTGCCTTTGATAGGGACTCTTCCCACTAGACCAGGTTGCCCAAAGTCCCATCCAGCCTGGTCTTGACACACTTCCAGGGTTGGGGCACCCACAGCTTCTCTGGGCAACCTGTTCCTGTGACTCAAGACCTCACAGTAAAGAATTTATTCTTTATATCTCATCTAAATCTCCCCTCTTTCAGTTTGAGACTGGTACCCCTCGTTGTGTCACTACACACCCTGATAAAGAGTTCCTCCCCATAGTTGGTGATGAAAAAAAATCACTGTTCTGGGCTCCTGCAGTTTTTACTCTTCTACCCCAAGTTTCCACCAGTGCCACATGTGGTGAGCAGCTTGGTGTGTGCATGCAAATCATCCTTACTGGGGACAAGGTGGTTTTCCAGAATGATGGGGAAGTTGCAGAATCTGGTTGAGATTGGCAGTGTGGAGGATGACCTCTGAAGGTCATCTGGTCCAACCCATCTGCTCAGCAACAACACCTAGAGCTGGTTGCCCAGAACCATGTCCAGATGACTTTTGAATGTCTCCAAAGATGGAAAATTCAGTGCCCTGAGAGTGAAGAGAAAGGCACCTTTTTCTTGGGAGGAAGGGCTGGTCCTCTGCTGTGTAAGGTGATGGGCATTGCAGTGCGTGGGGTGGTCCCACCATGCTGGTGAAGACCAGGGCAGGGTGCACAGACCTGAGTCCGACATCTCTCCCAACACAGCTAATTCACACTTTTCTGTATGTGCCACCTCCAGCCTTCCCCCATTTTCTCAGGAGGGGCCAGGGGCTTGATTTCCTCCTTTCCCACATGTCAGATCTCCTGCAGAATCTTCTCAGCATGTAGCTCAGGTCCTCACCCCCACCTTACCCTGAGTACCTCTAGCTCCTCTTGAGCAACACATCCTTTTTGACCTTGATGCTGGGATTGAGAGGAGATCACTGTCAGATGAGGCTTCCTCAGGGATTCAGCTTCTGAGGTGAAAGACACCTTTCTTCCTGGGTGTCTTACTCTTCATTCTCACTTTACAAACCTCTACTTCTGCCTCCAGGGGGAAAAAAATCTTTCATCATGTTGCAAGGCACCAGAAAGTCAGAGAAGCCCCAGTGCCAGCCACGGGCTAAACTTCAAATCCCCAGCCAAGAAAGAACAACATTTGAGAGTGCTCTGCATCAGAAAGGTGACAGCTTCTCTCCCAGGGGAAAAAATCTGCATCAATTTAATATAAAAAGGCACAAAACACATCTAACGTTGAGCTGTCCCAGCCCGCTGATGGATGGCATTCAAAAGCTACATAGAAAAGAGGCGCCAGTGATGATGAATTTATGCAGTGGAAAGTATTCAGCTGCTGCACTTCTGTTTTAAGTCATCTCCTAATTACTTTACATAGAGAAAAAAACAAAGAGGAAAACGTATCGTGCATGGACTTACCCAGCTGATCCAGAGCAAAGAGGGCTGGGGCACCTTCGGAGAGCTCATTGTCTGGGGGAAGAAGAACAAATGCTCGGAAAGGTCAGCTGGAGAGGGAGATGTAGAGACCTGGGGTGACAACGCTGTTTTAATCACACTGCAGATAAGCCCCTGCCTCCACTTCACCCCTGACAGCTTTCATATGTGCATCGTGGGATTTTTTTTTTTGCAAATCCAGCTCTTACTGAAAAACCTCGGAGTCAGCTCAAGATAGAGGCTTGGTGGAATGAACCCTTATCCTCCCTCCAGCACTGCTGAAGAGCAAGAGCTCTGCTGCTTGAGAGTCTCTGCCCTTGCTGGGGTCCCCAGTTGTGCTCCCCTTTTCAGCTGTGCCGTGGCTCTCCCTTTCCTCAGTGCTCAGGGTTCAGCCAGGAGCATCCTGCCCACAGTGTAGCTTTCATGTGTGCTATGGTCTCCTCCAACAACAGCAGCTGGGACAGGTTTGACCAGCAAGAAAACACTCCAGCTGGGATTTTTCAGGGTCTGAGCAAACCCTCGAGTCATATGATAATATTGCTGCAGCTCAGTGCCTGTGGCAGGTTAGATCAGTGGCTCTGGAAACCCCTCTCTTACCAAAAGCTCATGGGAGATGATTATTTTAGATCTCAAACCTAAGCCCACCACAAACTCAACCCATCTTTGCCAGCTCCCAGCCACAGAGCACAGTGCACAGGGGCACCTCACTGCCAGAAGGACCTGCAGCCTCATTAGGAGCACATGACCAAGTGCTAAATGCCATTTGTGCCTTTGAGTTGGTGGGAATTTCTTTCAATGGCAAAATATTGCTGACTTGCAGAAACTCAGTGCAATTTAAAAATAAAAATAAACTTGCAGAGTGGAGTTTTTTCCTGTTTGTTTCTGGTTTTGGGTTGGTTTTTTTCCATATCATTTCATGGCATTTGTTGAATGCATGGGCTATACTAAAAAAAACTTCAGTCTGGAACCTATGAACTGTTCCTAGGGGATTTAGGGAGAATGTTTAAGAAGGGCAGGTGCATGACATCATATAGTCATCAAAAATCCATACCTGTGACATCTTTTAAGAAGTCTCACCCCCTATTATAAAATGCTGCTAGGCCCATCAGTTAGTAAAGGCTGTGAGCCACTAATTTAGGATAGCAACAGGCTGCATACAAGTCCAGAGGCCAGTGTATATCCTCATTTAACTGGTTTGGATTTTTACAAACTCCTGACATCAGTGAGTCTGCCCTGCTCTGCTTTGGGGACCCAAGCACAGAGGGATCCCAAAGCCAGCAGTACAACCCAGCCTATAAACAGTAACAGACCATGCACATGGTCAAGATTTTAGAAAAAAAAACCACAACAACACAATAGAAGCAGAGATTGTCCTAATGGGCAAAAGGATGGACTGCAGCACACATCCCTGTGCTGTCCCCTGGAGCCACCCTCGGCTGGATACCTGCAGAGGCAGTAGATGTGCTATCACAAGGATGCCACCCAGTGGTGCTTGCCTGGGCAAGTGGAACCCAGGGCTGCTGGGTTCAAAATCACAAAACTCCTTATCTAATTCAGCTCTCACGGAAAAGGAGGGGATGCCACATCTCAGACTGTCCCCTTCCCCAGGCATCTGGGCTATCAGCCGGAAGCCGAGGGAAACAGATGGAGATAAGCGAAGCATTTCACCAAAGCAAAATGTTTCCTTTCCCAAGGTGCTCTCATCTGGAAGGCTGTGGGTTTGTTTTGGTTTTGGTCTGGGGCACAGCACGTCCCAGACAAAGAAGGAGCATTGCCCAAGGAGGGGCACTTTGTGCTGTCTCGGGGGACGACGGGGACCTCCAGTGACAAGTGTGAGCTGGGGGAGAGCAGGGAGCACATGTGGCTGCTTCTGCCAAACGTTCAAACAGGGATTAAAAAATAAATTCCAGCTGGCTGGAAATTAGGTAGAGATGAATCAATATGAGAAATAGCTCCACTGGCTATTTCCTATTGCATCTGTCTAAAGTGCTTTCCTGAGACGGGCAATTTCTGGAGGTCAATAGACCACAGACTTGGGCTGGGAGGTCTTGTGTCATGCCAAGGTGGGCTGAAACCTTGAATGGTTCTGCACAGGGAGCCCCAGCCAGGGCAGCCCTTGGCTCTCCTGTCACTGCTGGGACAGAGAGTCTCCTGGGAGCCACCCTAAATTGTCCCATGCAAATACAATTGAAGAGAAGAAGGGGTATTTTACCAGCTCTCCTCCTCGCTCCTCCTCAACCACTGCCAGCTGCAAAGTCCTGCTTCTGGAAAATGAGGGTGTTCACAGCTAGCTCCAGTGGCACATTAACTTGCCAAAAGGTGGATGTTGTGGCATTTTTTGGCAAAAAGCCACTCCAGAGAAGGAAGACAAACCACTGATCAAGTGCCTGTGCCAGTCTGGCAGCTCCTGGTAAGGCACTGCAGCTCAGATCAGACCTTTCCCACCTCCATTCTAGTACTGCCTTGTTCTGGACATTACCCCAGCAAAACCCCCAGGACCACTGCAAGCACAGTGAAGGGCAGCAGCATGTTGGGACAACTCCCAGCATGTTCACTGGGTGGATTAAAAACTAGCAATCATGTCCTACCTCCTTTCACACTGGCAAAGGGGTGGATTCCACCATGAGACAACCAGTTGGTTTCATCCAGCTTCCAGTTTTCACCAGGGTCCATCTCTGATCTGCAGCATCAAAGATCTGTTTGCAATTTCTCCTTCCGCTCTCTCTGGGGAATAACCAGAAGATACTCTGAGTGCCTGTTGTGGTCTGCACCATGGCCAGCTGCTAAGAAGCTTCCCTCAGCAGAGGAAAATGTCTTTTCAATATTTCCAGAAAAAAGGGAAAATAAAAAATGTATGTGGCTCACAGGCGACTGTTGGGCCAAGGAGCAGCTGATTCTGCCAAGCCTTGACCTATCACACTGACAAGTCTCCCTGATGTGTCAAAAGGCCACCAATGCTTGGACCGCTTCCATTTTCTGTTGTCAGTCTGACTAATGCTGAGAAATTCCTAATCCTTCACAATATTTGCAGGGAAGGGGTTTTATTTCTGAGCAGGGTGAGATGCCACAAGGGCATCCATCAGGGATGTGTATCTCAATTTGGACATGCCCAAACTGAGCTCTGCGGAGTCCTGGCTGGTGAGAAGAGTGACAGGAGTGCTGGCCCTTGCTACTGTGTCCCAGCCCTTCCATGGGCAGGAGTTACAGGCTGGGAGTTACCAGTTACACATTATAAGCTGATGCTATCACTGGTCACTTGGCTCTCACAATTGTCCTGGCTCTGGAGCAATGGCTGTGAGCCACCAGAGAAGGATGGAGATTATTGAGCAGTTAAAGCTGGAGCTCCTAACCTTGAGAAGTCCCTTTCTGGTGCAGATACTGATTTATTTTGCTGACTATCAATCAGCCATTTGGTGCTATCTACAGATTTCCTACGACTGGGAGTCCATGGATATACACAGAGGCATTTTTTCTCTCTGATCCCTTGGACCTGAGCATCCTGAGCACATAGAAGTTTTTTATCTAACCCTACATTTTTTGGATTATGTGGATTTGAAAGGGAATAGATGCTGAAGAAGAGGTGACAACAGCAACTTTCCCTAATGCTGTCTGAGGCAAACCCAGACCCCAGATGGCATCAATGGAGCTGGTTTCATGGTGAGGTGAGTCCCTTGACACCCGCCACACTGGCAGCTGTGCATCTCTACTCAGCCCCTGATTTTCATCACTATCATTTGTAGGAATTTGTTGTAATTTAATGACAACAGGACCCTGAATTCAGGGCGCTTCTGGGAGGGATGGGCAGCCAGCAATGGAGGGACACCTGTCCCCTCAGGGAAGCAAAGCATGGCTGAGCCACACCATTGCACTTCCCAAACACTGAGACCTCTCAGCCACCATCCCATGGGGAAAAGATGCCAGAGCTGGGGGGGCTGCGGGAAGAGGCAGCAGCCCCACATCAGTGTGTCACCCCAGGCTCCCATTGTGGCACAGCCCAAGCCCCTGCCAGGAATCATGGTTGTGCCGGTACTTCCCTGGCCAGCCAGACCTGTGAGAGGTCATTTCACACAGTCTCTTGCTCAACACCTTCATTAAGCAGAATTAAATATATGTGCCTATGTATTTGCTGAGCAGCAAACAGGACAGGTCTCTGCTGTGTGCAGGTGGAGCTCAACTGGGTTTTTTTGATGTAGCAAATTCACCGTAAGTGAAATTAAAAGGTACTGAGACTGGGTGAATTTGAGTTGAATATGTAACTAAGCTTAGGTGAGAGAGAAAAAAAAAAAGTTTTGAGAATAGCTGCAAGGCTCCATTTTGACATTTGAAAAATGAAACTTTTTTGTTATTCTTTCAAATTACGTTTTTGGTTTGAAAGTGACCTAGTTTGCTTTTTCTTTACTGTTTTCTTCTTTTTTTAATTTATGAAAAACACTAAATAGTCTCAAACCAGGATGGCTCGTGCAATGCTTACAAAAAGAAATCAAAGAAGGGAAGAAACATTCTCCTTTAGGGGCTGACCCAAAACATAAAGTATTTTCAATTTCTCTGTTCAGCCACTGAAATGAAAAACCTATTATTTGTACAGCTCCACTGCTGAAAGGCATCTCCTCAGTGTGTACTGCTGGCAATTTATTCTTTCTACCTGCCAAGGGAGAGGTTTTTCTGCGAGTTCAATAAAAGTAAAAAAGAGAAAGAATGAAAGGGCAATTTATCAATGTAGCATAGAAGATAAAATGGTTTTTCCATATTCACACATTCCTCTGAAAGACAGAAAAAGCAAACCTCTGGACCTCAGCTCTTTGCCCACTGTCCCCCTCTGTTCAGAATTATATAGGCATGAGTTCGTATAGACACAAGTCCTGAGCTCCCATCCCACAGAAATTTAATTGCAAATGTAAAACTTCTGACTTTACCAGTGAATAGGGTCCAATAAATAATAGAGAAAGCAAAAGCCACAATTTATAATGGATAGTAACAGCAGCAATGACAAACACCTAAAAGATCATAAATCTCAGTCATTGTTGTAGCGTCAGTGCATCCATCCCTTCGTGTGAGAGCACAGCAGAGCTCGGTGCCAGCAGAGGTTCTAAGGTCCCTGTGGCCAGCATCACAGGCTCAGGGATGGGTTTGCAGTCCCTGTCTCAGCACAGAGCATCTACAGTGTCCACCCTCCTCTGTGGCTGCCCAGCAGGACGGGATGGGAGGGAAAGGGATGGGTACAAACATGGGCCAGGGCCCACTAGTGGCATTAGTGTTCATGCAATAGACTTCTCATGCAGAGGCAAAACTGGAGAAAGAGGCATTGCCATTCAGTTTGGCACCTCACAAGGGCTGGGACTGATGCTGTAGCTGCTTGAAGCTCTCAGCCTTGCTACAGTCAATAACCAACACCTGCTACCTACGCCTTTTAAGAGGAAGACAAATCAAATGTCTGATTTTCCAAAGTGCCTGCACTCAGATCCTGGGTTCAGTTCTCACTTCAGGCAGGGGGAACTCACTTTACACACTGAACCAGTCCTCTAAGAAAAACAAGGGGAGAAGGCTTGACATTCCTGCTATATGTCACATACTGATACAATAAAAAAAATAATGGGGGGAGGTGAGGGGATGGAGGGTGAATTAAGACCCCTTTCACTTCACAGCTTTGGTTATACTTCATTAGCACCCACAGGGACCTCAAACCACTGTCTATTTTTGGCCTAACCTGCAAATCTCTTCCAGGCTGCAGAATGAAATAGCACACCATTGAAATGACCATTTCAGCAATATTTTACAACCCCTCTAATCTGTAAGAAGTGGCTGTCAGAGGACAAGCCCCAGTTAAGCTCTTCTTCTGGAGCATTTCCAGTTTAAGACAATCTGCCACACAGCCTCTCTGGGCAGCTGCAAAGGGATTTTCTTTTTTAGTACCTGAACTGCAGAATTCACATGGCCAGAACAGCAGGAAAATAAAAGTTAATTACCTGAGACTAACCCAGACAGACAAGAGATTATAGCGTCAAACGCTGCACACCTCAGCACACAAGGGTTTGATCTGGAGGACAAAAAGAAGCCAGCAGACTTTGCCCAAAGTGCTGCCCTCAAAATTGGCTCCATCCATGTGCCTCACCAAAACCAGGCACACCTGAGCAGAGATGAAGATGCTGTAAGAAGGATCTCACATTTCTCTGACCTATCACATCTCCTTGCTCTGAAGGAGAAGTTCAACTTCAGAGCTCTAGCTGCATCCTACCTGCTTGACTGGGGTAAAAATCAGGGGCACCTTCCAGAAGATGCAGACATAGCTACTTCTCTTCTTCACGAGGAATGACAAAGGGCACAGTTTCATTGGATGCTCAGTCCACTCTGACCTGGGCATTGCTAGGGCTGGTGACCACTTAGGACTGGTGACCACCTAGGGCTACTAATAACCACACACTATCTTACTGGTGTGAGGCCCTGAAGCAGAACACAGGAGCCCTTTGTGATTAATGATTTGTTTAATGATAAACATCATTTTCAATCCCTTGTAGCACCTAAGAAGAGCTCATGTGTGAGCACTTCTCAGCAGGATCTGAGGGATCAGTGTAGGGGTGCACAGAGCTGGTTCCTGGGCAGCAGAGCAGCCCCAAGCCACACCATTACAGAACTTGGTGTCTGGGCCAGGGCAGGTGACTGCAGAGCCACCAGCAGCATGTCACAGCCTGGTGTAAAGGGGGAGTGAGCATCGTCAGGGACTAGAACAAGAGCAAAGGCTACAAAACAGCTGAGGTGGCCACCAGACATGGGAAATCGGGTAGTTGGGGCAGGGAGGACACCAAGGAGTGTGAGGCTGAGTATCAGTTTAATGAAGGAAGGTGGGACAGGGAGAGAAATGTCTGTTTATGCGCACATTTCAAACCCTACAGTGAGGGCTGGCTCTTGCTGGTGTGTTTTCCAGCAAGAGAGGGCACTGATCCCAACCTGTGCCTCTGAGCAATTCGTGGAGGGGCAGACGATCATCATGCCAAAGAGATGTGGTGGGCAGCCAAGGCAGAACTGAGGCTGAGCCAAGAAGCAAGGACTGAAGAAGCTTGGTCCAGCTGGAGCTTGGGCAGACTGTGGGAGAAGGTCTTGGGCAACAGCCTTGCAGCAATCATGCGTGGGATTAAACACTACAAGACAGATCCCTTTCTCTGAGATGTTTCCCAGCACCCTGCAAAAATGCTGGGACAGTGACACAGCCTCCCTCTCACCAGGCATGGGCTGGAAATGTCCAGCCCCACACACACCAAAAGGGATACACATCCTTACGGTGCCTGTTCCAGCCCAATGCTCACCAAAATGGTGATCCTTATGATGCCTACATGGTAACCCAGATTCTTCCCACTCCCAGTGAGTCCAGAGAAGTTAAAGCATCCCCTCGCCCTCAGTTTTGCTTGGAGCAAAACTTTTATGTGTCAAAAAGCCCATGTATACCAAATCTGGGAGCAGTGCCGAGGGGGAGTCATATCGCTTGGGCAAGCAGCAGCTGCTCCTGGGCAAGTATGACTGCCCTGCAAAGGCGTCACCTTTCTGCACCCCCCTCTCCATAACTATTCATCTACCCAAGGGCAATGTGAGTGGGAAGATGAAGGTCTGACTGAGCCTTTTGGAGCAGAGCAGGGCAAGATCAGGCCTTGGAGGGGGGACATCACAAATCCATGTAACAGGGATGTAACAGCACAATGGCCACAGCGAAGGGCGCCGGGTGACAAACTGCTTCCTTCATACCACAGAGCTCAGCATCGTGGCTGCCTTTAGTCACCCACTGCTTTCTTCGCTGCCTTGGACGTGCCCTTCTTTAATTAGCCCAAAAGGTGACTAATGAGCTATTTGTTAATGGCATCATTCAAAAAGCTCTATATGTAGCTGGTTCGGAAGAGTTTTTTTAAAAGCGGAGATTTTCAGCCAGCTGGCAGAGAGCACCTCACAAGTTAATTACATGATCTCATGGCAGTTATCTCGAACTAATACATCATTAATCTGATCTTACGACACCTAAAGGAGAAGTCTAGAGCCAAGAAGTACTTGAAGGCTCCACAGTCCCCAGGACAGGAGCTCTTTCTATAAAAGCTGCAGGTTTACATACAGCAGACACATGTCAGGGCAAGCTGCAAGTCGATTCACTCCCCTCGCCCCAGAGAACAAAACCACTCAGGAACCAGGAAACACACAATCCCCTCCAAAGGCAGCCTTTCTCAAAGAGCAGCCATGATCCCCCTGCCTCAGTTCAGGGCTGTAAGGGTGGGGCTTGAGGGCCAGAGAAGGAAGGGGCTTGGGGGCCAGAGAAGGAAGGGGCTTGGGGACAGGCTCGTGGCATTGCTCTGGGACCCCAAGGCATTTCTGGTAACGCCCTTGTATTTTGGAGCCCTTTTGGAGAACCTGTCCCAATCTGATCTCGGGGGACATATTGGCAGGTAGGCTTTTTAAAGTCACCTGCACTGCTGGTGACAGGAGCTAGAAGCTCCTCTGTATCCTCTATATCCCTTTAGATATAAAAATAGAAGACAAATCAACAAATATGTCCCATTTGCATGTCATGATTTCATTTCAGTAGTTCATCTCTAGCAAGTGACACACGCCTATGCAGAGAGCCAGGAGCCAGAATAAAAGCTTGAAAAGCTTTAAAAATACTAGTTTTAATTGCAGCTAAGCTCTCACTCACTCCTGAGCAAAGATGCCCCTAAAAAAGTTCCCAAAAGACCGGCAGGCACAACAGGACACCAGGAGCCACCTCACAGTGACACTGCTCTGATGGCAAGGTACAGCAGACACCAGATGCACGGGTCAACCTTGGTTTGGGGTGATTTTAAGATCTGTAAGGTCCTCCAAGTTACTGCATGGAATAAAATTTTTACTTACAAATTCTTACTTCTTTGGTTTTCTTCCAAAATCAGCATATTGAATGGCAACTCAATGATTCAAATGCTAAAGCACTTGAAGACAAGCCTGTGTCTCCCTTTGTGTCTTTTGCAGAGCTCTTTCTGCTAAACCAGTGATACCAGACACAACAGCACCTAATTTTTGCCAGTTATCTTCACAGGCAATTAGCTGCCAGGTCATTTTACCCATAACAATCACTTGTCTATTTAAAAGATGATAATTTCTCTGTGCTGTTCCCCTGACCTCTCAGAAAGCACGCGACTACACTTTTTTTTTTTGCATTCATAGTATAAAACCTTCCTGCTCCAGCCTCAGCTGGGACCAGATCCTACCAAAAAAAAGTAAAATAGAAATGGTAAAACTTACTTGACAAAACACCCGTGATTTCTCTGGTGACAAAAAGCCTTCGTGCCTCGGTGCTGCAAGACCGAAGCTTTCTCGGGAAGATGTTTGTCCTCTGTTGGGTAAGGGCTCCACGAAAACTATGCAGCCATTGCCTGGACTTGCTTTGGTTTGGGTAGGTAACTCACGGGAATTCAGCTGCTCTTGTGTGTTCAAAGAGTTTCAAAATGCTCTACACCACCTATCGGCATTATAGTTCCCGCAAGTATGCAAGGTATGCGGTTGTCTTCCTGAGTCATATAATTATCTTTGGGAAAGTAACCCATGGAAGCACAGCAGAGGGGAAAAAGAAAACCCAACTGGCCATGTAAATCCCTCAACGGTCAGCAGTAGCCCTGCAAGGAGGTGACCTTGAACAGAGGCTTAGCTAATTCGTATGTCCCAAACGTCAAAGCTAGCGGAGATGCTGGGCTGTCCGCTTTTATGCCTGCCTTCCTCAGCAGTTTGCAGCAGCTCATGAGAGCAACACAGTGTCAAAAGCATCCACAGCACTGGAAGAGCTGATCTGAAGCTGGGTGGGTTGCACAGGTTATGGGGTGGCCTCTGTCCAAGAGGAAATGTAGGGTGAAACAGTCCCTGATGACTGCTTTTAATGGAGTCTGAGTCATCGGTGATATGGGCTGAAAAAATTATGTGATTTGGCGATGTCTGGGCTAGTTAGATCTCGATAAGTATGGTGGTGTCTTCCTGGGTTTTCCGTTGAATCAGAAGCACCTGGGGAAAGGTGACACCAGGAAGGGGATTTCTGCCATGATCAAATGCCACCTCAGGCAGTCTCAGAAGAAGAACAGATACCTCAAGAGAATGGGGTACTGCGTAGGTGAGCTTTCCAGAGAAGCCTCTTGTGCCAACCATAAGGGAATGGAGAGCAAAGAGTGAAGGAGGTCTGGATTACACCATCTCCTTACAAGGAAGAATATGGGCTTACTGTGGAGCAAATGGCTCCAGCAGATGTTCACACTCTGCAGTGTTTTGTCAGAGTTGTCAGTTTTCCCAGATGTTTTATAACAAGGACATCTCAGAAATGAAGTTCCAATTCATGCATGATGGCAGCAAGTTCACTTGCGTGCACATAGTCCACGCACCTGAGGCAGATGCAAACGGGTCTTGGTTTTGGTTCTGTCTCCCAAAAGACAGCTCCATCCATCATCTCTCTTGACAGCTTACGGTACTCAGGAGTTTATTTCAAAATTATGAGCTCAGCTATGAAAGACTCTCAGATACCACATTAGACAGAAACCCACATACCTGGGAAGCAAACAGCTCCCATTCCCAGGACCAGGAGGGTTTCAAGCACCTATGTGCACTGAATGACAAAGAGAAATGTGCAGTGCAGTCTTTCTTTGAGTCAACTCTGACCAGTGGCTTTGCCCTTTCCAGTTGGGGCTTCTTTTTATCACCCCATCGTGGCTTTGCACAGCATTTCCTAATGTCTCTGACAGTATCTGTCTGTGCTTGGCACCTTCATGTGGCATGAGCAGGTTGAGATGTTGCCAGGCATGAGGTGGATCACAAGCTGCCTGTGCATTTAGGAAGCCAGGTCCAGGAGCAGCAGACATCAGCAGGGGAGCAAAGACCCTCAAAGACTCTGTGTTCCCACACCTCTTCCAGAGGCATGTCTGAGTTCTGACCACAAGAGTTAAACCATCTGAGCTCTTACCAAGTGGTGTTTTGGGGAACTGCCAGTGTGGTGCCAACAGACTGAGAGAGCTGGGGTACAGACTGAGAGAGCTAGGGTTGTTCAGCCTGGAGAAGAGAAGTCTCCAGGGAGACCTTATAGCAGCCTACCAATATCTGACGGGAGCCTACAGAAGAGCCAGAGAGGGACTCTTTGTCAGGAAATGTAGTGACAGGACAAGGGGTAATGATTTTAAATTGGAAGAGGGGAGATTTAGATTAGATATTAGGAAGAAATTCTTTACTGTGAGGGTAAATTCTGTCAGCCGATGACCGCTCCCCACACAGAAAGGGAAATTGGGGAGCACAAAGAAACACAATGGTTGAAATACAAATAGATTTAATAGACTAAATAATTGACAATAATACTAAAGAACCAGTATTAATACCAATACTGGTATAAGATATACAAGACTTATATTCAGCCAATTCTATCAGTAGAAGCTGTGCGCTCCCAGCAAATGGCAGACACCGAGCACAATGGCTTCAGGAGGAAGGGAAGGCCTCAGGGGTCCGGCACTGGGGCCAGGAGTTGTCTGGACCCGCCACCATCAAGGGAGAGAAAGCTATGCAGCAAACTTTTCTAATTTATATTAAATGTGACATTCATGGTATGAAATGGTATGAAATAATCCTGTTGGTCAGCCTGGGTCAAATGCCCAGGCCTTGCTCCTCCTAGTCCCTGCACCTGGCAAGGCTCGAAAACACTAAGATCTTGAATCCCACAGAGCCTGGCTGGCTATAAAGTAAATATTTTCACAAATTCAGATACCAGAGTCTTCCAATAGTGCAATTTTCCCCAGAATTAGAAGGAGAGTTAGTCCTGTATCTCTCAACCCAGGACACAGCTATTGCCACGTAATCCACGGCACTCCATGGCTCCTACACGGTGAGTCACGAGCTGCCCAGCAGATTTACAGCCAGCAGCTCCCAACTGCCTGGCCCCTGTGCTGGGGACACGGGGATGGTGGCTGGATGCCACCAGCCTCCTGTCCCTTCTCCTGACACATCCACCTGAGCCTTGCACCTGGGTGCCCATGTCATCTTGCTCACCAGTTCTTCTGAACTCGTGGGGGAAAGATCTTCTCGTCTTCTGCTAATCATCTGCCCAGCTGCAAGCACTGTGCTCCCCCATAGCAGCAGGGCAAAGGGAGGGTCACACCAGGCCGTGGGATAAGAAAGGCCACCCCACTCTGGTTCTGTCTGAAATTCTGTCTGAAAACAGTCACTTTTTCCTAGGAAAGCCTTTCTGGACAGCACCTCAGGGATGTGGTTGGGTGGGAACTTGTCCATGTCCTGAACACTGGTGGGGTGCTGCACTACTGCCTCTCGAGCAGTAGTGGAGCCTTGTGACAGAGGGCTCATTTGTCCCCAGTCCCCATGCCCTGGGTTCTGCCCTGGACACCTCATGCTCTCCCATTCAGCAACACTGCTGGGTTCCCTGCGCCAAGTGAGGGAGAGGAGGAAAGGGTAGATAGTGGGAGGAAGGAGGTAAGTCCTGGGCCAGCTGCAGGCAGCAGGGGGTCTCAGGTGACTTGGCAGTGGAAGAGTCAGAGCATAGCTCTGTCTCACCAAGACCCTGATGGACACCATAGCCACAATCATCATAATTTTCTCCCTTGTGAAGGACAAGAGCAGGCTGAGGAAAAATCTTTGCTCAAACCCCAAGTATATCATTCAATGCAATTGAGGCTCAGACAGGATCTCTGCTGTCAGATGGGAAACACTTCAGCTTTTTGTTTAAGCTGTAGTATTTTTCAGAGGACTGAGTTAGACATAAAAAGCTGCATAACGATGTCATTCTGTGCTAAACAAAATCAGAAGTCTGCAGGGAAAAATAAAGAGAGAATCCATCAGGCCTCTCATTGAATGGCTTTCCCAGGATCAGGCAAGTGGACAAAAGAGGTTGGTGAGGCAGTGTTGGTGTTGGTGACTATGGGAGGAGTTACATGGCAGAACCAGACCTCAGTGGCCCATGTAAAAGATGTCTTATCCTTCCCTATTTGGCTCCCCTGTATGTCCTTCCCTATGTGTATGACATGCTTTAGTGATGGGGTTTTTTATCAGAATTAGGTTGAGGTCAGACTAGATGACCTTTGTAGGTCCCTTCCGGCCTGGACAATTCTGTGACTCTGTGATAGTTGGTCTAGATGACCTTAAAGGTCCCTTCCAACATAGACAATGCTATCATTCTAGATAGGGGATATGGCATCTCGCAGCTGGTCTGGCTTCTAATCCATCCTCCTTCAGGGTTAACCCATCACCTTTTCTCCCCATGGTTCACCCACCCCCAGCTCTGACACCCACCCCCCAGTCCCATATTTTGCCATCCAAGGGCAAGCCTGTGCTCACTCCTGGCTCAGCCAGCACCCATTGTGCCGGGGTACAGGGATGGGGCTTCTGGGCAACCCAGCCCCAGCTCCATCAGTGAAAGACACCGGTGCTCAGGAGAGGCTGGTCTGGAGCCCCAGGATCCCAGTTGACCACCTAGTTGGCCTTGTGGCATGCTTGTTGGGCGGACACATAGATGGATGCTAATTGATGGTTTCACATGGGTGGAAGAGGGAAGACTCAAGTCTTGCTTGGGCAGGCTGGAATATTTGTGAAGCAAACCAAACAGGACTTCAAGACAACAGTAAGCCACAAGGTCACTCCACTACCACATAAAAGGGAGAGTGAAAGGCCTGATGTGGTGGTGGGGAGAAGAGAAAAAAATCTTCTGCCTTCTAAATAAGCCTCCATACAACTGGGAGTCCAGAGCCAATTTCTGAGGATATTATCTCCATGCCTAGGGTCAGTCATGGCACAGACACCTAATTGTCTTTGACCCTCTGAGGTCAAAGATGCATCCATCAGCCACTTTCTCCTGATTTTCTCTTGGCTGCCCAGCCTTCTTTGTGAACTGTGCACTAGGACATTGCAGTCACCTCCGGCCCCACATCCTCTGCAGGTCCCTCCTCTAATTGCAGGAGGACCTGGATGCATTCAGGTCTCAGCCCCATCTGATGTAGGTCCCCTCTGCCCACTGGCACAGGAGGAGCCAGGGCTGCTCACTGAGCATGAGGATGGCACAATTATAAGCCCCCACCACTAATTACGCTGACCAAGGGGTTGGCCACCAGTCTCAGATGTGGCATGGGGGTAGATGAGTCCCTGTCACTAATCCCCAGCCTCACTCTCTTCAGTTCATGTGAAAAATTACAGAAAACCTTGGGTTTGCTCCACATCAGAACAGAACAAAATGTCAAAACTTCTAAATATCTCATAAAAGAGAAATGCTGTTTTCCAGCCAGGTCTACTTGCTGCTTCAGAAAACAAAACAGTCTCCACCATAAAAATATCCATGTTGCAGTGGCATTTGTTCCAGCTGAAATATGAAGCACACCAGCTTCTCTTCTGCTTTCACATAACTGCTTGAGTATTATCTTGACTTGTGTTTTGTAGTGACAAGGGGCTTTTGATTTATGCATGTTATTTAAACTCTCAGCAAGGAACCAAAGTAACAATTCGCCACCCCATGGTCTGGTGATTCATGGGAGACTCTGATGAACACAGTGATGCTGTGTCACTGGTATGAGCTATCGGTCTCCTCAGATCAATTATGGAAGAACAGTGTCTAACAAGATGTGTCCAGCAGCATCCTGGAGACTGAGACACTGGGTGATTTAATCGTCCCCTGAGGTGACACACAGCCAATTATTACTTTCACACTGAAAAAACTCATTCACATTACTGAAAAATTCACTACTGGTGGGAAGCAATTCTCAAATGGAAGCAGCTCCAGGTGCAGAAGATTGCCTCAGGTCAGTGATGTTTTTCCTGTTGGCTTCAAGAAATGATGGAATAGACCCCTCAGTTTAAACACAATGAGTGTATGGGGACAGCTCTATCCTTTTATTGTATGGTACACAAGAACGCCCTACCCCTTTTAATAGCCAAGAAGAAACCTGCTTTAACACCAACATGTTTGTGAGGCTGCCAACAAACTAAGCAACTTTTCTTTACCAGGCTTTACCAGGCTGCTCGCTGTAATGGTCTGTCCTTCCCACCTTGGTCACTGTGATTCTCCGATCAAAGACAACTTGGATGTGAATTCTTTTCAGAGTTTGGGAGGGATGTGTGTTTTCTACCACTCATAAATGAAGGATAAGCTTGAAATTCTATTAAATACTTTAAATTCTCCCTGACTTCTTCTCCCCTAAAGAAAACAACTACGCTTAAGACTTTTTCTGTTCTTTCTATAGCCCACAGGAAGCGTGTCCTGTGTGTCTGAGAAAATTGGAGACACCTTCTTCCAGGTCATGGAGCAATCCCATGGCTTTTCCCCAAATGGTGGTGTGACAGAGGCTGCACTTTCCCTTTTTCTTCCTCCCAGTAAGCTCAGTAAGCTCCCAGTAAGCCCCAAGCTCACCATCACTAGGTTCAAGTGGGTTCATCAGTGGGTTCAAAGGAACCCACTGGCACTCCCTGATTTCTTCCATATCTCAGTTCCTTCCCTCCCCACCGAGAAGGCAGAGTCTTCTGCAAAGCCACCTTTTGCCCTCCTATGGGGACAGTGAACTACATCAGATGTACAGCTTGGGTTACCTGAAAAAACAAGAATTGGGCTTTTCCTCCAAGGATTTTATTTCTTGAAGGATGGGAGCACTGCATATGTGCCCTGGATGGGAAATGGAGGAAACAAACTTTCCCTCTTTTCCCCCAAGAGCAAACTGTAACAGCTCATTCTTGTCTGTCTGCAGCTTGGGCTGTGCAGGTGGGGTTTCCATTGTTGTTTTTTTCCCCAGAAACTGGAGCCTGCACACCGGTCTCCATAGTTTTCCTGAGGGCTGTCATTTCTGTCAGTGGTGACCAGGATACACTGAGGCCCCAGGGCTGCTCTCTGCCCACAGAAGAGCCTCATCCACCCAACATTGCACACAAGGAGGTCAGCAGCAGCTCCCACAGCCCCTGCACCCACCCCGCTGCCTCCCAATTGCCAGAGAAATTGGTATTTTCCTGGAAAATGTCAGTTACTCCTTCTTCACCCCCTCATATTTCAGGAATGTACCACTTTAAACAAACTTCTGCCAGGAAAGGTTTCTCAGGCTGGAATTTTTAGCCAGCCACCTGGGTGGCACCAGGAGATGGCAGTGAGGGCAGGGCAACGGTGGGACCTCGAATGACCTGCTTCAAATGCGGATCTCAGACCTGAGCTTCCCACATTCCTAACTCCTTGTTTATGATCTTGGGCTCTAACTCCTTTCCCAACAGAAGCAATAAATTAAAAAAAAAGTATATAAAGATGAGATTTGGTCCTGCTCAGAAGTTGGGGAAAAAGGATAAAGCCAGAAAAGTATTTCTTCCCAGCTCAAGCTGTTTTACTTCCAGAGAATGTTCTTCACACATTTCCCCTGATGTCTGCATGTCCTGAGCCAAGACTGCACCATCCAACCACGACTTCTCTACCGCTTGAGTCTGGCAGACGAGAAGGGCTGTTTAACAGCAGTGGGTGTTTAACAGCCTGTGGCTAGACTGAAATGCAGAGGCGATGGTTGTCCTCTGCTAACTGCGGTCAAGCCTTCTGCCCACCCACGTCCTGCCCAGGCAGCAAGACACCGCTCATGGCTGTGACTGCTTTTCCCTAATAGCACCGAATGAGTCCATCCTCACAAATAACAACCTCCCACCGAAGAAACTTCATGCCAAAACTCCCATTCCTCTCAGCTCCTGGTCACCAGTCCTTCTGAACTGGTTGGGGAAAGATCTTCTCAGCAGGGCCTGTCTTCCATTAAACATCTACCCAGCTGCAAGCACTGTGCTCCCCCATAATAGCAGAGTGAATGGAAAGATAGATTCACATCTGTCCATGGGATGAGAAAGGCCACCCCACTCTGGTTCTGTCGCAAAAAAGGCACTTTTTTCTAGGAAAGCCTTTCTGGGCGGCACCTCACAGGGCATCACAGGGATGTGATTGAGTGGGTCCGTGTCCCAAACACCGGTGGGGTGCTGCATCATTGCCTCCCAGGGGAAGGAAGGGAAGGAGGCAGTGGATGGGAGGCTGTTTGGGGGGTCTGCCACCCTCCCAGCATTTTTGTGAAATGAGCCCTTTGTTTTCCTTGTTTTCCTTTACCAGCACCCAAAGTGGAAACAGTCTTCTCCAGCCCCATCTAACGTTTTGTTTTGAACACAACTTTCTGTTCTTTCCTTTGCAGTTTTAATGACAAAAACAACAAAAAAATCCAAAAAGCAAACATCCATTTAAATCCACAATGGAGTGGGTTTTCTTTCCTCCTCCAATTTGTTAGTTCAGCAGCCAAACCAAACACAGCCATCCCCCACGCCTACGGGATCAATAAATAGCACCGCTCTGTTTCCAACTTACCTTGAGAGATCTTTCCTTACCCTGTCGGCTGTATCCAGCTCTCTTGACATGCATTTGCCCAGCCCCAGTGTCTCCTTCCCCACCAGCTCTGGTGCTGCTCCACCTGCCCTGCAATGGCTCAGGGGTCTGTGTTATGAAAACGGGCATCGGGCGGCGTTGCTTGGGGATGGGATTCAAGCCTATGTGGTGGTGGAGTTATTCCTGGCTCATGTCAGCATGTGTGGGCACAGGACTCGGTGCAGGGAGCTAACATGAGCCTTTGACATCATTGGTTAAATTTAGGGGATTAGCACAGTCCTAAAATGGTCTGTAGGAAAGCTACTGCCAGTCTGGCAGGAGAAAGGCAGTAGCCTTCAACAACTTCCCACCCAAACATAAGACAGGAGATGGAGCCAGGAGTTTCTGCACCAGCCCCACTGCTACACCACATTGCCCCTTCAGAAATAACCTCTCAGCAAGATGCACCATGCTCTACTGCAGCACAAAAGCAAAGGGCCTCCCTGGGCTTGCCTGTAACAGATCCATGGAGCTCCATACCTCCATGGAGCCCATGGTCTTACTCCACTGGTCCGTGTGGAAGGCTTCAGGGTGATGGAGATGCCCCCACATGGTAGTCATGTGGGAGGAGAGGTAACATTGAGCAGCTCCCAGCCCATGGACTTTCCCAAGAGCCTCCCACAGCCACCATGTCCCCTCTCCAGGGGATGCTGTGGCTCTCACCAACCAGCCCAGCCCCAAGAGGAGCGTATCTCCAAAGGAAAGGCACAGGAACAGTCTCAAAAGAGGCAGCCCCCCCCCCCCAAAAGATCAAGAGGAAACTCTAAAATCCACGAAGAGTCTCTGAATCCCAAGTCTGTCTGCCATTTGTAGAGGTGGGTGGAAGATGTAGCTGTGCAATTGCAATTCAGGTTGGTTTTGGCAACCTCCATACAGATAGAAGATGGCTTCTACAGGTTATGGTGATTGATGGACACTTTATTTTTCAATCTTGATCCTTTGTTGATTCTTGCAGAGACCTCTCTAATCTTTGTATGAAGAACATCCCAGAAAGCTGTTGCAATAATACCTTTGAATTTTCACATACCTTCAGTAAGGAGGTCATGGAACACCCACATTTGGTATGACCGGAAGCAGCAGCTCTGTTTCTGAGTGTACCATCTTGCATGAGCAACTGCCATGTTTTTTGGCAATTGTATGGCAGCTGAATGATCGAGACTGGAGAGTTTTGGGTGCAAGGCAAGAGCCATCTGTTTGCTTTCCTGAAGGAGCAGTTCTGCAGCCACCAAACAGCCAGAGAAACAGCAGCCATGGGAAGCAACTAATTCTAGGCCAGACCGTGAGAAACAAGAAACAAGATAACCCTTAATTGCTTTCTCAGTACTTGTCCCTAGCCCGTGCTAATACCAAAATGCAGTGGAGCCAAGAGGCTGATGACCCTCAAGTCCAGCCTCTTGTTTCTGACATTAATGATGCCTGAGAATACACTAATGTAGTCTGTCTGACAAGTTGTAGAGCTTGTTACTACTATAATGAAATTTTCTTTGGATCTTAATCAAATTTATTGGATACATGGAAGGGCTGCTGACAGCATTTCCAAGTTTCTCTGTCTCGAGGAAAATCATCACCAAAGCTTCAGCCTGCAAAACTCCTCTGTGCCTATGGGATGTGGGAGGCTCAAGTTCAGGGTATTCCCTGCTCAACCAAGGCCAGACGGGTCCTTATCAGCACTACATGAGGGGTTTGATGTGTTTCTCAAAAATCTGGAATAGTTTTTATTGCAGAATTCCAGTACTTTCCACACAAAAGCCCATGTTTCAGTCTTGGGGTACAAACACTCCAAGCATCAGGTACCATCACTTTAATTTTCTTTGCAACGTTGCTGCTTGTGCATCTAGACATCAATTTACCTATTTCACAACCACCTTTCACTGTACATCATCCCCTGGGTTTTCAAAATCTGTGACTGCTGAGGACATTTGCTGCAATTTGACTCTCCAACTAACGAGCAAGATGCAGTGTTGTTCTCAGATGAATACCTCTTCTGCCCTCTTTTGTTCCCCCTTTGATTAATGTGTTCTCTTTGATGCTGCTCACACTCAGGGAAACATTTCAAGTGCCTTCATCCTCCCACCACCTCCCGCAGTCACTGAAGGTTGTCAGTCCTTTCCACCAACCCAATTACCTCTGCAGAAGAGGACCTGGTTCTACCTCACAGCTTTCATGTTGAAGTGCTTGAACATAATGAGCTCAATGGTGATTAGCATGGATCCAAGTGCTCATTGTGAAGAATCATGGAGGTTATTTGCATTAAAAGTACTCATTATGTTCTACTAGAACCAGAAGATGGCTGGAGCAGACCTCCTGGGTCATCATACTCCATTGCTGTCTGTCACAAGGAATCACATCATGAAATCATGCTAAACCAAGGTAAATCTCACAGCTACTTTCATGCTCTATGTTCATTTTTCCTGCTATTAGGATGTTCTCACCTTCTGAAGGTTAAAGACCTTTTCATTTCCAATCTAAATATATTCATGGGCAGTTTGTGTCCATTTGTTCTTAAGGCTATGTTCTCTTTTAGTTTACATAGTTAGGTCCCATACCCTTTTTTAATCCAGGAATCTATTTTTAAAAGAGCTGTACATGCAGCACTGAGCTGTATTATACATTTTGGCTGGTATATACTGGCCCCCTAAGGCTGTGACATGGAAACGTTCATCTGCTTAATTTTATCCTAACATGTAGACCTATTTAAATTAAAGAGACTACTCAGAAATAAATGCAGGAAAATTAGTTGTGTGACTAACTGCATCTATGTGTATTCTGCATCTAGAAAGTCTGTTCTGCTTTTCAAAAGGATAATAATAAGTATTTTCTGGCAAGAGAAACAAATATCCTTCAATTTGTCTTTTTCATTATGAAGTTATGGAGCTCTCTGAAAAATTAATACAATTGCCTAGGCTGAAAAGATGTTACAATCACATCTAAAGCTGTAGTGCTGTCTCAATAACCTTGTATTAAGAATAATACAAAAGCAAACCCAAAGCCCTTCATCCAGCAAGACGTGGGCAAAGGCAAAGGACACACAGCTTTAACAATGACAGTCCCTTATTGCTCAGTACACAGCGCTCTGTCATTTCTAGTTGCTATATATGCATTTTGCAGGTCATTTAATAATAAAAAAGTTAGGAAAACTTCATCCAAGTTAACACCACATCATCCATAAAAGTAGAGCATACACCTGCAGAGTGCCTGGGCATAAGACTAAATTGTTATGCCACGTTCCAATGAACTTTTGATACAGAAATACTGATTCCAGATACAACTGCTTTGCTTTTTTTCCCAACATAAATTACTCCTGAGTATACAAGCACAGGCTCAGACCGTGGTAATTGGCAATATTAATTACACCTGGTGCAGCATGGTGGCTTCTCTTCCCATCGATCAACCCAGCACTTTCGCTGGAGAAAGCTATCTGTCTTGTGCAACCAACCCGAGCTCTTTGCTCTTTCTACCTGTATGCTGGACTATAAAGTGAGCTTCAGCAGTTCCTTCCATGTCAGTCCATTTGAATTCTCTCTCTGCATATGTATGAGATGTATGTATGCAGAGATACACACATATATGCAGACCTAGACAGCCAGCTCCCAGGTAGCCACCTTGGCTCAGGTATTTAGTCCCGTGGAGCTGTATCCATCCTGACCAAACAGTGTTTGAAGTCCCATCCTCGGAGGCTAATCTGGGAGTCACACTCTGTATTTTCTCTGAGATAAGAGGACTTGTGGGTCTTTATTTGCTTGACACACGTGTAAGTCAACTTTGGGCTAAACTCTCCTGTGCTTTCAGCAGCACATCTGCAACTACTGAATCAGTTCCAGGTTCTCCACTTGCTAGTAAACCCCTCCATTTCTAGCTCATAAAATATTGTCTGTATTCCCCAAAGGCCTTTTTTTTTTTTCTTATTTTTATGCATTTTTTATTAACAAAGACCTGTCTTAACAGAAGGCAACAAGCCTTTCCGGAGGATGATTCAGCCAACCAGCCTACCAGCTCTCATAAAACAGATGAATCTCCCCCCAGAGATACCCGCTCTGGTGACAAAAATAGCCTAAAGCAAGTATTTCAGACTTGGATATTTGATTGCTGAATGTCCTAAAGAGAGGAGATGATTCCCACCTAAAATGGATCTACAACTGAAGTCTGCTTTCAAAGTTTTTCTGATCTGGAAGGAGTACATGGATGGGATTAACTTCATCTGATTCGAGATGTAAAATTAATCCCACATGAACGGAGGTGCGCACTTTCAGGATGAGATGAATCACACCAAATTCCTGACTTGGGATGGGCTGATTTACCCTTAAAAGCTTCCTCTCTCTCTCTCTCATTTCACTAACACCAGCACCAGATCACTAGTTTAGGTGAGCCATAGCTGGTAGAAGAATGTCACTCCCTGCAGTCCCTCTGCTCCAGGAGTTACAGGGCTGGAGCTGGGGTGCCTGCAGGCAGCTTTGGGTTGTATTTGTTGGATTTAAAGGTCAGAATCTTCTACATGATTTTAGGTAGATTTTCATCCTGTGCCCGCTGACATATTTGAGGCTAAATTAGGTACACGTGTGCCCCCATCGGGCCTGCCAAGTGGAGGGTGCTGATGAGGAAGAGACGGTGTTCCACAAACTTTGTTTTCTCCTGGCATTTTAGATGCTTTGTGTTTTCCCTCTGTGATGTTTCCTCAGTCTGTTTTCAGACTGCTGGTGTGTTCAGGTAGGCGGATGTGTCAGTGAGCGTGGCAGAGGGATGCTCCATGTGGGAGCTGCATCTGCATGAGGTGCCATCCGGCTCCAGAGAGAAACCCTTCCCTGCAGACCAGTGTGACAGAAAAATTATGTTCCTTTGCCTGCCATTAAACCAAAATATCACATTTCGGTTGAGTCATCCACAAACCTCTCAAGAAGCATGTAGGAGACTGTGGCTATTCTCCAGACAACAATTAGCAGAAGGTGGTTTTAATAAACCTGAAGCAATCTGCCACCACCAGGCTGGAAGGTGGAAGGCTGCTGGGGTGGAAGACAGCATTTCTGTAGCATAGCTGTGGCTCTGTCTCTTTTACACACACAAAAAACCACACACACGTACATTTTTCCCTCTTTCTCCATTCTCCAATTCATTTCCTTGCATTATCATGTAAATCACTCGACAGCAATTTCGGTTTTGGTTCAGAGATACTTTACGGTTTCTCAGTTGAAGCTGGGAAGTTGATATTTTTTTTCTTTACAGCTCTACCTCTGCAGGGACTGCACTATTTTTCCCCTTCTGCTTTATTGTGGAGCTTCATGAAGGTCTGCTTTGAAGTCAGGAGCTGCAGGTTTGTAGCTCGGCCTCAAGCAAGTGATCTCCTCCAGAAAGACGGTGTGAGCGAGCTTTGAGGAGCACGGCCTCCTGTGTCTACCAGCTGGGACCTGCATGGAGATGTCCTCAGCTCGCTTGTATCAAAAAGCCCCACCTTGAGTGCTGTGTCCATTTTTGAGACCCTACCATAAAAAAGACATTGAGGTGCTGGAGCGGGTCCAGAGAAGGGCAACGAAGATGGTGAGGGGTCTGGAGAACAAGTCTTATGAGGAGAGGCTGGGGGAGCTGGGGTTGTTCAGCCTGGAGAAAAGGAGGCTGAGGAGAGACCTTATTGCTCTCTACAACTCCCTGAAAGGAGGCTGTAGAGAGGTGGGGGTTAGTCTCTTCTCCCAAGTCACAGGTGACAGGACAAGGGGAAATGGCCTCAAGTTGTGCCAGGGGAGGTTCAGGTTGGATACTAGGAAAAAATTTTATACAGAAAGGGTTATTAAGCATTGGAATGGACTGCCCAGGGAAGTGGTTGAGGCACCATCCCTGGAGGTGTTCAAAAGACAGGCTGATATAGTGCTTAGAGACATGGTTTAGTGATGTTTCTTTATCACTTAGGTGGTGATGGCTGGACTAGATGATCTGAAAGGTCCCCTCCAACCTAGACAACTCTATGATTCTATGAAAGTGGGTCAGATTGGAAAAGTTCTACTATTTGACCCATTTAAATCTGGATAAACTAAAACTTGGTGCGGACCCTCAAATTATGTTACAGCCGCTCTTGTCAGAGGGATGCACACCCAGGGTTGCGCCAGTTCAATTAAACCAGTGCAATACCTCACGTTTAAGCAGATACATCTTCCAGTTTAGTACTGAACCTTTGACATGACATAGCTGGGTCCATACTCAGCTTAACAGAGCCAAAACCAGACCACTCTTGTAAAATTCAGAGTAAATATCATAGGCCTTATTCTCTTATGGTTTAATCTGGTAGTTATAACTCAGGCATTTCTCCATTAACTTCAGTCATGCTTCTTCTAAAACTGATGATAAAGGGAGGAGGACTCGCACATGCTTTGTTTCTTGTCTGGTCGAAGTTACAATTGCTAAAGCAAAATTGGTTTGTGTTTTGATTTCCCAGAACTCATAAAAACAAAGCGGGCAGCTGAGATCAGCATGATGAGTTAGACCAGCAAATCATTTGGGAATGGTGTTGAACCTCAAAAATAGTTTTGTATTATGATATTCATTGGTCTCTGGAGAACCTGAAGAAATCAGCCTGAATTCCTCTACCATGCTGCTCGATAGAGAGAGGAAAAATTCATGCTGACCAGAAATGGCCATGAAGAGAACATTTTTTTTTTAGGAAGTATCTGTACACTTGCTGCTCTTGGAAGTAGAAAACATTTTACCTTAAGCGCTCATACGTGCAAAAAACCGCAAGCAGAAAGCCAACACAGCATGTTCTAATACAAAATGAAATATGACCTTTTAAGGAACTTTAAGCTTTTGAAGAGTAAATGTTAAATCTATATATATTTCAAAGTATAATGGCTAAATTAGACACTGGAATCAAAGCTGTCCTGAATAAAACCATCCTCCCATTCAGCTTATGGTTAAAAATCAAAAGGTTTTGAAATATTGCTGTTATTAATCAATTTACTGCATGGGGAACCCTGCTGTGGGAAGCAGAGTGGCTGCCGTGCCTGTGCCCACACGCAGCTCCAGCAGCCCGAGTGCTGGAGGGAGTGAGGGTCCCTGGAAGTCAGATGCTGGTGGATCCAGCTTTTGTCCTGGGACTACCAAGGCAATGTCCAGAGGCACACATGGGCTTTCAGGCCATGGATAAAATGCAAGGTGAGATATTGCAAAGTGACATTCACCTCCTGGTCCTCACCACCTCTGCTGAGTGAGTTAGCCATTTGCAGCAAAAGAAGGTTCTTTCAATAAAAATGTTAATTACTGGATACTGATGTTTGAAGATCCTGTAGCTTTCCTTGATCTACAAATTATTATGCTGCAATGTTATCAGAGAATGAAAACATTGAGTCAAACCCAGTTTTATCCTGTTAAAACTCCTACTCACTCTTATTTTGAAACAAATTTACTTATTTTGAAAGGAATTATTTTGAAGAGAATTTGAAAAGAAAGAACACAAATGCAAGTATCACCTTTGTATTAAGTATAGATACTTATTTAAAGAACCTCTGATCCAACTGAGCATAGTGAGATAGTAAGAACTGAAATAAATTTAGATATTGAGAGATTTCTTATTGATATATTAATAGACAGGTGTTCCTTGGCCCCAACAGTTCTCCCCACCCTCAAATAAACAAACTCATGGTATCCTTTTCCCTTCTTGAAAATAATCTCCAGAAAGTTTTCTTACTGTTTAAGAGTATGTTGGCTGTTCATATGCCAGTATTTAAAGTCACAGTCACATACAGCTCCATTCTCTTATAACCACCTTGTGGGTAAGAGCTGGGGAAAGAGCTTGGCCCAGCACGGGGATAAAACACAGGGAGATTGTCAAATACAGGGAAGAGCTATTGCAAAACCAGCAGGAGTGGACAAATACCAGATGCCAGCATCAGCCAAACCATCTATAAATGAAATGACCAGCTTGCTAGCCTACTAATATTTGAAATATGAACAGGAAATCCACAAAATACTGCCATTTGAAATACGTGACCTCATCTTTTTAGCTCCTTGGACTCATCACCTGAGTATCGATGTTTATAGCGCATAAAATTCAAGCCACAGTAGGAGCATTACCTGGGGCTGCATTTGCACGGCTGAGCGCTCTGCTTTCAATGCAGAAACAGTTTGGACAGAGACTCTCTGGTGTCCAGCAAGGCTGGCCTGGAAATGTATAAAGTTCCTGCAAAAAAAGTTTAGTTCTATTTCATTGTTATAAATTACAACCTTTGGTAGACAAATCTGCACTGCAGATGCTACCTGGGCACAGTTCCCCTCCAAGTAGCCATGGTGGGGAGACAGCAAGAACATAATGACTCTCTTGAGTTGTACAAGCTCAGCCCAGAGCAAGGCCTGGAGCTTTTCCTCCACTTCCAGCCCCTGTGTCTGTGTGTTTTAATGTCTTCATCTGTTCCCATGCTGCACTACGCAGACACGAGGGTTCATTTTCCAAAGCATCTGTGCCAATGCCTGTTTCTTTACAGAACACCTCAGCATCAAGACTAACAACAGAATGAGCTCGGAAAAAAAAGTTCAGTGTCAAATATTTTAGTTAATTCAACTTTCATATTATGCAGCAAAAATACTCCTATGATGCAATGAAATTTTATTTCTTAAAGTAACATTTGAAATCTCTTATAAACAGACAGTAAAAAAACTCTGTAAATGGAGAAGTGACCTTGAAAAGGAATCCAGAAGTTATAGCTGTGTGTCTGCAGAGAAAGACATGGTTTGTTTGTGCCCCATGTCTCAGGGCATTAGTCAGGAGTTTGCTCCTAGACATCAGAATGTGAATTGAAATATCATAATTCCTGATGCAGGCACACAAAGCCCTCCGCTGTCCTAATTCAGAGAATAGATTATTCCTTTTTTTAAATATAAACCCAAATATTTTCCCCTCTGTAATGCAAGAGACAGTTTGAGCAAAACTGTACTAGCAGTCTTGATATTCTAACAAGATTTCTGAAAATCATTTTTATGGTCTCAAGTTATTCCCTTCATTAGATAGAGAAGCCGATCGGGAATGTCCAGGCTTGGTTCCCCCCAAGAGATGAATATGGAGATGGAGATAGCAATGAGATGCTCACAAGCTGACCAGAGCATATGAAAGAAGCATTTGAAGACAGTAAATAGCCACTTCTTATCTGCACCACCACTGCTGCTTTTTTTCGTGTTTTTTTTTTTTTATTTTTCTCTGGGAGAGGAAGCCCCAGGGAAATACTATTCCTGCACAGAGTGCTGTTGCAGGATTGCTCTCCCCATCGCTGGTGGGTATGGGTCACCCAAGGTCACACTCTGCATGTTCAGCTGAAGGCTCAATTTCATTATGACAACTGAATTTTGGGGGACATGAGATATATATACTTGGTGGAAAGAAAGCCATTTTTTACCATTTTTGGACTAAACACGCATAAAGCTCCTTAAAAGTCAGCTGAGAAACAGGCATGACACCCTCAGGACTGTTCTTTCCACCAACATAGTAATTGGATGCTCTCAGATGCTGCTGCTTCTTCCTCCCTGAGCACATCCTCCTCCCTCTCAGGCCAGTGACCTGCATTGCCTGCTTCTGCCCAGGCAACAGCCCTGCCTTCCTCATCCCTCTGCCCCCACCAGGCTCAAAAACGGAGCTGGCAGCAATTGGGGTTCCTGCTGTGATGTCCAGGTGAGATGATGTGGAGCGATGTCTGGTGAGATGCCTGCAGTGATGCACATTGAGACACCATGGTGGGATGCCTGCTGTGATGCCTTCTACATGTAGTCATCTTTCAAGACAAGTACGACCAAGCATTTAAATCTTTGTCTTTTTTTTTTTTCTTTCCCCAGAGTGCACATGTGCTGTGTGCAGATATGCAAATATATTAAAATATTTGTTTTTTACAGACTCTCTTGTTCCAGAAGGAACAGTCCCAGACAATCCAGGATCCAAAGCCATGCTTCCAGGCCAGCCCTCACCAAGTCTTTCAGTCTTCCCTGAATGCTGGCACAGCCATCAGCTGGTAGCCCCTCTCCTGCAACTACCAGAGATGTTCTTCACAACCAGCATCAATGACATGAACACACTAACAGCAAGTTCAGACCATAAGCACATTCAGCGGTTTTTCAGCAGCCACAAGCTTTCTAGTAAGACTCTGCAGTGCCTGGCAATGCCCCCCCGTGCCCCTGAGGGCGCCCAGGTAGCTCTGGTCATGAAAAGACTTCCCTGTGCCCAACATCCAGCCTGTGCAGAGCTTCCCGTCCCACATCTCAGGAGAGCGTCACCAGAATCCACATGGAGAAACCTGCATCTTTCTCAGCTCCTCCAAGGCTCCCCTGGGCCCCTCGGGCACCAGAAAGGATCTTCTGCTCCAGCAGCACTGTTTGTGTTGCAGGAAATGGAAGAGCATCTCATCCTTGTGAGCATCAAATCCTCTTATTTGTATTCTCAGGAAATCTTTCTTGTCCAGGACCTCTTCAATTCTGATTTCAAATGTTATGAAACATTCAAATGCAGACTTCTGTCATGTATGATTTCAGAATATATTATCTGCTGCAATACACATTTAATACAGTTTCTTGGCCATGATGGTTATTACTACACTCCAGCACAATGGCTCTAAAATTACACTGGCAAGAACACAGAACTGCTGTAAGAAACTGGGGAATCAAATTTATATGAATTACTTTAAGAGAAATTCTGCAGGTATATTTTTCTCTTCCAGGAGGGATGTGTATTAGGAATTACCTTTAAAAACTAAAACTACACCAGTGAGATTACTCTCTATTTGATGTCTTCTATTTTTAATGAACTGCAATCATCCTAAAGCAATAAAAAAGTTAACATGGATCGCTATGTATCCTTTGCAATGTGACTAATGACCCTGTCAGCAAGTTCCATATTGAAATTTTAATATACATCTATAACTTTAAAAAATGAGAATTTCCATCATACAGTTAGGCAAGGCAAGTTTTATTAGCTGAAGAAGGGCTAAAAATAGTCATACACTTCTTCATTCAGTCCAGGTATATGGCCTGTTTTCTAATTGAGTATTTTCTGAGAACCTGAGTGATGGCAGATACCCTCTGACCAACCTGCCCCCCACTTTGCTTGGCTCTCTTCACCAGACTGTGCACAGGTACCCAATGTTCGCTCAGCACCATGTAAGTCCCTCCTGCCATTCAGGGTGCATGCAAGGAACCAAGGGATGCTTTTCCTCCCACAGCTGCAACACTTTGGGTCTTGAAATAACAGAGAAGACAAAAGTTCTATTTCCTAAATATATATTTCCTAAATATAAGTGAATTTAAGCACAGAATTATCTCTCCTAAAGATGCACTTGAAACAGTTAAGTCCTAGGATCCTGTCATAGCATCATAGGATCATAGAATGGTTAGAGATGGAAGGGACCTTAAAGATCATCTAAGCCAACCTCCCTGCCATGGGCAGGGACACCTCCCACCAGACCACATTCCTCAAAGACCCATCCAACCTGGTCTTGACCACTCCCAGAGATGGGGCTTCCACAGCTTCTCTGGGTAACCTGTTCCAGTGTCTCACCACCCTCACAGCAAAAATTTTCTTCCTAATATGTCATCTAAATCTACCCTTTTCCAGTTTGAAGCCATTACCCCTCATCCTATCATTATATGACCTTGTAAAAAATTCCTCTCCAGCTTTCTTGTAGGCCCCTTCAGATACTGGAAAGCTGCTATAAGGTCTCCTCAGAGTTTCTTCTTCTCCAAGATGAACAACCCCAACTCTCTCAGCCTCCTGTCCTCACAGGAGCGGTGCTCCATCCCTCTGGTCATCTTCGTGGCCCTCCTCTTGACCTATTCCAACAGGTCCATGTCCTTCTTGTTCTTGTGGGCTCCAGAGCTGGACACAGCACTCCAGGTTGGGTCCTGCCCTAGGATCCCTATGCAGTCACTTCATGAGCTGAGTATCACTGGAGATGGGCTTGGTCCCTCTAAAATCTGGTTACCTTCACAGAGCTGCATGGTCTTCTTCACTATGTAATGGTGGAGCCTGAAGCAACCACACATCTCCAATAGGTATCTGAGCTAAGTGTCAGGGGACAGGGGAGGTGAACGTGGCACTAACAGCAGCGACAGAGGCACTTGGTGTCTGTGACACTGTGACCCTTCACTGCGAATACAGCCTATGCATCTAAGCAATTTGATGGACTTGGGAAGAGAAAGATCTCTGCTGCTATAAAACTAAGCAGTGTCTCTCTACATCCAATTTCCTTATAGAAATAATAAACATTTAAACTTTAAAGTTTTGGTATATATATTTGCTGGGGGAAAAAACTCCCTCCCTGAGAACCTGCTCAGGCTCCTAGAGTAAAAAGGAAAAGAAGAAATCTCATATACCTGTCCTTGTGCTTAACCCTGTGATGATGTTTAGCAGCTGGGGAATGTCAACACCCATGGCCATCTCTGGCTGATTTTGCTGTCAGGGAAAAGAACAGAATGGGTGTATAATGTATGTGAGATGATCCACTGTTACATAGGACATTTAAGGCGTTCTCATAATTTAAGGTGATGCCATGCTCTCAGTTTGCTAGAAATCCCTTCTCTGTGCTCAGCAACAATAATGGGGGTCACATGCAGACTAAAATAAGGAAATACCTTCACATTTCTCCATCAGCATCAAAGGCAGCAATATGTATGACACAGAGCAGGTGGCCTGGGAGGTCTGATTTCCAGTTCGGGCTCTATTCCTACTCCCACAGCTTCCAGATGAGTCATCTCTCATGACTCTGCTTATCCATCTGTGCTCCTCAATACCCATTCACACCTCAGCTGGCAGCACCCTGAGGACTGTTAGCTGACAATTATTGGGACAATAACTAAAGTCTGATTGATTAAAATTTAAATGCACTTTTTAAATAAAAAACACATCCTGAAAAGATGGTACGCGGTGCTGCAGAAACCAGTGTTAGCCTCAGGAATTATGCTCAGGATACTGCTGGTCCTCACCTTGTAAAATCAAGCTCAGCTTGTAAAATCAAACCATTACCTTACTATCGCCCATCCTTCTCAAAAATGATGGGCAGTCAATTAGTTAATATCTAAATGTATGAAAACTTGATGAAAACTGCTCTATAATGCAAAGTACATGGTAAGTGCTGGTAAAATATGCAGAGAACAAAGTACGTACATTTTCTATCATGTGCTCACATTAAGTTTGCACTATTTGAAATGCAGGTTAATCCTGTGACT
Organism: Scolopax mira; assembly: GCA_004320125.1. Lineage (NCBI taxonomy): Eukaryota > Metazoa > Chordata > Aves > Charadriiformes > Scolopacidae > Scolopax > Scolopax mira. The sequence continues at coordinate 103,319 of BJBW01002223.1, read as the reverse complement.
GTCAATTAGTTGCAACACAGTGATATTCATATGGGGCTTTCATCAAAAGTTCCTCACATTTTCTGAATTACAGAGAGATAAATAATGAAATGCTGCATTTTAGTGAGTCATTGTATCTGTATCCAACAGCTATAGAAGCACAGAAAGTTAGACTGTCTGTGCGACCAAGTCATGGGAACCAAGTGTAATTTAAGCTGTGTCTGGATGATGGAAGTATTTACACTCTTGCAGCAAGATCAAGCATTTTGCTGAACCTCTGTCCAAGTGACTAAACACAACATCAGAGACAAAGCCACAGTTTTGTGCCAGGCTCCTGAGCACAGCCTTGTGTGCCTTCCCTGGGTGGCACTGGAACAGGGGATGAGGCCACCATCAGCTACTCAAGTTCCCCCATTCCACCACCTCAGCTGGTGTCACATGGGGCAAGAGACTCATCTGAAACACATTATCCTTTAAGGTAGATCATACCTGTCAAATAAATATTTGATTTAAAGATGGCTCATAGTGGAGGACTGGTCATGACTGATAGTGGGGTTTTTTTCCAAAAATCAGCTATTTTATTAAAACTATCTATTAATTATTTTTAATGACCCTCTCCTGAATCCATCTAGCTTTGACTTCAGCCACTAGATTTTGCTATAACTTCATCTGATACACTGAAACGTCCATAGTAAAGTTTGTTCCTCAAATAAACAGCTACAAGGATCAAAGCTGACCCTCAATCTTCACTTTGTTAGGCTAAGTAGATGAGCTCTACTTAGAGAGTCTGACAACAAATGCACTTTTCCCAATACTTTGTTTAATCTGTGACTCACCCCTAAACTGTCCCAGTGACAAATGATTATCCAAACCACCACAGCTCACTAATGATCACCACACTGCCAAATGAGGAGGTACAATAACTCATCTACTCCTGCTTGCTATTTTCCTGCCTGCTTGCATTTCCCCTGATAGCATTAGGCTATCATAGTGGAATAAGAGGAAAATTCAGGCTGGAAGGGACCTCAGGAGGTTGACTCCAAGATCAGCTCCAGCTACTCAGAGCTTCATTCAGTTGGTATTGAAAGCCTCCAAGGAGTGAGGCTGCAGAGCCTCTCTGGGTGGCTCTGGGTGGGGGGTGTCATCATGGGGAGAACCCACCCAAACCTCTTATCTTTTAGCTTGTGCCCATTGCCTCTTGTCCTCCTGCCCTGTACCACCATGCAGAGCCCAGCTCTTCTATGTCCTCCCCATAGGCAATGAGGCTGCCCTTCTGTCCTCCCAAAGCCACACGCTTCCTGGCAGGAGAGAAGCCCCATGCTGTATAACGAGGCTCACCAGATGTGTCACTACCTCCTGCTCTTCAGCAACAATTTGGCCATGGCCAGAGGTAATTTGAGCCGCTCAGCATCCATGGCCTGTCCTCCCTCCTCTTTTACCCATTTCATGAAGTTTGGGTCAGCTGCGAGTGTTCCCAGTAAGGATTTTGCAGCCTTCCAGTTCAGTGATGATCTGATTCATCTCAGGAGGCCCAAGCAGAAATTAAACCTCAGACAGCCCTAATAAGGAAGGCAGACACGGCGATAATAGCAGCAGTGTTAGAGAAGCCTTACCTCATGATGCTGGAATTAGGGTGGGCCACCAGCCCCAGTACCCAGCCTCTGCGTTGACAGGGTCTGTATCGGCATCAAGCATCAGGGGTGATGTGAGTTGTGAAGTAACGTATTTAAATTTGGAGTGTGTGCTGGTTTTGGCCCAGATAGAGTTAATTTTCTTCACAGTAGGTACTGCGGGGCTGCGGTTTTGATTTGTGCTGAAAACGGTGTTGATAATATAGAGGTGTTTTTGTTGTTGCTGAGCGGGGCTTACACAGAGTCGATGCCATTTCTGCTTCTCACGCCCCCATCAGTGCGTGGGCTGGGGGTGCAGGAGGACGTGGGAGGGGACACAGCTGGGACAGCTGACCCCAACTGAACAAAGGGATATTCCATGCCGTATGGCATTGTGCTCGGTACATAATGCTGGGAGAAGAAGAAGGGAGTGAAGGGCATTTGGAGATATGGCATTTGTCTTCCCAAGTCACCATTACATGTGATGGAGCCCTGCTTTCCTGGAGGTGGCTGAAGACCTGCCCGCCCATGGGAAGCAGCGAATGAAGCCCTTGTTTTGCTTTGCTTGCGTGCATGGATTTTGTTCTACCTATTAAATTGTCTTTATCTCAACCCACAAGTTTTCTCACTTTCACCCTTCTGATTCTCTCCCCAGTCCTGCTAGAGGGGGAGTGAGGAGTGACCAAGCAGCTCCATGGTGTGATGTAGTGATAAACTGGTTCTGATGAGCTGCTAATGCATTATTACATTTTATACATTGTGATTTTTATGATGGCTGATGCCACTTCCTGCACCTTGCACAATCCCTGCGTGCTGTTAGAGGGTTGGTAGAAAATAATTTGGTTTGTGGCTATAACTGAGGCGGGCATCTGGAGTTGGTCCCTGACATCCCCGTGCACAGAAGTCGAATCAAATGGGCAGATTTCAATAACGAGGCCAATAATGAGTCACTTCAAATCAAATGGTGTGACCCAATTATACTGGTGTTTGAAATTCTACAGTGCCTGCAAATATTTTTAATAATTTAAATGGGAAGAAAAAGAGTAAAGAAAGTCAAATTTGCTGTTAATGTGTCAATAACATCAGGGCAAACTTTTCATACTACTAATACATTAATAAAATGTACAATATTGTCTAAATAACTGCCTAATTGTCTAACTAAGCTTCTGCTTATTTTTGAAGACCAAGAAACTTTTTAATTTATGTCTAATCCACCCTCAAATAACCAATTAGAAAAGGAGATAGAATTAATTTCTGATCTATTGATGAATGGAAACAGCTAATTAGTTTTATAGTATTCGCTCATGGGTCTTCCCATGACCCAGGTGAAAGAACCACACACACAGCCCCTTCTGGCCTCAAGCGCTGCAACACCAAAGCACCAGCAGGACACGTGGAGACCCTCAGGGGACAGGCACCTTGCACTGGTTCTGGTACTTCACCAGGGTCAAGTCTACATGCTAAATCCTCCTACAACACCTGGCAGATCACCACGGCTCTGGGATCTATGTGAAGAAAAGCCTAAAATATTTCCAGTGTCCATTTTGCAGAGGAAGAGTTGTCTCTGACTTGGTCTTCCTACTTGTGCAGGAGGACGTTGTCCCTGGCCAGGTGGTCCTGGGGGTAACACTCCACACTGGCTGTTCTGGCCCCTGGCACATGCTCCTTCCTAGAACACACTTCTCTTCACATTGATAGTCTCAGTTTAATTATTCAAGCAATATTATAACTAGATCCACACACAAATTTCGCAGCACCCACATCCATCCCCAGGAGACATGGAAGTGATGGAGCAGCGCTCCACTTCCACAGATCTCCTCATGCTTAAGGGTTTTCCATTATTTTGACACACACATTTTCTTCCTGTGAAAAGTGACAAATTTATTAAGTCTAACATAGTTGTCCTGGAAACTTTCATACAAGATGACAGCTGAAAAATGAGACCCGTATAACTAAGGGCTGAAGATATCTGCCTAAATTGACTGTGATAAATAAACAGCTCCAGGCCAAATCCTGCCAGGATCAAATGAGATGAAGCACTGGCAGGTAAGACCCCTGTGACAGCAACACTACCAGGCCAGGGAGTAATTGCAGCACAGTTAATTTAGCCCAGTACTTAGAGGGGGGAAAAAAAAAAAAAAAAAAAAGAAAAAGCAAATATACTTCACTAAAAGATGTGCAACACAATGTGGTGCTGCCCAGGCTTCTACCCCTGCACCCATTACACTTCCATCCCACTCCCTCCACAGCCTCTTCATGCCTACCCTAAAAAAAAGAAAGAAATGACTGCCCCTTGCACAATTATACCTTATATAGTTTTCAACCAGTTCATCTAAATACCAGTCACAGCCTAACTATGGGAGCAGAGTCTCCAGAGGAAGCCGCAGGGCAAAATGCAGCCCCTCTCCCTTGCAGCTACGTGCTGGTACCAGTATCCAAACTAACTGCTTTAAGGTTGCAGTCTCTGAGCTGTCAAGACTTGATTCCTTCTCCATCTCTCCTCCCTAAGGGCCAGAAGTCAGGCTGCGTCTTCTTCAAATGCAGTGCAAAAATGGGTGCCTGAGTGAATATAAAGCAGTGACCCCAACTGTGCATTGACATTCAGCTGCTGCTGCCTTGCTCACGGGAACGGCATCAGGTGCTTGTACTCGCAGGAAAAACTCATGTGGTAAAACACATCCAGCTGTGCTTTGCAAGTCCCAGTTTGCTGCTCATCTTCCACGAAGAGAGGAGGGCCAGTCACGGGGGTGACACCACATCTATCAAATATAATACTCAAAAACCTCCCAGTTTGGTTTTTTTTTTTCTTTTTTTTTTTCATAAAACCTTGTTTTTTGAGGGTAACTGGTTCTTAAAAGTAATACATGGCTTCCAGAATGAGTGTATAAAGGATATTGCAGTAATACCTGCCCAACAGCAGCTTCTTGAGGTGGAAGCAGTCACTTTGGCCACTCTGACCCTGGAATCTGAGGCTCTGCAGACTTAAGCACCTTATTCAAACACAGACCTGTTGGAGTGGTTTGAGAGAGGAGGGTCATGAAGATGATCAGAGAAATGGAGCATCTCTCCTATGAGGACAGGCTGAGACGGTTGGCGTTGTTCAGCCTGGAGAAGAGGAGGCTCCGGGGAGATCTTATAACCCCTTCTAATACCTAAAGGGGGCTACAGGAGAGACAGGGAGGGACTCTTTATCAGGGAGTGTAGTGACAGGACAAGGGAGAATGGTTTTAAACTGAAAGAGAGGAGATTTAGATTAGATATTTGGAAGAAATTCTTTACTGTGAGGTTGGTGAGACATTGGAGCAAGCTGCCTAGAGAAGCTGTGGATGCCCCATCCCTGGAGATGTTCAAGGCCAGGCTGGATGGGGCTTTGAGCAACCTGGTCTGGTGGGAGGTGTCCCAGCCCACGGCAGGGGGGTTGTATTAGATGATCTTTAAGGTCCCTTCCAACCCAACCCATTCTATGATTCTATGGTCAACAGCAACTAACAAGCACGAGTGAGCCCAGCTCTAGCAGGAGCTGAATCTAGGAAACATGCTCGGTAACAAGAAAATCAGAGAGATGCCAACACAGCAGCTGTGGGTGCAGAGCCTGCACGAACTCTCTCTGGTGGATAGCACCCAGCTCTGTGACCAAGTCTGCTGTCTTGGGTTTCTTTTGATCATGGCTTTTACTTTTCAAGGAAATCTAGGTGTCTTACAGCTGTGTCAAATCTATGGAGCATCTCACAGAGCCACTCACAGTCAACTTGCAGAGGAAGAGGATGGTCATACAGCCGGCACCAATGTGCGTCAACATTGAGATTAGGTGCCATGGAACACCCAACCTCTGCACCCACATCCCACCCAGGGGAAGCTAACAGTGTGTTCAGAGAAAAGTGAGCAAGTGAATCATGGAGCAAAGACTTACGTCATCACAGCTCCAGATCAAAAGACAAAGCTGTCAAATGAAAACATGTTTCAAGACAACTCCAGCTATCCTGTCTCTGGGGGATGCCCACAGATGGTCAGTGCATCTTCCCTGGGGATAGGGAGCTCATAGATGGAACAAAACCAGCTTTCCAGCCTTCATGCTCCCATCCTGACTTCATCCTGACGGAGACATGGAACTGGTGCCAGGGGCTGGTGGAGGCTGGCTTGGAGATGGAGCCAGAACCACCACAGACCAGAAACTCTCTGCAGCTGAGCACTTCTTTGGAAACCACCTACAGTGTCCATAAGGCCACAAGCTCTGGGTTGTGAAACTCAAAAGCAGAGTGTTAGATCTTGCTTTGCTTTAATTTTTAACTTCTTTTCCACTTTTATTTGTTTTCTTATTTTCAAACACGTGGTAGGAGCTCAGGCTGAAAAGAAGATGATTGGGACCAGCCAGCTCTGGCCAAGCTCTGAGTGCAGGGGAATCAAGGCATGAAGGCACTGTCACCTGCAGATGCTGTCACCCTTGCCATGTCATTTCAAATGTGCACACAGGCCAGTGACCCTCCAGCAGGCAGCAGGACTCAAATCACCCAATTATGGGCAGAGGAAGAATTTAGCCACACAGATGGGAGCTGTGCTGTGGAGCTTGCCCTCAGAGGCAGGGGTAACCCTCACCCCTTTTATCTATTAGTCCTGGTGGAGCCCAGATGGTGCCCTGAGAGCCCAGGAGAAGAGGATGAGACCCAAAATAATCACAAAATTGCTATTGCCTATTTTATTACCAGAAGACAAGACAGAGTGAGGATGTTGTCACTACCTTACCACTTACCAATGCCACTCATTCACCTCCCCATGCTTCCAAAATTAGCACAGAGTCTCTACAGTCCTCAGGGGAACCGCACAGCCATCACCACACTGCAGAGAGCATGATGAACCATTCCCCAGGGGTGCCCAGCTCCTTGTCTACTCCATCACAGCCAAGATGGTCTTCACCTTCAAAGCTGTATTTAACTTTGTCTTCAAGTATGTGATTTGCTGCTGTTGCTGCACAGGAGGTTTGGGCACAGCACGCAAGGCAGGACTAGTCTGCAGGTCAGGCCACCAGAACTGCATCTGCTTTGCCCATCCATTGAACCTGCCCACTGCGCAGTCCAGCCCAACACCTGGAGCTGTGGGGAACACTGATTTGAGTGTTTGATTTGAGTAATGGTGTTTCACAGTTCACAGCTTGGACAGACAAAGGGCACTCATGGACAACTGCAATGCCTCCATGGGCAGGTGGGTGATTATCAAGTTGCTCTGACTCAATGGCAGCTCTTAGCCCAGGAGTAACTGCCCTGAGCAGCTTAAAACCTAACACAGCTCTGGGCACATGAAATCAAGCATTTCAGTAGTTCTGGGGAAGATGCATGAAGAAGAAGGAGAGCCCCATACCAGCTACCCAAGGTTGCTTGTCCATTATGAAAATGCAGTTTAATAGCTGTGGTAGGGAGAAGCATCTTTGGAGAGAAGATTTCAAGAAAGACAAGATTGGTCCTTTTTTTTCAGGGATATGGACTGGGATTGTTGCACATGCAGTGGGGAACACACCAAAAGCAAACACAGCTTTGGAGAAAGAAGCAGGCTGAAAGAAGCTGCCTTCAATCAGCCTTCACCAATTTTGTGGTCTTTTTTTGATTTTAAAAGCATGTGAAAGGTCTTTATGTGCTGCTGGATGAAATACGCACATGAATGCGAGCACTATTACCCTTGGCTGTGATGAAGCACCGAGGCTGGCAAACCCTGCTAAGCAAACCTACGCACCTCTGAGAAACCTCACATGCTGGGGTATTTCACATGAGACCTTGCTGCACTCCCAGATCCTTTCAGAACGTTTCAGTCAGGTCTGCAAGCTCTGATCTTCTGCAGAAATGCCAGCTCTGATCTTCTGCAGAAAAGCTGTAGCAATCTGCTGCCTAGAAGATTCACTTCACTGCCCTTTGAGAGATCACCAGCACTAACTGGCAGCCCATTAACAAAGGTTAACAAAACCCACAAAAACAACCAACTCATTAAAAAAAAAGAAGCTTCATCAGAAAATAGATCTTCAGAAACAATCTCCTCCAACAGAAGACATGAACTGTCATTTCTGAGCTGCTGCATGTTGATCAAGAGGAAATCCAGCATCATTCCCCAATGACCAGCAACTCTAGCAGTTAAGAGAGGGAGAGGATTCATATTTTTTTTCAGCACTTAGTCTAACTGCATGACCAAACAGCAGCAGGGGAGTGGTCGTAGTGACCCACATCTGAACAGAGCTGTACATCTCACAGTGTATCAATAAATGCCAAGCAGAAAAGCTTTCACCGGCTTTCCCTGAGAGCTGGATCCAAACACATTCAAGCAAGGTTTTCACAGCATTGCCCCATTTCCTGGCCTTTAAAACCATCACCTGCACATCTGGATCCCTTCAGTGATGAGTGGTGTCCCTCAGGGGTCTGCAGTGGGACCAGTGCTGTTCAATATCTTCCTCAATGACATAGCCAGGGGGATTGCCTGCACCCTTTGTAGGTTTGCTGATGACACCAGGCTGAGTGGTGCAGTGGACACACCTGAGGGATGGAATGGCTTCCAGATGGACCTGGAAAAGCTTGAGAAATAGGACCGCATGAACATCATGAGGTTCAACAAGGCCAAGTGTGGGGTCCCACACACACATCAGGCCAACCCCCAGTATCAATACAGGCTGGGGGATGGAGGGATTGAGAGCAGTCCTGACAAGAAGGACTTGGAGGTAAAGGTAGATGAAAAGCTTGACATGAGCCAGCAATGTGTCCTCACAGACCAGAGAACCAACCATATCCTGGCTATCCTGGACTGCATCAAAAGAAGTGTGGCCAGCAGGTCAAGGGAGGTGATTCTGCCCCCTCTACTTCACTGTGGTGAGGCCCCACCTGGAGTACTGTGTCCAGTCTGGGGCTCTCAGCACAGAAAGTGACTGGGGTGAATCCAGAGATGGACACAAAGATGATCAGAGGGCTGAAGCACCTCTCCTATGAGGACATGCTGAGAGAGTTGAGGTTGTTCAGCCTGGAGAAGAGAAGGCTCCAGGGAGACCTTATAGCAGCCTTTCAGCTTGTAAAGGGGGCTTATAAGAAAGATGGGGACAAACCTTTTAGCAAGGCCTGTTGCAATAGGACAAGGTGTAATGGTTTTAAACTAAAAGAGAGGAAATTCAAACTAGATATAAGGAAGAAATTATTTGTGATGAGGTTAGTGAAACACTGGCACAGGTTGTCCAGAGAGGTGAGAGATGCCCCATCCCTAGAAACATTCAAGGTCAGGTTGGATGGAGCTCTGAGCAACCTGATCTAGTTGAAGATGTCCCTGTTTATGGCCAGGGGTTTGGACTGGATGACCTGTAAAGGTTCCTTCCAACCCAAACCATTCTATGTACAGCATAAAACAGCAACCACCCCTATGGCCATTCAAAGACTATCTTTTTTTTTTCTTTATAACCAAGACCAGGACATAGCTGGTCTTTCTCCAGCAGCAGGCTTTTCTCCCCAGGGTTTAAAAGCCCAAATATGTTAACACAAAGAACACTTGACAGACAGTCCCATACTGTGGAGACACATAGAAATATGCAATTTATGGTGAAAATTAGGTTTGTGTTGCTCTTTTATTATGATTTCTCAGCTGTGAGAGCTTGTCCACTCAAAGAAATTCGGCTCACAAGCTGCATGGCCAAATCTCCAATATAAACAAGCCTCTGTTTCTGCAGAAGCATTTAATTCGGTATGAAAGATAAGAATTTAGGTACACACTAGCAAAATTGAGAAACAGCTATGAAATAAGCAAACAAGTTTTCAAAGAATCTTGCTGTATTTCACACTCAAGAAAAACAACTCAATACTGGCTGCTTAGATTAGGTGACAGTTATCAACATGATGTAATCATTCTGAAGAGAAGGTATTCTTAGGATCACAGATTCACAGAATCACAGAATCTTCATGGCTGCAAGGGACCCTTGAGATCATCAAGTCCAACCATACACACGCACACACAAAAATCAAACAAAAAAACCTCAAACAAACAAACAAAAAAATTTATCAGCTAGTCACTTCAGAGCACAGAATGAGCAATAAGAGATAACCAAGAACTACTGTGCTATAACACCATCTAGGGGACTTAGTCACATCTCAGCTCATGAGAGGCATTTGCCCAGCTCTAGGTGAGAAGGGCACCACTTCAAGATACCACTCTTCTAGCCCCAAAGCCCCACTTTTCCTGCCTTTTCTATACAACTTGCACAGTTCTTAAACCCTCCTATTTTTACCTGCACCACACGTCTCATCCTTTACTTTCAGTTTTCATTTAATATTACCATGTATGGTGCTACTCTAGTCTTCATTTTCCCTGCCTGTTGCCACTGATGATACATGAACCTAAGTATGTGCTGTACAAAATCAAATACTTTAGAAGGGATTAGGCTGGTTAGACACAATGGAAGGAAAAACTTATTTTAAAAAGCTGGTAAGCCCATGAATGCAGGATAATTTGCTACAACAAGAAAAAGTAAAATTAAACCTGACTTTGGAAATTGACTGTCCAGCTTCTGTTCGCATCAAGATTAGCACTGAAGAGTACAATGCATCTCCCTCTTCTTCCTGTTCATCTCAGACTTTACTGAGCGCAGTTGCAGCCAAAGTCCTCAGTTCACACAATGCATGGGCACTCTGGGTCTCACTATTTCTGAATAAGGTAGAATCATAGAAAAGTTTGAGTTGGAAGGGAGCTTTAAAAATCATCTAGTTCAAACGCTCTGCCATGGGCCGGTGCATCTTCAACTAGATGAGGTTGCTCAAAGCCCTTCCAACATGACCTTGAACACTTCCAATGATGGGACATCCACAAGTTCTATGGGGAAACCTGTTCCAATGTCTCACCACCCTCAGCATAAAAAAATTCTTCCTTACATGCAATCCAAATAGACACCCTTTAATTTAAACACACTGCCTCTTGCTCTGTTGCTCTCAGGTAAAAAGAGAGTGACAGCTTTGGTAAAAAGTCTCTCTCCATCTCTTTTTTAAGCCCCCTTTACAGGCTGGGGTTTCCTGCTCTACATCCCTCCCCTTGCCAAGCAGCTTCCTCAGTGTCTGCAGGCTGAAGCCCATCCATTCTATATACATTATAGCTGGAAAGGATCACTCTTTAGACCTCACAAATAAAACAAAGCATTCATTTCATGCTCTGACTCCAGAGTGTTTGCTTAAAGTAAGGCACTCCCCTCCTCAGGAGAATTTTTATTGCGTAATTTATATCCTACTTCTCTTTCCAGCACTCTTTATACGTTTCTAGGAACATGTTTTTTTAGCACTGGGGAGGATAAGCCAGAGGAGACCCAAGTGGACACAGAATTGCCTGCTTCATGTTGTCACACCTTATGGCAACAGCCATGCTGGTTTGGAAACCTGGTGTGCATGAGAGTCCAAATATATGGACCACTAGGGAGCCCCACCTTCTGATTTAACACAAACATAAAGCTGAGGGAGTATCAGCTCTGCTGCCTCATTAGGTTTGAGATAAAAAAAATTAACTCTTCCCTGCTAGAAAGGGGTGCAGTATGATATCACTGTGTACCAGAAGGGGATTTCCCCATGTTGCTAATCAACTACAATTTCTGAACACTTGGCAGGGAGCTTTGTAGCTGTTGGCAGGTAACCATCCACCAAATGCCAACTAGCAATCTGAAGGCAGAAAAAAAATAATCCTTTTTTTTTTGGTTTTTTTTTTTTTAAATTTTACACATCTGCATTGGAGATGAGGCTGTGCTTCTTCAGGAAAAAAAAATTCTGGCAATTGGCAACCGTTGCTTAACAATTCCTATATTTAACTCCAAGGGATAGAAAATGACTCATTTCCAGGACTCTGAGTGAATGGCTGCTCCACACTTTCCCTGTGTTTACATGTACTTGTTAAACAAAAGTTCAATTTTTCGTCTCCTCAGAAAAACTCATTGTACAGAAAAAAATCTAGTCTGAAAATTCAGGTATGCCTTTATTCCTGTTGATATAGCCAAATATATGATATTATCCAGCTGTGCTTATGTCTGTGTGAGGAGTATCAGCGAACAGACAGGCTTCTGCTCTGTTTTATCACTCCGAGTTAGAGAAGACTTCACTAAGATAAAAGGAGTATTTCAGTACTAATAATAAACTGGGAAACATTGTGCTAATCTGCTTTTTTCATGATAAACCAGGGTAAATAATTTTTCTGTTTTTTAAAAAATGTGATTAGAAACATTAGTCTGCTGTAAGAAAAAATATTTGTCTGTTCTTAAACTTATCCACAATCTCAAAAATGGGTAAAAGTGACCTTTTCACTACTGCATGCTACGTGCACTTATGATGATGAGATCAATGGTTGAAAAATCACTTGTAATATATGTGTAATTTTTGTCTATATTGAGACTAATATCCTTTGAATAAAATTAAGCATAAATTAATATTTTTTCTAGAATGCTGCATGTGATAACTACATATAGATAGCATACACAGATACTTGAAACTATGTTAATTAGTAGAGGAAGAAATATGGACACTCAAATGGGGCATGGGGGAGGGAACCCTACGTTAAAAAATGTATTGGCACACTGAAACAATTGGTGTTGGGCTAATTTCCAAACATTAGGTCTAGTACTTCTTATGTATAACATTATGCCTTCTATACTATATTTTTCTAACAGAAAGAAAAGTCTTTATAATTATAGAATGATTACATTTTAAATTGCATCTATGAAATTGCATGGGTCTTTTGGTCTTAGGGCCAAAAATATCGCAGATCAAAGTCGTTGGTGAGTAGCTTCATTAAATACGATTTCCTGAGCTACTCTTGCCATGCCCTGAGGATGTCCAAGGAAGCAAAGTATCTCAGGAACCTCAGCAAGTCCACATGCAAACAGGAGGAAGAGCAGGCTGCTGGAAATGTGGAGCATGACCAGCGCCCCCGCAGCAGAAAGCAGCCAGTGCTGGGTCAGAAAGCCTTGCACCAGCCCTGGGACAGTTGTCTTCTCCTGTGGTGGTGAGGCCACCCAAGCAAGAGCCGAAACCAGCCAGGCGCTGTAACAATCGCAGCGTGGTATGGTGGCACCATTTCAAGGCAAGAGCTCTGATTTATCATAGTCCTGAGGTTTTTTTTCATTCTTAAAAATATCTTAATAAATACCTTAAAATATCTTAAGTACATAAAAGTAGAAGACAGATGGTTCTGATAATTAAAGCTTATGTGTCTTATAACATAAACAGGAAAAGATGCTAATTCTATTAAGCAGTGTTAAAATTTGCCCATTTGTTATAAAATACAGCCAGCTCTGAAATGGAGAAAAAATAATGAAGTTGGGGAAAACTGCCATATTATCAAATTCAGCAGGACAGAAGAAGGTGCATGGGGGCATTTTTGACCAAAGCACCATGACAAATTCAGGCCCCAAAAGTGTAATTTTTAAAGCTCTCAAAGCAGGCAAGTCATAATTTCATAGCTTTTATGGAAAACATGCATGCAAATCATACGCCCATTTATCTACCTCAGCAGGGTTAAAAGTTTTCAGATTTTGTGACAGAAAAAGGGCAACTCCACCAAATGCTTCAGCTTTTTCATTAAATACCTTAAGGTAGTGAAGCAAAGCAAGTAGCGGGCACCTCGAATCCAGTTTTAAGTCAAACATTATGTGGTGTTGATACAGCTGCAGCATCCTCAGCAAACCTTAACTATAGAGGCTTATGTCCACTTTCCCTGTAGTTCTGCTACAGAGGTCAGTTTTAAATGAAAAATTTGTTTTAAGATATTGTTGATATTAATATCTTAGTTGTGCAGTCAGTATCTTCACGCTGGTGAAGCATAAGAAGATCTAAGAAGCCTGAAGTGAGAATAAAAAGCTAATTTTCCCCTATCAACATGTACCAACTTAAGGAAATTATGAAGGTGATAGTAGAAATAAGTGAAGAAATAGAAAAATGACAGGCAAATATGGAAAATGGACATTGAGCTAACCTGCAGAGATCATAGAATCATAGAATTGTCTATGTTGGAAGGTACCTTTCAGATCATCTAGTCCAACCATCAACCTAACTCTGACAAAATCCATCACTAAACCATGTCCCCCAGCACCATGTCAACCCGTCTTTTGAACACCTCCAGGGATGGTGCCTCAACCACCTCCCCAGGCAGCTCATTCCAATGCCTGATAACCCTTTCAGTGTAAAATTTTTTCCTAGTATCCAACCTGAACCTTCCCGGGTGCAACTTGAGGCCATTTCCCCTTGTCCTGTCGACTTGGGAGAAGAGACTGACCCCCACCTCTCTACAGCCTCCTTTCAGGGAGTTGTAGAGAGCAATAAGGTCTCCCCTCAGCCTCCTTTTCTCCAGAGTGAACAACCCCAGCTCCCTCAGCCTCTCCTCATAAGACTTGTTCTCCAGACCCCTCACCAGCTTTGTTGCCCTTCTCTGGATCCGCTCCAGCCCCTCAATGTCTTTTTTATGGTAAGGGGCCCAAAACTGGACACAGCACTCGAGGTGGGGTCTCACCAGTGCCAAGCACAGGGGTCTATGGACTATGCAAATAAGACTCATAGTCAAAACCATAGGGAAGTCTTCACCAGCTGCACTGAAAGCAAATCCAAAGAGCACTGCAAATTTCCATCACAGGAGGCAGATGCTGTAAAAGGCTTATTGTCACATTGTTAAAATATAACAGAGAAATGAGGCTGGACTCCAGCAACACAAAACTCAAATTCACTCGCGCTCACTGGCACGAGCAGGATGTGATGCACCTGCAATGATTTTTCATAGCCCCAGCCACAAGGGCCCAGTTGAACCATAACAGCATCGTCTGAGTAAAAATGCTGCTTTGCATTTCATCATCATCCTCCAGCAGATCTCCCACGCAGCAGCGGGTTCCATCAGCCCACACCCCTCACAGAGCATGGTGCCATAATCCCCTGAGCAGGGATTAGGACAGGAGCAGAGGGACCATCCCAGCAGCCAACAGCCTGGTGTGCTGCCTTACAGGATTCCCATTGCACCCTCCAGTGATTTTTAGAGATACCTTTCTGCAAACATCTAAACCCAAGTGTCCTTCAGCTGGCTGCTGGTTGTAGCAACAGGCACTAAATTTTCATCCTGCTTGATAGTGCTATGAAAAAAAAAAATCATAGTATCACTGGTGAGGCCACAACTGGAATACTGTGTCCAGTTCTAGGCTCCCCAGTTCAGGAGAGGCAGGGAACTAATGGAAAGAGTCCAATGTAGGGCAACTAAGATGATTAAGGGATTGGAGCATCTCCCCAATGAGGAAAGGCTCAAAGAGCTGCGGCTCTGGAGAAGTGAATGCTGAGGGGAGACCTTATCTATGTTTGCAAGTTCCTGAAAGGTGGGTTGAAGGATGATGGAGCCAGACTCTTTTCAGTGGTTTCCAGTGATAGGATGAGGGGCAACAGGCTCAAGCTGGAACAGAGGAAATTCCACTCAAATATGAGGAAAAATTTCTTTATGGTGAGGGTGGCAGAGCCCTGGAACAGGCTGCCCAGGGAGGTCGTGGAGTCCCCTTCTCTGGAGATGTTCAAGACCCACCTGGATGCAGTCCTGAGTGATGTGCTTTGGGCAATCCTGCTTTGTCAGGGGAGTTGGACTAGATGATCTCTAGAGGTCCCTTCCAACTCTGACAATTCCATGATTCCATGATTCTACAAATTACCAAATAATTTGAGCAGGTTTAAAACCTACCACAAAAAGATACAAACAAAGGGATATTCCTTGTGCTGAGAGGAAAAGGAAAGGAAGGAGAGCCGCCGGGAGAGAGGGGCACATCGCTGTGCATGCCAGCAGCAGCGGGAAGTAACCGCCTTTCTTCAGCGCTGCCTTCATATCCTCTCTGAAGAGCTATTTCTCACCACACACACACACTTCACCCTGCTGGTGCAAAAGCAAGGAGGCAAACAGCAACAGGCACTTGTTTTTAAGGAGGAAAGAGGTTGCTGATGGGTTAACAGTGCCTCAGGAATTTGGGAAGGGTTTGCCAGGGAGGAGTGGGTGACGCACAGGGGGACCACCTCGGTGCCATGTGTCCCAATATTCCTGAGACCTTGTTCTTAATTCTGAGCAATGCTAGGAGGCAGCCAAGGTGATCTGCAGCTGTGGAGTTCTTGTGGAGAAAAAAAAACAAACCACATTTAAATTTGTAGTATACATTTTTATTGTAAAAATACAAAGAATATTTTCTCAAAAAACAAATAGAGAGCCTTCTATGCTATATTTTTTTAGCAGAATTTCACTCTGGTTAGATTTACTAATTCCTTGGAATCAAAAACGTTGCAAACACTTTACAGAACTGTCCCATCAGGGAGCAAAGCCAAGGGGTTGAAGCACACAAAGAAAATTAGGATGTCAAAAACCAGACATCTCAAAATACTCTCTTGGCAGAAGGAAGCTCCTACAGGTGTTCTGAGCACCCTCTGGGCACCCAGCCTGATGAGCTGCTCACAGCCAGACCAAGGAGCCCCCCTCCAGCCAGTGCTCAGTCACTGCCACAATCGCATCCCAGAAATACAGTGCAAGGCAATAAAAAAAAAAATTAAATTCTACTTGGTTTATGATCTCTCATATCTGATATTGTCTTTCTGGTATTTATTTCTCAATCCTGAACCTTATAGCGAGCCTTCCTCCCTCTCCCTGGCATTATGAATCTGATCTGTCCTGCAGTGTGGAGAAAGTGCACGGAGAAAAGAGAATTGTGGAGAAAAGCCTAAAATTATTGGGTCCAGTGGGATCGACCCAGTTTAGATGCAGCTAGGATTGCAGTCTACTGTGGTTTTTTTTCCTGATTTTGCAAAATGAATAGCAAATCTGGAGATTCATTATAGTTAATTCCTTTTCATTTGGCCAGAAGAGTACACAGCATCATAATGCCAAAGTAATCTCATTACACTTGTCCCAGTCAGCTTAATGAGTAGCATAGCATTATAAACTCAATTCTTGTTTCAAAAATGGAAAAGATAAATTATTTTTCAAGACAAAGGTAAATTATTTTACAAAATATTACAAAATAATTTACAAAATTTTACAAAGGGATAAAGAACAAATAATTATTTTATATATAAAAAAATACAAACGAGAGTTTTATTTTTATGTACATTGAAATTAATTTATTTACAGCATTCTGTGCCTAACTCTCAATAAATACCAATACCTTTAGTCAGAAAATGATACATTACACCAGTCTTGTAATATGTTTCAGGAATGGCATTATTATCTCTACTGTGATAATGTCAGGGGAAAAAAAAATAGAAGAGAAATAAATGATGGTCCCTGCCTTAACAAGCTGAGAATGTAGCTGCCCACTGATTTGTTTAAGCAGAGAGGGGTGGCTGGATGCAGGCTCCCCATCTGGAGTCAGGTCGGGTGCTCCCCTGCCCCCGAGTTTTTCAGGCAGCTCAGCACATCATCAGTGGTCTTGAGGGTTGTTGCTAATCCATCCATGAAGCCACAAATAACAACTGGCTGCATCTGTGCTGTATGTTACGTGCCCTTCTACCAGCACCATCCCAGTGTGTTTCATCTCATGGACTTTTTTTATCCCCATGAGCTCCTTCAGGACGCAGCCTGGTCTATGGCGTTGCAGAGAAATGCTGGTGCTGCAGGCACCTCACCACCCCAGCGGTCCCCAGCTGCAAAAGGAGCCCCAGAGGGATGAAAATGAGCCCTCCAAGCAACTTCAGCTCACTTCAGCACAGATGTCTAAAACAGGTCAAAAGAAGAAAGTTTGAGAAAAAGACTTTGCATCTCCCTTATGAGTAGAAGCTGAGGCACTTGGGTCTTTTTAGTCTAGAGAAGTGAAGGCTGAGAGGGGATCTGATCAACATCTATCAATACTTAAAGGGTAGGTGTCGAGAGGATGGGGCCAATCTTTTTTCAGTGGTGCCCAGGGATAGGACAAGAGGAAATGGGCACAAACTTGAGTATAAGAAGTTCCACCTAAACATGAGGGGGCAGAGCACTGGAATAGGCTGCCCAGGGAGGTGGTGGAATCTCCTTCTCTGGAGACATTCAAAACCCACCTGGACATGTTCCTGTGCAACCTGCTCTAGGTGGAATTGCTTTGGCAAGGGGGTTGGACTGGATGATCTCTGGAGGTCCTTTCCAATCCCTTGTGATTCTGTGAAAAGTGCTGCTTGTTCTGCTGAGAAGTGTCTCCCCAGGAGAGCCCCAGTACCCACATGTCACCCACCACACACACAAGCACTGCCAGAAAAAACCTCTGAAACCTCATGAAACCATGACCCTGGAGATCTTTGGGGAGGTTACTTTATCACCCGTATTTTTTTTTCTACTCTCCAAAACATATTTTATTACATAGAATAAAATAATTTTATGTTTAGTTTTGGCATAACAGATCTGATGCCTTCTGGTTCACAAACAGCTTTTTCTAACCAAACGTAACTGTGAAACTAAATTAAGGAAGAGCAGTGCAACAAAAATGGTTACAAAAGACACCTGCATTTGAGACAGTCATTTTAAGGCTCCTTTTATAGTCACCAGGCAGAAAACAGGCTATAGTTCATGTCAAAAAACTGGTTAGAGAGACATGGATAAATTATGCTAGAGAGTGATAAATATTCATTCTTCACTACATTTTTCTGCAGCACAGACAAAACACAGCATTCATTATGTATTCAGTACAGTAACATCTATCAAGAGTTACAAGAAAAATGAGTCTCCCCCAAATTAAAACAGCTATCTTAATTTTTTAGCACTTAGAGGAAGGTAGAGTGGAGCTTTTCATAGTGTCAGTGGCTAATACAAGAGAGTGAACTAGCGCAGTCATTTTTATAT
Source organism: Scolopax mira (assembly GCA_004320125.1). Classification (NCBI taxonomy): domain Eukaryota; kingdom Metazoa; phylum Chordata; class Aves; order Charadriiformes; family Scolopacidae; genus Scolopax; species Scolopax mira. Next base: position 84,945 of record BJBW01002223.1, on the reverse strand, counting down.
ATTAATACTGTCCTAATTCATAGTGTTCTTGCTTTATCTGTCTGGATCTGGGTTCCTCAGTACAAGGGAGGAGCAGGGTAGCAGGGCTGGCTGTGCTGTCACCTTCTTCTGCTAATACACATGAGCATCGATTCCCACCTCCCATCTGGTCTCTCGTACTCTATCTATAGATTGTTTCTGAAGAAACAATGCACAAGAAGAACATCAGAGCCCGGCTTTACCTTGCTCTTCACTGAAAGCTTTAATGCCCCAAAGCCAAGAGAGTGTAAAAGCAGTGACATGAAAGAGGTAACAAACCAGCTGTTCAATACACAATGCTTCAGCTCAACCATCAAGCTCAAAAAGGTGAAACCAATACAGGGACGAGGCTTAGGCCTCTTCCCTTGCCTGTCCTCAGCCATGTGCAGACACTAATAACTACTTGTAGGATACCAACCTGTTGCACTTGCAAAAGCCTGCTGAACCCAATGCTCCCATCCACTCCTTCCAGCCAAAACCACCAAGGGTTTCATTAGGAGAAGCAATTTTAGCACTCCACTACCTGCAGTCTGGTGGCTCTCCCTTCACAGGGTCCTAGACACACACGTGTGGTCTCACAAACGCCAAGCTATCGGACCAGTAGCATCACTGTGTTGCACAAAACCCCAGATCAGACACCGCACACTAACAGGGGGCTGGTTAGGGGGCTGAGTTTGAGCCGTTCTCTATTGAACCCGAAATGTCTGAAATCTCCAAAGTCTTGGTATGGTTACAGCAGGGAACGTGCTCCCACAGCAGCTCCAGTGGGTGCTCACAGAGTGGATTTTACAGTCTGAGGTTGGAAGTCAGTTCCTCACCCCCTGAGACCCGAGTGACTCAAATCTGGCAGCCCCCACAGGTTGGCACTGCCACCACGCTCCTCTCCGCTGCTGGGATTTTAAGGAGGACTGAACAAGCTGAGCTCGGTACTGAAAGGCTGCTGTCAGTGTGGCTTTTTCTTTCTTATTTTAGGTTTCAGGAAGACCGGATGGATTCTTGTTTGATACCTACAGTCATTTTGTTGTTAATAGAGGTGAGACACAGGCAGCCCTAGATGAATCCTTTATTCTTTTTATAACTCTTACCACACAGATAACATAAAAGGTTGCAAAATATAAGATACCAGCTATATCAATAGAGAACTAATAAGCAAATGAAGTGCATTTATTGGTACCCACAGAGGAAATAAGCCATATAACCATTCAGTTTTGAAGAGCACATACACTCCAGCTGTCCTTACTGATGTGACAGTGAGAAGAAAAGCAATTCTGCTGCTAGTCCACAAGCAAAATAGTGTTTTCCAAACAAAGAAAATCAGTATTTCTGTGTATCCATGGACATGCATCCCATTTAGAGTGAAATACTCATGCAGTTAACTGTGTGTACAGTTGTCTCCATTTATTATTTATTGAGTTATAAGTATTTAGGAGCTTAGCACTTTAATTACACCAAAAATACTAGAGGCTAGATGAGGACAGTTGTTAAATCTTCAGATCCCAGCCTCTTTGAGCATGTTTTAAGGAAAACAGGTTGTCAGTGAACAGCAATCTGGCTATTTGCTCCTCGACTGAGCCAAGGCAGGGCAGTGGAACAAGGGCTTCAGTGTTCAGGTGAGTCCTAGTCTTGGGTGACAGCCACCTGGCAAAGCCTTGGAGTGGCAAGAACTGAGATAACCTTCCTCATTTCTGGAAAGGAACCAGAAAAAAAAATGTGACAATTATATCCGTGTACCCGACTGATGGGACTCTGCTGCCACTTGTAATATAAGTACATAATAAAATAGAAGTATTCCAATTACCTGACCTGCTCTTGGAGAACGACAAGTGTTCTGCGTACTGAGGCGTTTTTCCAACCGTGTCTTTTTCTGTGCAGGCTTTGTCTCAGTTTTCTGTGCTTATCTTACACTGGGACCAGATCGCAGGAACAGAAGGTAATTCATAGTCAGGCCAGAAAACCACCCCCAAATGAAGCAAACGGTATGAAAACCATGTGAACTGAGATCCAGGGTGATCCCCAAAGTTTTCCCGAGGAGACCCCACGAGTCTGAATTTCACTTCTGTAATTTAATTTCACCTGTACCTTGGATCCCTCTGTTCCAGGAAACACTGATTGTTTCAAGTTACGGATAAAATCCAAGATGCTGATTTTAACTCAAAATGTCCCAAATGGTCTTTGGGGCCTGGTATAGGCTACCAAAGAGCATGTGTCTCTTCTTGCTCAGTGCAGTCTTATTTAAACTTGCTAGTAGCTTTTGAGCTTGAAGCCTACTCTTCCTATAAAATAAAGACATTCCAGCAGTGGGTTTCATTACCTAGTACATGCGTCTCTCTTCAGGACAATTTATCTCCAAATTTGGGCTGAGGATTAAGAAAAGTTGTTCTTTACTTTGTAAGCCAAGTTTCTTCTGTTCATTTTAGACCATTATTTTGAGGTTTTAGTCTGGATACTCATATATGGGAGAGCAAATTAATTCTTCATTAAACTTCAAAGAGAACAGGGAACACCATCTTCAGAGGTGAAGAAAATCATTTCACCCAAAACACATAGAAGCCTGGCCAAGGATGGGTGACAATGGTTGCCACTCACTGCATCGCTGTTTGCTCCAAGAGGCAAAGACCTGCTGTCCTGATCCAGCACCTCCTCTTCCCCACAGCCCCTGAGATCATCCTTGTTTTGCTGTGTGCAGACACAAGCACATTCTCCATTGCCAGAGTGTGTCCCTGGGGCAGCAGACAAAATGTGGCAGGTGATGGGGAGAGCACCATTGAAAATCTTGGTGCCCCCACTGAAAATCTTAATACAATGAGACATGACAACCACACACCTCTCCTTTATATAGGCTGTATCTGAGTGGTGAAAAACAGAAACCTGTCTTCTACTCTGGGGCTATGGGCTAGTCTGCCACTTTGAGCTTCTTTGCTTCAATAGTTTGAAGGAAAATTCCCTAAAATTTTGCTAAAACCTTACACTGATATATATTGCTCCTGTTAAAAGTCAGCTTGAGATATCAAAGAAAATCTGCCTTTCAAAGACAGAACATTTTACAGCCCAGAATTTGACAGTAAGGTATTTGTGATGTTAAGTTCTTTGACTACTTTTTTAATCTGATTCAAAATTTACCTAAAATACCTTGCCACATGTCCTTTGTAGGGTGTCCCGCCTGAAAAGAGCAGAGCAGGTGGTTTTACTATTCTTCTTCCACAGTACCAGCTTCTTGACACAGCCAAGGTCCTTGTATTGTAGTCCAGGAGGTTGTGCTTGCTGCAGGGTAAGGCACTCGAGGCAGCATCATTTCCTGTGTATCTGCTTGCGCTGTAACTTGTGTGATTGCAAAGATCAAAGAGATGCAAAGCATGGGGAGCAGGAAAGCATATTACTAAATTAATACAATGTAAACAGTGCTGGTGGAAAGAACAGTTTGACCTTATTTCACTTTCTGCTGCTTTTAGAACAAACGCCAGGTCAGCTCTGGTTCGTGTTGGGGCAGCCCTATTGCTGTGTGCTCCGCAATCATTTCCACCATGGTTTAGCATTTTCTGTGTAATCTCAAACCACTCTATTAATGGGGAAAAAAAATCTCAAAATCCTCCTAAGAAACAAGGTTAATATTAGATCCATTTAGAAATACAATTCTTTGCAGTTTACTGTGATCAAAGTGAGGGGAAAATAAGAACAAGGAATGATCTGGGAAGGTCCTCTCTTACACCACTGTGGTGTTCCCGAGGGGAAGGCGCCAGCTCCCTCAAACCTACCAGCACCTCCCCTACCACTGATTACTACCATCTCTGTGCTCAGATAAGAACCAATGGCGAGGCACACCTACCTCTTTTGAGGGAAGAATAGTTGTAGGCACACACATGACTCTGCGGTGTCAGGCTGAGTGGAGACCCTCTCCACCGCAGGTCACGCACTGGGTCACCTGAAGGAGGTGGTTAAGTGCAGAGAAGGTACCTATCCTAGTGAATTAGCACTGCTGTCTCCAGGAAAGTCAGACAAGAATGACTATCAGATAGTTAGAAATATGTAAGACTTCAGAACAACATGAAATCTACTTGTGCCTCCTGGGCTATTCCTCACTGGAGACCCTCTATACAGCAAGCTTACCTGCTACATTTGTTCCTCTCTGCTTTTTGTGACTTGGATTAATATGCTGCCTGAATGTTTTAGAGGGTGCTTTAAATTAATAGGTACATTACTGGCACTGTATCTCAATCTGGCTTGGTCTAAGAATGATTTCTAGGTTACTGGCTGATGGTGAGGCACTTCTCACACAAGTCACGGTGAATTTGTATTCCAGAATACCAGGACACTTGAAGAAAAGCCCCAGTTGCCAGGAATTTCTCCATCAGAACAAAAAGACCAAAAAAAGTTGTCATATAAATTGCAGTGACTAGGTTGAAAGCTGCTATCATAAGTCAAGAGCAGAAAAAAAATGTATTACAGTGACTGGCATAGAGAGAGGATCACACCTGGATCCTGTGAGCTCCCAAGGAGCTTGTCACAGTGAGGGGGGCAGCCAGCAGGTCTGCCCTGATGCACTGTGAAGGGCAGGAGACACAGATGAAGCTCCTTCCACTCCATCAGGCAATTGGAATAAGTCCAAGGATTAAATGAAATAGTTTCCAGAAGATGGTGTCATCTTCTTCACCAGCTATGTGTGGACAGCATGTCCCTGTACCCTCATGGCTTAAAGAAAATTAATTCCTGTTATTACCGGTTACAAACACAGGGCACAAAAGTGTTGCTTTTTGAGGAGATAATGAAATATCTAAAATACGGTCCTAAGAGTCAAGGCCAGGAGAGATGCCATGGCTGGACACAGGACTTTGAAACCCCTCAAATATCTGTTTTCATGTTTTATACCAGACTTTGTGGAGGCTCAAGCAGAGATAAATTTCCGTGACATTTTCACTGAAAGCATAAATTCTTTTGTCTTTATGCTAGTGCTGAGTATTAATCACATAAACCAAGTAACCTGGTTTATGGTTTATGAGATATAATTGAACTTACTTAAGTTCAATAATTATATATTGAACATATGTAATTTATATGAGATATAATTGAGCTTATTTTCTCTTAGGAGAATAGAGAAGTACCTGTGAAGTAGATTATTTACATCCCTGATAATTAAATAGAGCAGACTGCCTTGCTGATGTTTCTTATCCTGCTCTGGTAAAACAAGATGGGTAAGATGCCACTGAAATAAATGCACACTTTTCCTTTGATCCAACAGTAGCATTTCAGAAGGATCAATATAGAAGGCTTTAATGTACTGTGAACATCACGAGAAACAAGATGAACCCAGGAGACACAACGTGATCAGACCCCTCAGTGAGAACACAGCCAGTGCTCCTTTGTGGTGAGGTCTTGGTCCCAGTTCAGGCTCTGGACAACCAACCAGGTGCTCTTTGTTCTGTTATGGACCTGTCAATCATCCAGGCCACATTTCTTGAGCATTTACAGGCACACAGGAATATCTCCATTGCAAGTCTAATGTAGGACTTCAGTCTTCCTAAGATCTCCCTGGTGAACGTGGTAGGGCTGCAGGGAGAGAGCACTCCCAGTGCCTGCCCCAGGTTCCTCAGCAGCTGCTTCCTCCAGGCTCTGCCCCTGCCAGATCACCCAGGCTCTCCCAGGAGCTGGAAGCCCTTGCAAACAGGTGTTGTACCTCTTCCCAGCAAGGAGGAGAAACAAGTGTTTCCTGGATGCTGATTGTACCTGCTCAGATCCTGCCTCCCTCATATTCCTCACCGCTCATTAACCCTCTTGCTTGCCCTCACTACAGCCCAGACTACCAGTGTGTGTCCCAACTGGCACACCAGTAGCCTCACACAGGCACTTCTTCAGCTCAACAGAAGAAATCTGGTGTGTCAGTAAAAGCCAGTTTCTGTACCTTGACTTTCTGAAATAAATACATATTCCTTCAGATGTGCAAATTGAGTTTAATTTCAATATCGAGTGAAATGCCCAAGTCCTTCCAAGTCTTAAATGGTACTACAGCAGTCTGCCTTGACTGTGGGATCTTTGATGCTGAAGCATCTTGCAGCACACTCACACATTCATAAAATATAGAAATTATATCCATGCTGTTCTTTCATAACAAACTTCAACCTAAAGCCCATAGGTAAGCCATAGGGAATCAACATATGCATCCTTATGATACATTAAAGATGTAAATACACAGCACTGGTTAGGATCTCTGGTTTCACCTGAAGAGCAGCAAAAATGAGTTTGGAAGCAGAGAACCTTGTAACCTCCACCTTGCCAGAGATGATGGACCTGCCATCCATCTTAAAAAGTGACGACCAGTAAAATGGGCAGCCACAGGGTACTGAGGAAATTCATTGTCCACTTCTCACTTGTATTCTGTCAAGCAAGCCCTGCCTTAGCACATGGACTCTTCCCTGGTCTGTCCTGAAGCTGAAAGGATCAGATTTAAACTTCTAACTGAAAGTGACAGTAGAATCACATGAACACACAACAGCAGGTTCCCAGTTCCAAAGTTACTTTTTATTCATATAATTTCAGAAAAAAAACCACTTCAAATTATCCCCATCATTCTTAAGTTTTAACCTGATGGTTATAAAGGGACAGTTTCATCTCAACTGATGAAATCTGTTCTATTTCTTTGCTCATTTGCACATATTTTTGTGGCAGCCTTAAAGCTGCTAGACCATGCCAGATATGCAAAAGCAGCACAGCACACCAGTGCAGTAATTGTGCTCTCCCAGCATGATCTAAAACACTGATACCAATGTAGACTGAGATAGAAAAGACATAGAACAGTTTATCTGTTTTTAAAAGTCTTGTTCAAATCACCAGCTTCCTAGCATAAAGTGTGCTCTAGACTGAAGAGCTGATGACACTCTATATACTCCGAAGTCACTTATGAAATCCACAGGATCCATGTATGTTGACAGAACAATACAAGCTACATGTGGCTGACCAATATCCCAAGCAGCCAGACATTTTTTGGCACGTACTCTAGTTGTTAACATCAGGGAAAAAAAGCAAACTACTTTCTCTCGGGAGGCTACTTCTTAAAGCAGCCTTTGTAAAACAAATGAGGTCATTCAGGAGCAAGCAAACAGGAGATGGCCTAAACGATAAAGTCTTTCCGAGGTTGGTGAAAGGTGTATCTGGAGATATCTGTGCTAATTTGTGGGTTTGGCTTATGGGCTTGGTTAAGGATGTGGGGCCAAGATACGATCTGCCATTGAACTGGCTGCCTGTCTCGCAGAGCCAGTGTACCCACAAGTAACACTGCTCGAGTGTGGGGCACAGGGAGGCCTGGGAGGAGCTGGCATCTCATGGAGCTGACCTGTATGGTCAATTCAGTTTCTGCAACCCCCAGGTAGATATGAGCATGGGATGTGAGCTGTCAATGCTCCCACACAGAGCTCGCTGCCCCCTCCGGGCCCTATGCATCTCCTGGAGGAAAGTGGATGGGCCATGAAGGGCCATATAACAGTCCATGTGCCATTGCAGTTAAGCAGGATCAAGAAAAAGTTATGGGAAGAGGCACAAGATGAGCGAGTGCTCTGAGGCAGATGAGGATTGAACCTAAATTTGTAGAAAAACAAGTGTTCAGAAAAAAGAAATGGAGATTTCCCCATATGCATTTCTGATACTGTCATGGGGAACATCACAGTACAAATATGGAGAGTTTCTTCACTTTGCCATGTAGGGACACTTGCCTCCAAGAAGCCCTTCTGTTCCTTGTACCTGTCGTTTCATGATAATAATTTTTCCCCTTGGGTATCACAACTCTCCAGACCAGCCTAACCTGGCCCAGCGGCCAAGCTGGTTAGCAGTCCATGAAGAGGGAAATAAGAGCAAGATGCGGAAGATTGCCCACAGCAGAAACGTTACAGATAAGCACACAGGGAAATAAATCAATCCCTAGAGCAATAGAAACGGAAAAAAAACATTTCAAACTGTAAAAAGTCTATGTCTATCCAAGTACCTAAAATGGTGTATCAAGCTGTCCCCGAGCCAGCAGATATTGTTTGAAGAGTCCATAGCTTAGCCAGATGGAAAGGTTAGACAGTCACTAAGAGCTTGTAGAGTTGTATGACCATTAGCTGTACAAAAATGTTGGCTAATATAACTTCTGCCCTCGGGGCAATGGTCGGAAGGGGAATTTTTCCCACAATATGTTGCAAGCCAGTAACCAGTGCTAGGACACCATGCCTCTATGCCTGACCCATCTACAAAAACAAGGAGTGAGATTTCATCTTTCTTTTGAAACAGTGGAGACGAACCTCAACTTGTTGTTCAGTGCCCTGATGACCCTACTGGTAATGCTCAACCTAGAGGCTGAGTGGATCATCTGTTTCGCTTGTATGCTCAGGGTAAAATTAGTCCCAGATATGAGATCGAAAGGGAAACCACCCCAGCCCCTGCCCTGGTCAGGTCACCAGGGCTCTGCTAGTAAATCCCCTCTTCCCCAGGCTCCTGCAAGCTTTTAATCTCACACGTTTCTTTTACAGCCTTGGTGATGTTGCTTTCTCCTGCTCTCTTCCAGGTGCTGCACATGGGGAAAAGCTTATGGGGCTTTTATGGCTTGTTTCTGTAGGTTTTAGGCATGGGAACATGCTGAGGCTATGGAAAAGTCCTCTCCTACAACATTCCCAGATCAACTAACAATTCTCAAGGTGTGAAAAAGAATTGAAACTAGCCTTTGCCTCCCCTTGCCTTCAGTCATGTTTCTTCCATAGGTTTAAGAAGGTTGTATGTTAGAAAGCATAATTAGGAAGATCTCCCTCCCTCTTTCCATTCGTTAACCTGCTGCACACTCAAGCTCTCTCTTGAGCTCACACACACCCTGGGTCTCATAGATGTTCCCATCCTCACCCTCATCCAGCGCAAAGAGCATCGTCCAGAACAAGGATGGCAAAGGGGCAGAAGGTTGCAAGAGAAGAGGCAGAGGAGCTGCCAAAGATTCGGTGCAGAAAACAGCCCTTGTCACAGCTACTGCCACGGACAGGGAGGTCAATCTGCATGTTTTCGTTAATAAGCCTGATGGTGCTTTATCAGAGCCTGAACCCAGCACAGTTCTGCTCTAATTAACCATTCTTTCACAGCACAGACATACTGGATGAAGTCTTTGCATTCATAGTGATCTCTTGTAATTCTGAATAATGCATCAGTGGGAATCTTCAGGGTATCTGATAAAATAATCTCCACCAATAAACAGAAAACTCCCAGCCTAAGTCTCAGCTTTAAAATGTGATGTTTCACTCCAGGCTGGGGTCTGGAATAAAATACTACCATGAAAACACACTTCTCTATTTTGTCTTCAGCCTCTACTGCTTATTTGCATTTATTTATCCCAGGACTACTGCAAAACCTGACCGAAATTCTCAGCAAAGATCCATATATTAACTTGTCTCTTCCTGGCTCTGCTTCTCCAAAGTGAGAAGACACTGGGGCCACAGGCTCCACATCTGAAGAGCAATGTGAAGGACAGAAGAGGGAAAGTAACATTAAGCCAAGCAAAATGTAGCTTTGAGACTGGAAGGGAAGTAAGAACGTTCAGAGCTCTGCCCTAATCTCAGGAGGTCATTCCTATTCAGAAACAGATGCAAGCATGAGCACAAGTATGACTCTGAATTCATGTTCTCTGTTTTTAATTGGGGCTAGAATCAGCTTTTCCAAGAAAATTCTCTTTGTTTGGAGTTATGAATTTAAAATGTACATCCATGCTCTCCTGTAATTGCAAACCATTCTTTTTTCTTTTCTTTTTTTTTTTTTTTTTTCAAATTTCTGTATCATTTTTCCATTTTTAATCCAACTTTGTCTTCAGGATAATTGTTTTGCTGTATTCCATGACCCTGTTCTGTTGCTCTTGCTTCAAGTAAATGCATCATCCTTAACACTGCACAAAATTATTTGGCAGCATTATGAGTGCACCAAAATGTACTGGCAATATGATAATCTTCATATTTTGTTTGATCTTCATGTTTGCAATCATCTTTCTGCCTTCTGCTCATAAACAAGATGGCCAGTCTCCAAACCTAGGCACTCTGGTGATCAGGATCTCAGAGCCCAGGATGACACAGCTTGGGCATTGCTAGTGTGCTCTGCTTCTTCCTGCACTTACCTGCCCATCATCCAAAATACCTAGAGCTTTTTTTATTCCAGTGGCAAATTTGAGGATGGAAAAGCAGAATTGTCTTCCATAATACATAACACCAAGCCACGGGCTGAATAACTTCCAAAGACAGTTTAATAAATAAAGAGAAATGCAAGAATATTATTAAAATATTGAGCATCACTGAAAAAAAGTCCAATCTTAACTCTGTTTGCAAAATTTAAACCCATGCGCTTATAATTCCAGAGACCTAAAATCATTGAAGGACTTTACAGGTTTAAAATAGTATTTATATTTACTCCTTAAGAGAAAATTTTCCAATTAAAATGGCTCGTAGCCCCAGAATCGCTCCTGACCACACTGAGTGAGCTCTTTACTGCTGGTGGTGCCAAATCCCTGCAGCTCTCAAAGCACTCCTCAAAAACAGGCTTTGTCCTACTCCCCTCAGATACTCTTTGGATTGAGATTCTCAGGAATAGCCATCACTCCAACAAATTGATGGAGTAGCTTAGGCAAGTAGCTCAAGGTCATAAAGCAAATCGTCTGCAGAATTTAGAGTAGACATAGACACTGAAGCCTTAAGTATCGTTTTTAAAATGACAATACAGAAGAAAATACAGAATTATACAGATCATAACTGTTAAAACCAGTGGATTACAAGTGACACCTGAGTGAATCAAATGATTTTTGTTATTTATTTGAAATAGGCTTTTATACTTGGATCCTGACCTATCTTTAGTTAAATACCACTTAAATCCATGCTAAGTCATCATGTTCTCGTCCAAAGACATTTTATATGACTGTTGGATAGAGAGCCATGCAAGTGAGTTTTATCAGGCACAACTCACTTCTTAAAGAGTCACCAAACAAACCTGCACCCAATGTTTGGCAGAAAAATATTTCCACCAGATTCCCCAACCACACCTGGAAAACCAGCAAACCCTCCCCTCCCCACCCCTGCCTTTCCCCCCTCAGGCATGAGTCACTAAGCGGTCACTTTAAGCTCTGATTGCAAAAGTTAAACGTGATGGTGATACATCAGTCACCTGAGGGGTAGAAAAGTGAGGACTGTAGCACTCACACCCCAGGGCTGAAAGTTTCAGAAAGGCTGAAATATCTCAATACCTTACACCAAGCAGTGAAGGACCTGAGTAAAGAGAGAGGCGAGCAGTCGCCTGCGTTGCAACCAGCCTTAACCAAAGCTGAGGGAAAAGACCTTCAGGCCCTTCCTCTTTTGCTGTTCAGTTGAAGAAAACGATGAACAAGCATGAAAAAAGCTGCAGGTGTAGCACTACCTGCTGATATCTGCTGAATATCAAAATAAACACAATAATAAACACAGTCTCCATTTAATTTTGAAATCTAAGGGGAGGAAAAAAAACCAACTGCACTCAAATTCTGTAGGTCAAGAGAAAGTTTGTGTTTTGGTTTTGTTTGAAATGACATTTTTCCAGCAGACATCCAACTTCAATAAATGCTCCTCTTACAGGGGAAAATAACTCTGTAAGGACTCGCCTATGAAAATATTTTTCTCCTGGCGCGACCAGGTTTCGTTCCAAACCTCAGACAGTCTGACTACTTTGAGAACAATCAGCCACTTTTATTGATTAAACAAATGTAAAAAGAAATAAATTATCTTTAAAGAGCAGCTTTCTACAGCTTTCATGGACAGAAAGAAGACGAGATAAAAAAATAGGGCCATTTTGTGCTACTTCCTTGTTTTATTTTTATTGAGAGTCAATCTAAATAATTAATACGAAGTTACTTCATTCCATGAAGATTGAGACTTTACAGTATAAAATTCCCTGAGATACAATATGTAACTTAAAGCATCACATAATTATCTGTTCCATTTCTATCATAATCAAAAAGTAATATTGTTCGTTCTCCTTATAAAAACCAGTAGAAAATAGTATTCTTTCTCTCCCTCCACCCCAATATTTTAAGGCATGGAATAAAACACTTGATCAAAATGTATTAAAATAGTTTGTTCTACTTAAAATAGAAAATACATTTGCTTCATTTTTACAGATGGGTTACATCTTGTGGAACCTGGTACCTGATCAACAATCCAACTTGCCCAAAGTTTTTATTCACCATTGATCTTGGGCTCTGCAAAGTGAATTACGAAAGCCAGTCCCGAGCTCACGGTCCTACACTAATTATCAGCAGATGAGCCAAAAATCAAACTGGATTTATTGAGATGCTGTTCTACTGACTTCAGCAGCTGTAGACCAGGGCTGAATCCCAAATCTAAAGGGAAAAGCATGCGATGCTGACACAAGAACTATGAAACTAGAAAAAGCTTCTTTTCTCCCAAAGCAAGAGCTCCGCAATAATTATTACAATACTTCAGTTTTCATTATACAGTTCTTGAAAATACTCAGTGCATGACTTACAAGAGCATCACAACTGAGAACATCTTATTCACACATGATGCTTTAATCATTGCATAGCTCTTTTCTGAATTTTACAAAACTCTTGTTCATCAAAGATTTCAACTGCTTTTCTTAGACTGAGAAAAAAGTATCTTTGGAAATTCCAACGCTCCTGTAGCCTGTGGCATTACTAATGATTACGTAGAAGAATTACATGTCTGGAAACTTTTAGAAAATGTTAAAAAATTTAGGAGGACTGAAAAAAATGCGTTAGTTTCAGCAAGCTGATAAAAAGTAGTGCAATCTTAAATATTAGATCACCATTTTTAAGATTGTGGGGTTGTATACATTTATATGAACTGTCATAGAAGCTAAACAGAAAAAAAGGCTAATTCAAAGGGAGACAGATTTTATTATCCTGACACTTAGCTATTACTGTTAATGGTATACGTAAAGTAAAATTTTTAAAATTATCAAAACCAGTTTTATGACAGCAGTAGCCACAGCAGAGAAACACTTTTTCAATCATCCTTCATTCTAGGCTTACCTATTCATAAGGAACATCTGATTTTAAATAAGTTATTGTAGGTTGTCAGCTCATAGATCTACAGAGCATCTACCCAACAGCCTTTATTGCTCACCAAATCTAAATCCTTTTCTAACCACAAATGCCAGTAAACTCACTGTTCTGATGCCCATCTTCTATTGACAACTGATTTTCTTCTTTCCCCACCTGTTCTGCGCCCATGATTTTATTCTGAATTAAGTTTCTGGGTAATTTGACAAATCTCTTAAATCATTTGTGCAGGACTCCTGTGGGTTATCATTTTTTGACACTAAACCTTATAGTTACAAAGGGCTGGGAAGGCTCAGCTTCCTGAGGATGCATAATTGCCACTGAAGTCTCTTTCTGGATTTCACCAAGCAAATGGTGAAAATACATGGGAAGCAAGAGGGAAACACGTAACCAAAAAGTAAAGGTAGACTGACTACTGCAGAGACTCCAGCCAAATGGCAGAGTCTGAAAGGGAGTAACTAGAGTAAATGTTCCCGGGAGGCATTGAGAGAAGGAAGTTTTATTTTAGGAACCTACTTATTAATTAAAAAAAATGAGCTGGTGAAACCACTCAAAACCAAAGGAAAAAACCAAATAAACAAACAAGCAAATCTTTGTTTTTTATATTCTTTCTTCACACAATCTGTATTTTACCAACAGTCTAGATCTTATTCTCTACAGAAATTTTCTTTTTGAAAGGCAGTTTTTTGGGACTTGATTTTCAGGTGGTTTGGGGGTTCTTTTGTAATAATTCTTTTACAAACAGCAAAATGGCATCCTGAGCAGTCTGCCATGCAGCAGAATTTTTAAAAACACGTGCCATAAATCAAATCACTACACAATAGGACAACCTAATGATACTAAAGGAAAGTTAGCCTTTCTGTATACATATTCAATATAGTAACAAAAACCCTGTAGTTCTGAGCCTTTCCCTGCTTTTTTCCTATATGGCAGTAATTTTGCAGAGAAAAACATGCAGATTCCTGTAAACATTTTCTAATTCCTGAATAAAGGGAGGGTGAAAAGGTTCCAACTTTTTTTCTACAGTCTGTCTTTTTCTGTACTTAAAGATCTCCTCCACCTTCATAAACATGCCTATGGTCTCAGTAGACAGTGGAAGAAATACTCTGCATCATCTGAGCTGTTTGTTCCACTTGGATCCAGTCCCCTCCATACACTATTTCCTAAATGGAATTATTATTTGGCTCAAAGCATTATTGGTTGCTGCTGCAATTTCAAGCGTTGCTAAAAAGTGCTACTGTATCATTACATTCTTACATTCAACATTTGCGGCTCAGAACTCGTCTGCAAACAGCTTTTCACTTGAAAATATTCACTTTTGTCTTCGGAGTACAGAAAGTCAGCGCTGATCATATATACCCTGTAAGCAGAAGAAAGCTTCATGGTCCAGGAAACTGTCACAGCCGACAAAATTGGTTTCAGCTGTGTGGCTGAAGAACTTGGCATCTGTAATTCATGTTGAGCTGTGCACAAGGTTTCAGATCAGTATGACTTCTGGAAATGTAACTTTGCTCTTTAAGAATCATCTTGCCTGATGTTTCTTTTGTACTTCCATAATTTTGCACTTCAATAAAAATCTTTTTCCATGGGCTGTTCACAGCTCATTTACCTGTACCTGTAGGCTTCTCTCACTGATGACAGCCTCCTGCACGCCTCCTCGGCTAATGATCTCTGTGGGATCCATCCTTCCCTACGCCTTGATGCAGTCCACTGAGGCTGGCGAACCTCACCTGCCAGGAACATCAGCTTTCGAACCAGCCAGCCAGATTTCGTACAGTCTTGATTTGGTTCCCGGCTGCCCTCACGGCCTCGCAAACCTTACAGAAATGCTCGTCCCAGAAGGAGGTGACGTGGACCTCGTACTTCTTCCTCCAGGCAAAATACCTCCTGTAGTTGGGCTTGCTTTTATCCAGGAATTTCAGGTAGGTGGCCAGCAGCCGGGGGCTGGGGAAGTCGTCGACGTGGATGAAGGAGTCGGGGGGGATGAAGCGCTCGTAGTTGGCCCTGGCGGGGCCGAGGACGACGGGCACGGCGCTGGCGGCGAAGGCGTTTCTCCAGAGCTTCTCGGTGATGTAGTCGGTGTGCTGGGAGTTCTCGAAGGCCAGGTAGAACTTGTAGGCCGAGACGGTCTCCACCAGGCTGCCCTTGGCCAGCGCCAGCCCCCGCGCCCCGTACACGTCGATGGCCAGGTGCTCCTTCAGCTGGCGGTAGTAGCGCACCCGGGCGTGCTCCTCGTTCCAGTTGCTGATGACCCAGGCCACCAGCCGCGTCTTGCGGGGCAGGACGAAGGGCCGTGGGGCCGGCGGGGCGGAGAGGTAGCCGTAGGGCACGAAGATGTCCGAGTCCCGCCGGTAGGACATGGTCCAGTTGAAGAGGCCGGCCAGCCCCCGCAGCCCGGGGGAGTGCGAGGGCGACTCGAAGTTCATCCACACCCAGAGCTGCCGGGGGGGCCGCGGCGGGGGCCCGCGGGGCAGCCCCTGAGCGCCGTGCAGGGCCAGGTCGCGGTGGTGGAAGAGCACGGCCTGCGCTTCGCCGTAGCGGCTCCGGTCGGCGCTGAGGCGGCAGCCGCTGATGTTGTACCGCCGCAGGCAGTCGGCCGTGCGCCGCGGCCGCCCGAAGGGCTCCCACCACAGCAGCACGTTCACCTCGCCGCCCGCCCGGCCTCCGGCGAGGGCCGGCGGGGCCGCCAGCGGCTCCGGCAGACGGGCGTAGAGGGCGAGGGCGGCGGCGGCGCCCAGCAGCCCGGCCGCCAGCGCCCACCGCCGCCCGCGCCACCGCCGCGGGCAGCAGGCGCGCCCGGCGGGGCGGCGGTGAGGGGTCGGCTCCATACAGGCCACCCGCTGCCGCCGCTCTGCCTTCGGCGGCCGCCGCGGGGCAGCCGCGGGGCCGGGGCTGACAGGCGCATGCTGAGGCTGGGGCTGGGGCTGCGGCTGCTGCCGCCGCCGCCTCTCAGCCCCCGGCCCCGCCGGCGGGGAGGTGCCGGCACCGCCGCCCCGCCTGGACATGCCGACCCGGGCGGCCGGCGGACCCGCCGCCTCACGCACCCGAGGCCTCCGCCCACTGACGCGGCCCGCCCTGCGCCGCCGCCCTGCCCCGCCCGCGCCTCGACCGCGGGCTCCCGGCAGGGCTCCGGGGCTCGCCGAGGTGGCTGCGGGGCAGCCAGTGGGCAATGGCAGCCCTGGGGCTCGCTGAGGTGGCTATGGGCAGGTGACAGCAATGGCAGCCCCGAGGCTAACTAAGACCACAGGCAGAGTGTGGCAATGCAAGCCGCGGGGCTCGCTGAGGTGGCCACAGGCAGTGTGTTGACAATGGCAGCCCTGGGGCTCGCTGAGGTGGCCACAAGCAGGTGCCAGCAATGGCAGCCCCAGGGCTTGCTGAGGTGGCCACAGGCAGTGTGTTGACAATGGCAGCCCTGGGGCTCGCTGAGGTGGCCACAAGCAGGTGCCAGCAATGGCAGCCCCAGGGCTTGCTGAGGTGGCCACAGGCAGTGTGTGGGCAATGGCAGCCCCAGGGCTCGCTGAGGTGGCTATGGGCAGGTGACAGCAATGGCAGCCTGTGCTCCCTGGCCCAATTGGTTGCTCATCCCCGACTCGGGGTTGCAAAGAGAAATTGTGTCCCTGCTCTTCGGATGGGCCCTCCATCCTGACACAGGAAGGGTCACAGGGGCAGTGGGGCACCCGTGGGCTGTGAGCACCTAGGGCAGAGGAGAGCCCTGCCACCCACACCACCAAAGCCAACACAGTCTCGTGTCTGCTCCGACGCTTCCCAGGGGCTTCTCATTTCTTCCAGTCTGCCTCTGAAGCAGAGTCACGGGTTTCTAACTCCAGCAAAAGGGCTTTCCCACCCCAGCTGAGCTGTGGCTCACATGCTGCAGAGAAGTACTTTGGAAGAGGCAGAGAGTTTTCTTTTAAAACAGTTGGATTTTAGAGAGTGAAGCGAGAGTGTAGTGACAAGGGGCAACAGTTTTAAATTGTAAGAGGGGAGATTTAGGTTAGACACCAGAAAGAAATTCTTTACAGTGAGGATGGTGAGGCACTGGAACAGGCTTCCCAGAAGAAACTGTGGATGCCCCATCCCTGGAGGTGTTCAAGGCCAGGCTGGATGGGGCTTTGAGCAACCTGCTCTAGTGGGAGGTGTCCCTGCCCATGGCAGGGGGATTGGAACTCAATGATCTTTAAGGTCCCTTCCAACTCAAACAATTCTATGATTCTATGAAGTTGAGAGAAGATTTGAGTAAGTAACTTATTTGGAACAAAAAAAAAAGTGACAGCAGCCACAGTACCTTTGAATTCTTGTCAAAATCAAACAGCTTCAAGCACCTCTAAAAGGAATAGCAATTTGGAAAACTAAAAGAAAAGCAATTTCTGACCTCACTGTCAGGAGCAGTGTTAGAAGTCAGGTGAACTAGACCTGTGTGTAGACAAGGGATTTCTCTCCCTTTTCCAAGGTCTCATTTCTCTTCTAGAGAAGAAATACCAGCCTGGCAGTAACTCCCATCAGCTCCAGTTTGACCCATTCCTGCTGTGAGACACAGCATGTCAGTGGCACGATCTTCATCAGCTACTCCATGCTGGTAGGGTTTTGTCAAGCAGTTTTGTTCCGTCCTACTTGGGAAAAGCTCCACAGACATCACTGTGAAGTATAACATGATGGTTACCAGATGCCTACAGGCCTTCCAGAGGAAAAACACCTTGTTTTGTCTGCTTTGGAGGTAAACTATCCCAGGAGATGGGTCCCTGGACTGAGGACCACACAGGCGTCTTGGTACTGTGTACACAAACTGGGGAACTGTGGTTTAACTGCTCCATGGAAACCACAGTAAACTCCACTGTTGCCGATAGTCAGGAATTTAAAATGCTGGCCGTTAGTAATGAGGCTGTTGCAAAATAAAAAAAACCCCACAACTTTGCTTATTTGAAGTTTAAATGTTTGCTGTTTTTAACAGCAGTAACTGTTTTCGCCTACAGCTTCCCAGACGGCTCCCTCTTCTACTCTGACTCACTCTGTTTTGTCACACTTGAGAAGTATTTAAGCCCAGAAAAGTCTTTGAAGTTATTTGTCAGCTGTCTTGCAAACACAGTTTAAAAGGTACTGCAAGACACAGTTGTGTTTTCAGCCCCAGCTATCAAGCCAGACATTCTGTCAGCCAGGGAAACCTGGTGGAGTTTTTTATCCTAAGAAAATTCGATCAGCTTCAAAGAGTAGCAGGATGCTATCTGGTACCAAAGTGACTTTGAAATCTCTTCTTCATAAATAATCTCCATACTTTCAATGCAAGTTTTTGTCAAGCAAGAACCTAAATTCCATATGAAAAAGAGTGATAAAAGTTTTGTTCTATAAAAATCACACACTGTATTTTAGCATAAATTTTAAATGCCTGTAATACAATTACCTGGTGTTTCATATTCAGGATTATGATCTTGCTGCTTGGAAGTTTAAAATTGTGAAATATGACCAGAGATAAAAGCTTCAGTTGAAAGCTGATGCCAGTCTCATTGGATGAACAACTTCCAGACAGACAAGCCCACGTTACTGCACATGCAGCAAATGTGATGCTAAAATACTCTGCCCAGCTACAGTTCTACTTGTGACTGTGAGCAGGGTTGGATTAAAACTATGTGAAGCTGACATTTCCAGGTCAAGGCAGAGGCATGAAAAAATGTGCTGCACACACTGTTGATGGAGGGTTCTGTCCCAGAACATTCTTCAACCTTCTGTTGCAGCACACGTACTGTTGTTCACCAGATCAGACCAGAGCCAAAACCAGAGCAGGAAACTTTCCTTCCAAAACCACACAACCCTCAGACCCATTGACATCTTTGAAGCTCAAGCATCAAGGTGAGATTTTAGTCCAGGAGACAGGACTAGCTCTAGTTTGAAGTCAACCTCCTAAACATGTTGTCTAATTATGGGACTCTTAACACCGACTGCTTTAATAATTTGATGCCCTCCTATCCTGCTTCATTGCCTGATTGATAAAGTAGATGTAGCCTTTGAAAGATGTCAGTGCTTGAACACTGTAATTAATACATGGAAACGACGATAACGTTTGTCTTTCAACAGTAGTGTTTAGTTTGGAAATGAAATAATATGAAAAACTAAGAGAAAAGGGTAGCCAAACAGTTAGACAGTAAAAAGTTACTATGATAAAATGTGAGCAAAGTTAGTTTAAATTACCCGATACTTCATTTAATGAAATATTTTAAATATCATAGTAATATTATGCAATGTGATTATATTTAAACAAATTGCTTTATTCAAGCAAATGAAAGATGAGACACATCAAAGGTCATGAACATGAACATATAGGACTATCTAAGAATTACCCAAACCTCGTAACTGAAATACAATATTCAGTAAGAGCTAAAAGACATTTCTC
The DNA here is from genome assembly GCA_004320125.1 of Scolopax mira. Taxonomy (NCBI): domain Eukaryota; kingdom Metazoa; phylum Chordata; class Aves; order Charadriiformes; family Scolopacidae; genus Scolopax; species Scolopax mira. The sequence continues at coordinate 65,497 of BJBW01002223.1, read as the reverse complement.
TCTTGTATAAGGTTGCACAAAAAGGAGGAGGGAGTGAAAGAGCAAATGAAATTCACAAATCTGCCTTGCAGCAAAACTGAGCTAGTGCACGAATCCAGGATAGACACAGAAAGTCTTTTCATTTAGGAAACTGTAAAACAAGACCATGGAAAAAAAAATTACTAAGAATGAGATCTCAGGGAGAGGAGATTAGAATAAAAATGAGACAAGGAGCAGAAGTGAGATGCAACAAGCTTTACCTGTGTGTTTTTCAAACATTATTATGTATTGTGTGGTTCATGATCAAATTTGCACTTAAAAAGAGAGAATAATGTTTTCAAAAGAAGCTATTCCTCTAGTGCCTCAGGTGCAATTTTCAATGCCAATATTTTTTTTCATTTAGAAGTCAAATTGAAATGCTGAAACGAATTGGCTTGGAGACAACTAAGTTTTGGGTTTTTTTTTTTCCCTTCTCACTGAAACATAAAAACAAACTTTTATTGTCAGAGAAGCATTCCAGACAACCAAGGAACAAACATCCCATTTCATTCACAGATAATTGTAACAAACAATGCAAAGGAAACCAAAGTCCAGCTTCACAGATTGGTCACTAAGACTCTTCCTTTGTAACAGTATTCAGTGGGGTTTAGATACTTCTTAAGATCTTAGAGCCCCAGAAACAAATCCCATCTCCACCTCTTAGGATCACACCTTAGGAAAGATGTGAGTTATCAGTCTGAGGTATAACTGGAAATAAGGAGCTCTTCAACTCTAATTTTCATTATCCATCAGTCCTAGTTTGTTGTTTGGGTTTGGTTTGTTTTGTTTTGTTTTGTTTTTCACTGTACAACACAATTCCTTCATTTAAAAAGCCAGTATCACTTGTTTATCTGACAAACATGCTGGAGGGATGCCTGGGAAGAATTCTGGCAATGAAAACGGTAGGGTAAACGCTAAATATTAATTTGGAAAAGAACCTGCTACAATTTTTCTATAAATATGGCAAAGAGCGATCATTTAGTTAGACTGTTAAGCATGAAGACAGGAAATATCATCCCTACCAACCCAGCCCACCACTTCCTCACTTGATCATGGCTTGTCATCTCCCTTCCCTGTTACTCCTACTAAGTTCCCCTCCAGCTGGGCAGCCAAATGATCACTGTGCATTTCTCATGCACTTAGGAAACAATCATGGATCCTTCTAGATATGGTACAAACACAGCTTTCGCCCCACTTGTTGAGGGGGATGTCACCTCTTCCTAGCAATTCTTAGTCCTCAAAGAGGGGGACGTCCCACAGTCATAAAAGGAAACTCCCCATTTTCAGGACCCATTGGCAAACAATTGTTGACCTACAGGATCCATCCGTTCCTCCAGCTCACCAGTAGGACTAAGGAGAAACTATCTGGGAACCTATGTCTTTGACTAACCCTACAGCGATGTCATCATGCTTGATGTGCTCCATGTGTCTTCTGGCAGTATCAGAGGTGACCATGTGGTCAAAAACAATATACAAAAAAAAAGAATATACAAAATAAAGTGACACAATGCAATTTCTCCCAGTGCCCGATGATCTATTGCCCATCCCATCACGAGCAGAGACCATGGATTTTTTCCCCCAGGTCATCCCCCATTTACATACTGAGCATCATGTCTATGGTATGGAATATTCCTTTGTCCAGATTGTCCTGTTTATGCTCCCACTCAGCTTCTACGGGAAGCTGAAAAAGTCCTTGACTTAATATAGACATTACTCAGCAATGACAAACCCAATACATGTTATCAACACTATTCTCATACTAAATCCAAAACACAGCAGCTACTAGAAAGAAAATTAACTCTATCCCAGCTGAAATCAGGACACATACATAGAGAGGCTTATTTATGTTATGCTTTTATTAAATCAAGCTAGATACTGCATCACAAACTCTTGGCTTCTGAACTGCTCTGTTTAATGAATGGGCTCAGACGAAGGCTTTTTAAGGCATCTCTTAAAGTATTACAATTTCCTGCTGGAATTTAGAAGCCTATGAAAATGTCAAGTTACACAGTAGCATGTTCTTGTCAGCAAAAACATTTTGTAATCTTTGGATTGTGACATCCTCATCACTGGCTGAAATATGGATCAGATTTGGCTACCACGACATCAGACTAAAAAACAGCATGAGGATATGAATTAGAAACAAGCTAAGAGGAAACAGCTCCCTATCCAAGCAGAACTTTCTTCAAAATCTTAGAAATAACCAATCTACATTTCCAAAGACAGCTAGGCATTTTGATATTTGATTTGACACATCAAAACAGGCTCAGGTCTCCACAGCACTGAAGTTCAGCAATCTGTAAAAAACCAAGATCCGCTCTGAGGATGGATGAGACACCGCACAGTGAGCGTCCCCAAACCTCTAGTCACATTTAGGGAAAAGCAATAAAAGGCAGAAGCAAAAATAAATGCATTAACTTCAGTAAATTTAGCAACATGGGTATATATTTTTTTTTCTTATTCTTTCTTTGACTTATTTCTCCTACATTTTTTCCCTTAATTTCTTAAAGTCTTATCTCTGCATCACTGAACCATGTTCCCATCTCTGCAGTTCCCTTCAGGAACTCCTGCCCTTCTGTTCTGTCTCCTCTTTCATTCCCCTTCTCTGTGCTTCTTCCTTTTCCTTTTGTTATGCCTTGCCTTCTGGCACTAAACACAGCAGTCTCATCTTCTCTCTAGAAAAACTCTCTTCTTCTTTGTTTATTTTCATAGCCTATGTCTACTCCACCTCCCAATTAGTAAATTACCACCTCATTTCTTCCCCAGATCCTCGCACAGAAGAGGGTGTGTGAAGGGAAATGGTTTGGTGAGCACAGGAGCTGAAGCCAGGTTGCTTCCAGGTTTTCTTCTGGATTGTATCTTTTCTGACCTGTCTTCTCCCATGATACCTATGCAGCCTATTCTGCTGCAAAACAGGCAGAACAGCTAGGGAGGAGAGTACCACTTGTCCCTAGCAGCAGACCCTGGGAATGAAGGTATATCTAAATTCCCAAAGGAAACCCAAAAGATCCCCTAAATTTCAGCACCTAAATCAATTTGAATAAACTGTTTTGTTTTAAAGCTGTTCTTTCTTCATGAATCTTAACAGGAAACAGAAAGGATCCACTCTGTGTGCCTTCACTAGAAATCTCAGGTTCATGTGTTCTAAAATTATGCCAACATCTCAAAACTTTGAAGCATTCTTTGGTTGTATTTTCTATGGCGTGGCTAAAATTTTCTTGGTTGAAGTACATACCAGAAGTGACTACAGCTAATACCTACTATAGATTAGGCCGGCTCCATAACCAACATATTCCTACAACTAGTAACACTAGAGTGAAGGCAGCATGGCAGAAGCTTGTACCAGTTAAACACTTCTTATACTAGTAATAATTTAATTCATGCTGCTGTTGTAACTAAGATGTCACTATATCTCCAGAGCTCACAAGATCAAGATAGGGAAAAAAGAGGTGCTAGTCATGAAGCTAGCTGTATTTTCAAACCACTAGCCCCCGAGAAAGTGGGAAGGTGTTTTTATTTAATGGCAAAATATGGTGAATTCATGTATTCTGCAAGCTCATGGCACTAACAACATTCCTCTTACAAAGCTAATGAGCTTTTGTTTCCTTAGGGTTGGAAGCTTTTGTTCACTACAAAGTTACTGTTTGACAAAAAGAAAAGATGGGCACATTGAGAAGACCATGCTAAAATCCCAAAGCTCATAAAGAACAGGTCTGGTCCACAAAAGCCACACTCCACAGACCATAAAGAAAGAAATAGCTGCCCCAGAGCACCAGCTGACCATTGCAGGCAAATGCTAAAATACCTGAATGGATCCCTACATCAACCTCTTTTCAGGAGGTGTGCTGGAGGAGAGCTTTTCCAAAGATCTGAATTTGTTAAGGTTGGCTGTTAAGAAAGGCAGGTAAGGTTCATTATGTACACGAAACCAACACTCACCACCTATCAGTAGGAAACAAATGATTGTTGCACAGGTTAAGGTTTAAAAAAGGTTTCAGAACATGAAATAAGGTGACTCAACACAGCAGTTCTAAACACATATCTTATGCAAAGATTTCAAGTCTGGTGACTACTTACTAAAGGAAGAGGTAGGTTAGCTCTGCAGAAAGATGCAGAGGTGACTACTATAAGACCATATAGGTAAACTGCAGCCCTGTGAGATGCCTACGAACTACAAAATAATATTACTATTGCCCTGCAATTTTAAAATGAGGTGTTATAGCAAAAGTTTCTTATTGTTGACCCTTACTTTTCGTTCCTGCATGCCTTGAGTAGAATTGTGGCTGTAAGAGTAAAGCGTTTCTGTTCTGCGACACTGGTTTCAGGCTTCCAAGGGAGAAATTCTTTTTCACGCTCCAAACTCCTTCCAGAGCCGCTGTTAATAATTTGCCAAAATAATACTGTTATAACTGATTCTTCCAACTTGTTCTAGAATTAATGTAACTTTTAAAAGACAGTCCCTTTGGCATGTACAGTAATTAGAAGTAGTTCAGTAGAATATTATAATCTTCCTCCCTAGTTAATGAAAAGAGATTGACATCTTCAGAGAGCAATTCAGATTGCTAAATGTATACGAAGCTCTCTACTGTCTGAAGAACAGCTTAGGACTATTAGACTCCTAACTGAAACAGGGTGTAGCTGGTCTATAATGTACAAGAAATAGCAATAATAACATTGATATCCAGAATGTTTTATTGGTCGTACTGGAATACCAATTGCCCTCATAAAAAGATAGCAAAACAACAAACCCCCACCATGAAAAAAAAGCCAACACAAAAAACCCAAACCAAAACCAACACCACCACTGAAACAAAACAAAAAGCTAATTTATTTTGTAGAAAGGTTACAATTTACTAACCATCTAACTTATGTAAAACAATAAGCTTGCTAATTATCTAAACTGTAAATCAGTAACTATCCAACCTGACAATTGTTTATCAGAGCCCAGGCCACCTAGGGAGCATCTCTAATTCTCTAGATGTATACAGCTGAAAAAGGAACTAGGTACTTCCTGAATAATCTGTACATCAGCATTTATTTGAACTTATTATACATAGCATTGTTATGCTATGCATATAACTACGCTATACATACCATTTATATTCCGAGATTGGTTTACATTCATATTATACATATTATTCCTGTAATGAATATATTCATACTGCTTCTATATTATCTGTAGTACTTTTAAACCTTTGTAAATATACATTTAATTAGGAGACACTCCAGAGATCATGAGAACATATATGGTAACATCCATTCACATGACTCGGACTGAAATATTCCAGATAATTTTGATCTGTTGGCAGACACATGCAGTGAAACATAGTTGTGTTCAGCTCTTAGTGACATTAGACACATGAGCAGCTTGAGGTTAACATCTGCAATTCAGCTACTTGTCCAGAACCCCCTTATAGTCAATAGGAAAAGACCAGGCACCTTTAGAGCATGACACATGCAATGAACTGTGTTTTCAAAGTGCCTTTTTCTCCCCATTTACTCTAAAAAGAGCTTAGATAAGTAGTAGCTAATTTGCAGGTATGGGCTGTAAGTGCCTAAGGAGCCTAATCACAGAAATGGAGTTGCAGATTTCAGTCTTTACATCTGAGAGGATATTGATTACATCACCCCGCTTATGTACATGTCTGTCTGTCAATCCAACTGACTCAAATTCCTTTTGAGTGAGTTTAAACATGGGTCTTAATCGTAAATAACAGAAAACGTAAGGAAAATTGGAAGATTTGGAAATAAATGCAAAAATGTTTTTATTACATTTGTGGAGGATGTATGAGAGACAGTGGTGTGCCTGTTCCAGCAAAATGCAGCTTAATATATCCAAGGAATAGCTTTACTCTACGGAAGAGAAAGTGGAGCTACAGAAAGGGGATTTTGTATTGTAGAGCAAAAGCATCAAGGATTTAGAAGTAACAGTTGACAAACAGTTCAAGGTCCCAACCTTATCTCTACTGTAGCTCTAAAATAAGCAGATTCTCTCTCTCTACAGGCTTCTGGTGATACAAATACTGAAACACCGTGATCAGGTTTGGTGTTCACATTTTAAAAGAGGATGCAAAACAATTGCTGAGAGTACATAAAGAGCCAAAACCAAATATATGTGTTGTATATACCTTCTCTGGAAGAAAATCCTCAGTACTAAAAAAAAAACCACTATTATGTCTCCATGAAAAGCAAAGAGCTGAACCATGCAAATCCAAATTATACATCAGGCTATCAGGCTTTTTTCTTTTTTTTTTTTCACCAACCACTAGAACCTACTAATGAGGGAAGCTATGGAATAACCAAGTTTACTCAGTAGGCTCTACAGATACAATGATCTACCCTTAAACATTACAAACTTCCAGGAATCAATTTTCTACAATTAGATTAATAGATCTTATGGCTGCAAGAGACCACCAGCATGGTGTACGTTTTGTCTTACGTGGGTCATGAGGCTTCAGGCTCACTCCTACACCAAGAACAGCAAATGAGCTTGGACCACGGCTAATGCTTAAGTGCAAAATATTTAAAGTGTGCATTAAAAATGGTGAATCTAAGTGATTGATGTTAAATTGTTCCAGTATTAAGTTCCTTTTGTTAAAACCCATTAATTATTCCTACTCTGATCTTATCTCATTTTTACTTCCAGTTCTCAGAACTTGCAATAGTTCAGCTAGACCAAACACCTTGCTCCCTCTTAGATTTCCATTTCCTTATTTGCCTACTGTAATCAAGTCTCTCCATAACCATTAAGCTGCCTAAACAGACTGATTTACTAATTGATTTCACTGTTTTCCTGTCCTGTATCATTCTTATCAACTCTTCAGCACCAACTTCACTTCTGAACTGCAGAAGGGGACAAACTATTCTAATAACTACAGCACTTCTTTAAAAGAAAAAGGTAAGAAAACCTCCTTACTGCTTGGCATTTGTTTCTGGTTTATTATGGATCATATGGAATTATCCATGTCCTCTACGGTCCCATAATTTCAGACCAAAAGAAAAAAAAGTGATAAAGACTATGTGCAATTCTTCTAAGTGTTCCTCTGGCTATTTCTGGGCTGCTTTAATATAATTTTGCCACAGTTCCTCAACATGATGTAAATTTCATTTGTCCTGACAAACACTTGCCATTTGCTGATAAGGAGGATTACCTGCAGCTGGGTGTTTGACATGCCATGCTTCTTTCCGGAAAGAAAGCTCTTCTTCAAGTATTTCTTTAACTCTCCTAGATGGCTCAACATACACAACTTTCTTCCCTGTTAGTAAAACATATCACAAAAGAACCAGTTATTTTAAATCCCCTGAGTGCTAACTTGCTTTGTCGAATGTAATGCCATTTTATGCTGCTTTACTCCTGTCTTTTAACATACTTTTTAAGACAAACCATTTACAATGGGGTGCTGTTGTTGGGCCAGGCCCTGCTCCCCAGCATGGAGCCGTTCCTCAGGACAGGACCCCGGTGGGCTGATTTAAAAGGGGAGGCAGTGCTGTGGGTGACTCTCCCATGCAGGGGACAAGGCCACCTCTCGAGGAGACAAGGCCACCGTGTCTCCCCAGGCAAACAACCCAAGGCAGGACCGCCCATGGAGGAGGCCTCCAAGATGTCCTCACTGAGGGGGATCTCCAAGGAGCTGAAGAGGGATTAGGGCACCTCATGGTGGCAGGAGGACTCGCACCCCTGCCATGGTGGGGTGCTGGGGGAGGCGAGGGGCCACCAAGGCAGGTGGCGGTAAAGGCTCGTCTCCCCGGAGGGGACACGCCGGGGAGGGGAGCGGAGGCCGCAACGGGCGGAGAGAGGAGGAACGGATGGTGAGACGGGCCCCGCCGGGAGAACCGCCGCGCTCACAGGGGTCCCCGCCTGCCGCCCCCTGGCCGCGCACATCGCTGCCCGCCTCCTCGGCCGCCGACGCCTGCGGCTCCCCGCTCGCCGCCCTCATGGCCGCCGCCGCCGCGCCCGGGCAGGTAGGAGGCGGGCGGGCGGGCCGGTTGCCACAGGAGCGAGGCCGGGGCGGGGGGGGGGGGCGGTCCGGCTGGGCAGAGTAGGGTGTCACTGAGGGTGTCACCGTCCTGCCCGCCCTCCGCCACCCTGGGGCTGCGCCTCGGCGGGGTGCGAGTGGCTGAGGGAGGGAGCCCGGCGCCTTGTGCCGGGGGGACAGGGTCGGGTCCGCCATTTCCCCTCACAGCTGGGGTGGCTTACCCCTTCCACAGGCCAGGGCTAACAACGGGGTGGCCTCCGAGGCCGTGTGTGGCCAGTTGCCATCCCCAGGGGACAGCAGGGCATAGTCAGCTCATGCCCGCTTGAGACACAAGGGTGGGTGACAGCTCTAGGCATCATTAATGGCTCTGCTCTAGGTATCATTAGTGGTATCATTAATGGCTCCTCATTTGTCAGTCAGTGTTACCACACACACACACACATCACGAACACTGTGTACCCCTGTGGGGTGTCACCACTGGCCCACCTTATGAAAAGACACCTCGTCCTCCTCTCCTGAGGCAATAGCCATGGTGGAGATAAAGACAGAAGAGTCCACTTTAACTGGATAGCCTAGATATATAGGTTAACCAATATAACCTAGAATAACCTCCCCAGGGAAGTAGTGGGTTCCTCATCATTAGACACTTTTAGGATTTTAAGAGTGCTGGGCCATCTTGCCTAGTCTATGCTGTTGTCAAGAAAGGTTGGACCAGATGATGCTTGAGGTCCCTTCCAACCTGTTGCTCTATGATTTCATGACATCGATCTACCAATACTCAGCAGTACTGTCTTGGGTTTAATAATGCTTTTCATAAAATGAGGCACCTTGAGACACTATTCATAGGACTGAAGTAGTCTTGACTCCCCGTATTTTGCCACTGTTAAAGTTTTGAGAAAGGAGAGCTGCTGACAATTACAGTATCTTCCTTGAAATCAAGACTTTGTATACAGTAGTGAGAATTGGTGAGATACAAACCAAGTCTAGTCACACAAATGCATGACTTCAGTATTTCTCCTTGATGCAATTCAAGGTGTATTCATCTTCCATGGATGTCCTGAAACCAAACTTTCAAAATAATAAGAATTAAAAATCACCTTGTACTATTCATAGTTCAGAGGCAGTTCTGCATTTTCTAACGAGTGCTGAGCAGGGCTTCTAGAAAGGTGGGTGACAAAGATGCCCTCCACGGTTGCTTCATCAGAGCACCAAGTGTGGGACAACGTACCCCAACCCCGCTGCTGCTGCTGCTGCTCCAAAGGTGCTTCAGCTGTTACTGATGTCTGGAAAGAGCTTGGGATCACTCAGTAAAGACCTCACGGGACAACAGAGCGTTGCTTTACAACTCTCATACCAAGTGACAGTACTTCAGGTCTTCCATTAAATTTGCAGTTCAACTTGATTAACACAGAGAAACAAGTTTCTCCACTCCTGAATTACAGATGGCAAAGTTGAAACTGAAAATGCTGCAGCATGCCATTACCATCTTTAGTGTCCTAATTCCCATGCCATACAGATCATCTGCTGGGCCAGCACCATTGCTGAAGTTCTGCCAGTATTCTTCTAAATTGCTAATAATCAAAAAATATCTACCCGTTCGGAGTAATTCTTTGTAGATGTACAGTACTGGTACTTAAAACCCCTCCCTCGTTAAATACTTGCATTTAGTAGTGATTTTTGTCTGAAACTTACACTTGGACCAAGGTGGGTGAAATAGGAAGTACGCATTACTGGACCTCTCACAGGTAGCTAAATAATCCAGAGATGTTGATTCTCCAAAAGAAATTGGAAGACTGAGAGATCCAGACTGATGCAGTTGATGAGAACAGTGACACAGGTAAATTAAACTCTCAAATCAACTCTAAAAGTTATGAAATTTTCCACTTGCTAGCAGAAAGGACGAACGGACAAACAGAAGCAGAAAATTATGACATCTCTTGACAAAATTTATAGTGTTAATAAACATTTTTCTGACAAGTTAAGCCAAATAATACTCACTGCTAAAGACCTGCTGAGAACGGCTCAGATGGAGGGTCCCAAGACTTCACTGCAAACCAGTGAGATTGCAGCTGGCAGGAACACAGAGAGAAGCTGCACTCGAGTGTATGATAAAGGCTCAAAATCTTAAAAAACAAACCAACCAACCAACCCACTCCCACCACCCTGAGTTGGCTTAAATGGTGGCAGCCAAATCCCTGCCACAGCTTTCAAAAGCCCATCTCAGATGTGAATGCCTAGGGTTAGTAATACAAACCATCACAAATTAAAACAGCGTTAAATAAGAAGATGAATAAATGGTCTGGAAAACGAGGGATTTTGAGGAAAAAATTGCCAGTAGAGTTTTTAAACTACGCTGAATATTTGAGCTGGAATGAGGGGTTATCTTTGGGGATTTAAAAGCAGAAGAGAAACACTGCTGAGCGTGTCCTGCACTAAATCAGCTGTAACTAAATCAGACACAGCAGCGTGTTGGCTGTTTATCCTCACATAGTTGATGCTCATTTCTTCTAACCAATGCTGTATCCATGACACTACAACTTTACTCCTCAACTAATTTGCAAGTGAAAAGTAAACAGTATCTTCAGAGAAAGTAATTTTTTTGAAAGGTACCAGAAAAAAAAAACCAACCTAAAATTACCTTAATCCTCCTTTGAATAACGCTTTCGATTTATGAACAGGTGATTGCATTAATAATTGAGCTTTCAATTAAAAATATGACACCAAAATACTTAGGGTTAAATATTTTATTTTGTAAGCCTTACACCAAGATCGCTAAACATTTTGTGTATCACCCAAATAAGTTACATTCATTCTGAGCTTTCATGCAGTTTTAAAAAAGTTAAATTTCTCAAAAAATAATTTTCAAGTGTGCTGTAATAAACTCTGCATAACCAAGCCAGAATTCTTTCACGTCAAGTAAATATTCCAGTTTTCCCTCCTGCTTTGACAGTACAGACCAATTATAAAAGACCCTCCAAATTTCCACTAATTAAAAGGAGACTTGCTGAAATTACTGAGACTTTCCGAATACCTTGAGTAACAGTAGTGATGCTTCGAAGTATGAGCGAGGCCACCCAGCTGAGTTGCAAGAAGTGACATTTTTGCCTGAGGAGAATGCTAAAGTATCTTACATTGAAAACCTTGCTGCGAAGGGACAGACCACCGCTGAGCAGCACGCACGACACCGAGAACAGGCAGGACTCCTCACCTCCACCAGCTGAACCACCGCGTTTTAAGGGGTCACAGCATTTATGCAGTCTTCTACTATCTCAAACAGGTAGTGATAGACATCAGTCCTCCTGGCAATGTCAAGGGCCGTCTCATCCAAGTTGTTTTTCAGGTCCGCTTTCACGTAGCGATTCATCAGCAAGAGCTCCAGGGTTTCCCTGCTGTTTTTGTTCCCCGCGGCGATGTGCAGGGGGGTCAGCAAGCCATTCGTCTGCGCGTTGATGTCCGCCCCCTGCTGAAGCAAGAAGGCGGCCACTTTTGTGTTGTTCCACTTGCAGGCGCTGTGCAGCGGCGTCCAGCCGTCCACTGTCTGCGCGTGAACGTCCGCCCCATGGGCCACCAGCTCGTAGGCAACGTCCAGGTGCCCGCTGTAGGCGGCTCGGTGGAGAGGAGTGTACTCATCTTCGTCACGAGCGTTGACCGGAGCCAGCTTCTCGGAAAGCAGCCTCCTCACTGTGCTCAGCTATTGAAGGAAAACAGGTTAATTTAACACTAAACTCCCCAAACAAGACGCATGGCTGTTATGGTTTGAAAAACCCCTAATGATTTATTGTCACTTAGACAATTGTTCTATCACTCGATGATCCATCGCCACCCAGGAATCGGGGGAAAAACAAGGAAACCAGAGGGTTGAAATATAAACAGATTTAATAGAATTAAGACTAAATAATTAACATTAATAATACAAAAGAACTGGTATTGATCCCAATACTAATATAAAATATACAGGGACTATCTTCAGCCCATTCTCTCAGCAGGAAGCTGCGCTCCCAGAGGGGACAGCAAGTGTTGGACACTGTGAGCCTTGCAGCTTGGGAAGGAAAGGAAGGGCTCAGGAGTCCAGCACTGGTGCAAGGAGTTCTCAGGATCACAGCCATCAAGGGGGAGAGAGAACTCCTCAGCAAACTTTCTAATTTATGCTGAATGTAACATTCATGGTGCCCAGGTCTCGCTTCTCCTCATCCCTGCATCTGGCTACCTCAGGAACACCAAGACCCCGCAACCCACATAGCATGGCTGGCTAGATAAGTACTTCACAAATTCAGTGCAGTTTTCCCAAGCATTAGAAGATAAATTAATCCTGTCACTCAAACCAGGACTATGGCTTTTACTGTTCTGAAGTTTCGTGACAAAATAAAACAATTTCTCTTGGTCTCAAAATGGCTTAAGCGTCACAAATTTTAAAATAAAACCAGTGATTGTTAGTTTTGTTGCTGGGGTGGGTTTTTTTGGTTGTTTTGGCTTGTGGGGTTCGGTTTTTTTGGGTTTGTTAGTTTGTTGTTGCGTGTGGGTTGTTTTTTTTAAAGATAAACCATTACCATTCTAATGCAAAGCCACACAAGCCCTAGTTCCCCCTGACCTTGGTTTAAGCACTCAGTGGTGATGCCTTAGGAGTACCTTCACCTCAGACCTTCTCCCCAATTCCCTGTGAGGACACAAGTACCTCCACAGAACTGTAGATGGAGCTTGTGCGCGTGTAAGAAAGGCAGCTAATGAAAATAAACCTACACACAAGGGTGTAATAAGCTACGTAACAGGAACCTCAGGCTTCTCTCCCTCACTGCGGAGAATAAAAAGCTTCCCTCTCCATAAAGGAACAGGAAAAGTCACCCATTCTCTGCCTGTGTAGCTTTTGAGAAAGTGAAATTTCGGATACACCCCTTTCCACCCCTCGCTGAAAGGCTTGTTTGCCATGAAGAAAGCGTCTGGCACGCCTCCAGTTTAAGAGTTTAAGAGCATTGTTATTTTAACTTGGGACCACAATCAAAGCTTTTCTTCTGAAAGCTAATCGATACAGAAATATTTTGGCGTGTGTGGGCTACAAAAGGGCGGGGGGGGGGGGGGGGTTTTACACACAGCAGCCTGCAAAACCATGCCGAAATGGTTCCGGGGGGTAAAGGAAAGCGTAGGTGAGTTTTCGTTTGTCGGTGAAACCGTGGATACCTGCTCAAAAGACCATTCTCGTCAGCGATACGTAGGAACAGGATAAACGCCTCACCCGGTTGTTTTCGGCTGCCCAGAGCAGCAACTTCTCTGGATTCTTTTCCATTTTTTTCTCTTGGATTTCGTACCATTCCTCACTTCTTTCTTGTTCGTCATCATCGTCGTCGTCATCGGACTGTCCCGACCAACAGCTCTGTGTCCCGACAGGAATGAGGTGCCTGTGCGTCTCCAGCAGCTCCAGCTGGTTGAAATTCTCTGTAAAGTCCTCAAACTGCTCGCTGTCCTCGTCCTCCTCGTCCCCCTGCTTGGCTTGACTCATCTTCGCTCAGCAGCTGCAAGTGGCAGATACACAGCGGTGCTTGTAATAACTTCTATCATTGACAAAACCACATCATTGTTTATAAACAAAAGATTTGGAGGAAAGACTGGGATTTTAAGGAAGTGTTTCCACCCGCCCGCCCTTTCCCCTCACAGCCCGGCCCCGCCGCCCTCCGCGGGGTCCACGCCAGCCCGGGAAGGGCCTCAACGCTCACCCCGGGGACACCCAGAGGCCGCCCCCCAGGGCCCCCCACCCCGCGTCGCCGACCCTGCCTGGGGGCTGCTGGCGGCCACACACTGTCCCTCCGGTCTCCCATCCCCGCTCGGACCCCACCCGGCCCGGCTTAGCTTCGCGACCGAACGCACCTGCCGCCCCCACCGACGTACAGCTCCGGGGGGCGGTGCCACCGGCGGGGGGGGGGGCGGGGCCACTCACCAAGCGGACGCGCGCGCGCGCGCACTCACGTCCACCATCCGGCCGGCACCCGCCAGCGGACGTGACGACAGCGGTTGGCCGAGATGGGGCTGACCAATCGCGACGGGCGGCGCGGCTCTCGCGAGAGGGGGGGGTGGGGCGCCGGGCTCCGCCCTTCTCGGCACCATGGAAACGGCGCGTGGTGGCGGGAGGCCGCGCTAGGCCCTGGGGTGAGGCACCGGCACCGGCACTGGGGATGGGGACCGGCCGCGGGCCTCATTGTCTGCTGGGCCCCGGTGGGACACCTGCGGCCTCGTTTTGTTGCGGCCTCGTGCTCCTGAGGGGGAGAGCGGGCCGGTTGCTCCTTCCATTGCCGAACGCCCTGGTGGCCGTGCCCGTTCCGGGGGCGCCGTGCCCGTTCCGGGGCCGCCGTGCCCGTTCCGGGGCCGCCGTGCCCGTTCGTCCTGCTTCCCATCCTGTCACGCTTTGCGGTCGTTGCCCTGAATTTGGCCGTTCCTGACGTGCTTTGCCGGGGAGGTGGGCGGTGGAGTCGTGCTCCCTTCCCTGGCGGGCGATGTGGGAATGCTCCGACGCTGCCGCGGGTAGCCTTGCCTCTGCTGCGGTGGTAAACCGTTAAACCAGGCACGGATCTTATTTTATCTTGAGGTGTTTTACAAGCAGGAATTGCTAGGGAAGAGCAGGGTAACTGATCGTTCAGGTTTCTCTGCATTTTGCTCCAATTTGTTCATAATTTTTGTCTCTTAAGCTTTACAAAGCATCGATGAAGTTAGAAAACAATTTCCTGACCTGAGCTACCCAGCTGAGCCCAGAGCCGCTTTGTGAGGAGTCTTGGCACGAAGATGAGTACCATCAACTCGCAGTAAGCTCTTCTCATCTGCAGCTCTACGCAGTTATGTCATCAGATAGAAAGCCTTTTGTATGCTTGGAGTAAGTTAAGACCAGCTCAGATCAGCATTTATGCTTTCTCTTGGGTCCTTATGATCATCACAGAATCGTAGAATCATCTAGGTTGGAAGGGACCTTCAAGATCACCTAGTCCAACTATCTAGTTGGACTACTCCAATCATCATGCTTGCTTTCATATACAGGTAGATTATCACTCCAAACAGAGAAAATGGAACACTTGTTCACCAGGTCCTTTTAAGGGCAGAAAACATAACAAAGACCCTTTAGTTTTTCATTAGATACTTCACAGAGATGATTGCAGCCCTTTATTACCGTAGACTGATTGGGATAACCTAATTTGTAAACCGTTTCGTTTGAAGGTCTATTTACAATAAAAGTAGTAAAGTATTTTGAGAGTATTACAGGAATTGTATTTTGATAGAATGTTATAATAAATATCCTGTGTATTTAATGACTTTGAACAGAACCGTTTAAAGTGTATCTTGAAATTCTTAAGTATATTGCTCTCTAACAGATTTTCCTGTTTTATTCAGGGACGATGAAGATACCTTTAAAATCCTTATTGCTACTGATATTCACCTTGGCTATTTGGAAAAGGACCCAGTTCGTGGAAATGATACATTTGTAACCTTTGATGAAATTCTAGACCATGCTCAAAAAAATGAAGTAAGTACTGCTTTTTGGAAAGAATGTGACTGTGGAAAATATGTTTAGTAATATCAGATTAAGTGATTAAACTAAACTGTTTATTGCAACCAGTTACATTTCTGTTTTAGTAAATGGAATGGCTGTTCTAAATAAATTATGATTCTGGTTGCATTAACAATGTTTTCAGGTTATCTGTACCAGTTCCAGTGGGATTGTCCCAGCAAGAAGGGAATATAGTTGGGGGGTGTGAGGGTAATGATACAAAGACTTCAGACAACTCAAAGTAGAAATAAAAGTTAGAAACTTTAAAAGTGTTGTTTCTGTTTTTAAGGATTGATTGTTTCTTAGTCAAATTGTTTGTAATTGTGATAAAGGTGAGGTTTTTTTCCCTAATGCTTTTTCAAAAACTAAATATAGACAGAACTGCAACTAGTACATGCTCAAAGTAATGTGGAGATGGCTACTGATTTCTTCCCAATAAGTACCACAGCAATGAAAAGAGAATGTGTCTCTTTGTGTCTGTCAAAGAAAATGTTCATAAGCCAATCTGGAGACCCTTATTAGAACACTTCACTGGTAGTTTCTTACCAACACTATAAGTTGTTTTCTACTATAGCTCCTCGTAAATGGGTCTTTATGGGTTTGGCTTAGTTTTAATGAATAATTTAGTTAATGGTTGTTTCCTGAGGAAATTAAATACTGTGCCAGCAACTACAAATTTGTTTTACCTTGAAGATCAGATATGAGGAGATATGTGGAACTCCTTAGAAGAAATAATTTAAACTATTTGCTTAGAAGTCTTTCAAAGTAATACAAAATGTTGTATTAAAATAATAGAGCTTTTTGTTACATACAGGTGGACTTTGTTTTACTAGGTGGGGACCTTTTTCACGAAAACAAACCTTCCAGGAAAACAGTGCACTCTTGTTTGGAGTCACTGAGAAAATACTGCATGGGAGATCGTCCTGTTCAGTTTGAAATTTTGAGTGATCAGGCAGTGAATTTTCACTATAGCAAGTAAGTATGTTCCTGTAAATTATGGTGTAAGGGTTATTTTGTATATTGGGTGAATATTTTGTGATTTTAGTGATTTATATCCTCTGTGACTGGAACCTTGAATTTTTAGGCCTGGTTGTGTGGAAAGTTTACAGGATGACTTCACCTGCCATCTTTTATTATCTAAGTTTATAAAGGAATGCATACAATTTTTGGAGAAACTTCTGAATGTGTTGTGACATTTGATACATTTGGTAACATATAGTTTCTGTCCTGCAAGTGCAACACAAGGAAGCCAATTTACAGAAAAAACTGTGGTAAAATCAGCAGAGTCCTTTGTGTGTCAACAAAGGTTGGACAACTGAGCCTGCTGCTCTTGCATGTACCACACAACACGTTTTATGATTCTTTTCATAGTTCTTCTCTAAAAACAAACACAAAAAGAAATAGGAATTTTTGCTACTCTGTTCCCACTGGAAAATGCCATTCTAGCCCATAAGTAAGAATCTCCTTACACTGCGCAGCTTAATCTTATTCCTAGCCACTTCGTAGTCAGTTGTGCTGCTGTCATGATATATTTGTAATGATGTTACTTTGAAGAGAATATTGGGAATTGTCCAGAAATTTGCAGATAAAGTTTTTTTCCCCTCTTCTGTTTCAGGTTTCCATGGGTGAATTACCAGGATAGAAATCTCAACATTTCTATTCCAGTTTTTAGTATTCATGGCAATCATGATGATCCCACAGGGGTAATTATTATCATATTTGTACTATACTGTTATATTACAAAAATATTATAGACATAGAAACTTGTATGGAAATACAGCTCTTGGAGAACAGGCTAGTTTTAGTCAGTTGCTCCACTCTTCACATTAATATTTTTTGTACCTTTAGGAATTCTGTAAATTAATGACAGCAAGGTAAGTGTGACAGTAACAAAAGAGAACAGAAAGAAGTCAAGGGATCCACATGAACTGTTTAAATTCTTAATTTATGTAGATTTCTGTCACTGAGAACAGAAGCAATTTTTGTGCCAAGAAATGACAGCCTTTTATAACGTTTCTAAAACATATTCTATCTGTGGAGACCAAAGGCTTTTTTCTTAAAGAAGGGGACTTTTGATACTTTGATTGTGTGTATACAGTTGATATGCCAAGGAAGATAATCTAATTAAGGATAAGAATAACCTTGCATTTTATATCCTATGATTCTGTAAATAGTAGTGTATCATGAAGATGGGTGTTTTAACGGAAGTTTAACCATGGATCTACTGTGAAGTAGTTAGCTTAACCAGATGGTTTTCTATATTAGTTTAGAGGCTTTGTCTCTTTGGGGTTTTGTTTTGTTTTTCTGAATGATTTAATGTTAAATTTCATGTTTTTCAAATAAAGCAGGACTTAAAATGAAAAGTACCCATTAGTCCTGAAAAAAAATAATAAGCTAATACTCATGTCAGGATTTTTCAACTGCAGAAGTTACTTAAGGAAAGATACTCTCTCTCCCTTTTGAGACTGTTTCACTTAGACTTTAAAGATTAAATGTTCTATTCGAGTTTTTTATAATTTCAATATTTTCTACAGGCAGATGCACTGTGTGCGTTGGATATTTTAAGCTGTGCGGGATTGTTGAATCACTTTGGACGTTCAACTTCTGTGGAGAAAATAGATATTAGTCCCATTTTATTGCGTAAGGGCAGGACAAAAATTGCTCTGTATGGCTTAGGTAAGTATTAGTCTGCCAGACCATGGCTAAACTGTTTGTATATTACTGAAGCTTAAAAGGTCTAAATAAAGTTGGAACAAACATACTGTGCTGCAACAAACATGAAAGGCTTTAATTTAACATTATTGAGACCATCAGTTCTGGGTTCTCCTTCTGCTGCATTTTCACTGGGTTACAGGGGTTTTTTTTCTTTGCCTTTTTTAATTTTAAAACAAATTATTCAATAACTTTATTTTTATACTTTTATTGGTCTTGAATGAACCCTTCCTAAGTTAGCTATACATAGTGCCTGTGCATTGAGTCAGTCATGCTCTTTCATTCTCACTGCTGAGTATTAAGGACTCAGGAGTAACTTTCTCCTGTTTAGGTAAAACTTAAAGGCTGTATATTCCTGTGCTGTTTTGGTTGTTTTAAAAACATAAACTGTCTGAACAGAAACCTAATGTCTGAGGTGCTTCCTAAGTAACATCTGTCACGGGTTTTTATAAAGAAACTTGTGAAGATTTTCATATTTTAAAGGTGTTCTATGGTGAGTTTTCAACTTCAGTTTGTCCCTTTCTATTTTCTCCTCCACCCTCACTTCTTACGTAGAATGGTGGTGTTTGACTGCTTTCTGTCTAGAGACATTAACTATTAAGATCTTAATTTTTTCCCCTTATTTGATGTCCAGTCATGAGTGCTTAAACATTTCATTTCTAAACAACTTTTATAGCTAAGTTAAGTCCTAGTTGGCCATGATTTCATATGTTTAATGAGATACTTTAAAAGCTTGCTAGATGTTCTGAGGGTTAGTATTGATAATACCACAATATAAAAGTTTTCAAAAAGCATTTGAATTTTAAAGATGAGAATTTTTCATGAGAACTTTCTTTGAGCTTGTGCCAGAATTATACACCCTCTTGACTTTCTCTGATTTAAAGATTGCTTATTCTTATACAAAATATGTAAACTCTATATGGGATTTTATTGAAATGCGTCATGATGCTTTGGTTTTTGGTGATGTTTTTTTTTCCTTTGTGTTAAAAATGTCAAGGAAATAATTGGTGACAGATGAGAAGTTCTACAGACTTTTTCCTGCGATGTGGGAAAGCACTGACTTTGCAGAATTTGTGATTTACTTATTGTTTGGAAGAGAATTTCAAAGTATGTTTAAGAACTTTCTCTACTCAGAAGTATCTGTTTTTAGACCCCACCTTACAACAAAATATACTTCTTGCTGCAACAACAAGAAACAAAGCATTTTTTCTAGTATTTTTAATTCTGCCCATAATGAATTGTTTGTCACAGAAAACTGGCAGGAGGTCTCTATGCAGATGTAGTTAATAAAACTGCCTTTACCAGTTGTTTAAAGATTTGCTTCATCTTAAAATGTCTTAAATAGCCAATTTGTACTTTAATCTGTTCAAATTCATAGTCACACCTCATACTTCTTAGGTTATGAAAATGAAGGTCTGTTCTTGGGACAAAGTTGTGTTCTTCAGGTTTTTTGATAGAGTTGCTAATAAAAAAGATATTTTAAAAAGCTGTTTTACCACTCAAAAATTATTTAACGTTTTGTTTTGTCTACTCCAGGAGCTATTCCAGATGAGAGGTTGTATCGTATGTTTGTCAATAAACAAGTAACCATGCTGAGACCAAAGGAAGATGAAGATAGTTGGTTTAACTTGTTTGTGATTCATCAAAATAGGTAACGGTATTGAGTGAGTTATGGTGACTTTAAACTTCCTGTGTTACTTCATTGAACTGCCTTGAAAAAGTTAGGTGAGATAGGTCTTTTTCAAATCTCTTATAATTTTTCACAAAGAAGAATGTAATCCTCACGTGCGAGTAACGGTGAAGCAGAAGCGAACACGTAGAGCTCAGATAACCCTGTGTGCTGATCTCTGTCTAGTAGGCTGAAGGAGCTCATTCCTCCTCTGTCTTCTGGAAAGGGATGGAGGGAGGTGTGTCCCATGTCTGTTTAATTCAGTGGGGTTTATCCCACTATGAGGCCATGAGGTGCTATACAAGCATTCATATGGAAAAAACCCTAAAATCTTGTAAGTCAAGTAAGAAGAAAAATGAGATCCAAATAAAAGGTGGGGAGCAGAGAAGAAAGCAGCTGTCTAAATTGCATTGTTTAACCAAATACTTTAAACAATTGCA
Organism: Scolopax mira; assembly: GCA_004320125.1. Classification (NCBI taxonomy): domain Eukaryota; kingdom Metazoa; phylum Chordata; class Aves; order Charadriiformes; family Scolopacidae; genus Scolopax; species Scolopax mira. Next base: position 45,160 of record BJBW01002223.1, on the reverse strand, counting down.
TAAGGAATAAATGTGATGGGTACCTGATATGAAATGTCAAATATTTTTGCTGGAGTTTCTGTATCACGTGAAATCACACTGAAGTTTTTCTCCTTCACTCCTCCTTTGTGCAGCCGTGACTGTACACATTCTAATTATTTTTCTCTTTTCTTGAACAGGAGCAAACATGGAGCTACCAACTACATTCCAGAGCAGTTTTTAGATGACTTCATTAATCTCGTTGTGTGGGGTCATGAACATGAGTGCAAAATAGCTCCATCCCAAAACGAACAGCAATGTTTCTATGTTTCTCAGCCAGGAAGTTCAGTAGTGACATCTCTTTCCCCTGGCGAAGCTGTGAAGAAGTGTGTGATCTTTTCTTTTTATTCTTTATCCCTTGCCTTGTGTCTCTTGCGTGTTGTGTTGAGAAAGGAAAAATAATTTTATTGTGTGAAAAGGTTTGTTTTACAGTGTGGATTAACTTCAGAGAGTGACATAACAAATGAAGTAGGTGGAATCAGTGCCTCGAATAACTTTTGTTTTACTTTGGATTAAACCTAACATTTGAAGCAAATGGAACTTGTCTAGTAGGGGATACAACCTGATAAACTGGAATACAAGGAACTGTGTACATGTATTTATGGAACAAGCAGAATCTAAATATAATGGAACAGGAGTTTGGCAGGGCCAACCGTCAAGTACAGATCCCTGTAGCTTTTAAACTTTGGTCCCTGAAAAGTAGACATGAATTTACACCAGATTTTTATACTAGAGTTCTCTTAAGTTTATCTTCTAGTAACTTACTTTTCTCCTTCTAGACACATTGGTTTGCTGCATGTTAAAGAGAAAAAAATGAAAATGCAGAAGATTGCTCTACAGACAGTGCGAACTTTCCACATGGAGGATATTGTTCTAGCTGATCATCCAGATCTTTTTAATCCAGACAATCCTAAAGTAACTCAGGCAATACAAGCATTCTGCATGGAAAAGGTAACTTGTAATGCAAACAATATTACAGCTTACAGTCAGGGAATGTGATCTGTGACTGGTTTTGAGACTGGAATGTGAGAAGTCTTATGTTTTGAAGTGTCTTATTTAAGACAGACTTAGGCATCGTTTTCATAGGAGGCTAAATCCATGTTCCTTGACTTCCAGGTTCCTTGACTGGGATGACCTAATAAAGTGGGGTGGCACTGCTTTATGGGGGTCCACATTGTCTTGGTACAAAAGCTTTCACCTGAGGGTGGGACACAGCATTGGATGTGCACTTTGGAACCAGCATAAACATGTGCACCTAAACCCTGGGAGCTGGGCTGTGCAGTGTGAAATGCCAGAAATAACTAAACAGATTTATTAATTACACTTAGTTCTTGGGTCTGTATAAGTATCTTCCCACTTTTCTCTGGAACTAGAAATTTAGCAGAGGATAACGGCTATATAGAAAGACTTATGATTCATCAGTGATGTAGATACTGCTGGACGGTGTATCTGAAAGATAAGCCTTTCGTTGTGACTTTTCTCATTCATTCTTATGGCTTTTGGCTGGACACTGGTACATATCTGTGTTCAGGAATGGGAGCACATCCTATAATTAGTTATTTTTATAGCTTCCCCTTGCAGCTGCATGTATTCAGAGTTATACTTGAAGGGTTCAGGCATCCATAAGAGAATAAAGTGGAACTGAATTTCAAATTCTACTTTGTAGGTTGAATTGATGCTGGATGATGCCGAAAGGACACGCTTGGGAAATCCACGCCAGCCAGAGAAGCCTCTCATAAGATTACGAGTAAGAAACTGTGCAGTTTGGATTGCTGTGGTCACTTTGAAAGTTTCAAAGCAAAGTCAGGCCTTTTTTTATAAACACATAATATATAAAATTTCTTACTGTGATCCAATGAATATAAATCACCTACACACCATGACTCTATTGAGCTGTGGTATACCTAGTGTCTTATGGCACAGGATGAGATTGGTCATAACTATACACTGCTGGTCTGAGCAAGGGGATCAAATGTGGCTATTTACAGATAACTTTTTCTTAAGTCATATTATCTTATGTTTTGTTCCTATCTTAGGTTTGTTCCTAACCTAATTTATGGAAACTTTCCTGAAGACTTCTAAATGAAACAAATTAGGAACAAGTTATCAATCTGGGCTGTTATTAGCTATTCTGCTAATATTATTTATTTGCTATTATCATCTATTAACTATGCTGCGTAGTATAGAAAAACATTCATTTTAGGTTTACTTATTTTTTTGTTTAATTTTTCTGTTGAAGGGTAACAAACACATCTGGATTTGTGTGGATTCTCTATTTCTCTTTGTTTCATGTTTTTCTTTTCCTCTCTTAGGTTGATTACACAGGTGGCTTCGAACCATTTAGTGTCCATCGTTTTAGCCAGAAGTACATGGATAGGGTAGCGAACCCGAAAGACATCATACACTTTTTCAGGCATCGTGAACAAAAGGAAAAAAATGGTAATTATAAAGGACGGAATCATTGGCTCACCTTGGTTTTCATTTTTCTTTCTTTATTTTGTTACCCAGCACTTGCAAAGGCTCAGTACCTACCATCTAATATAATATCAAAGAGAAAGATGCATAGTCTCATTTAGGTGTAAATATTGCATAAGTATTTCTGTTCTATTTCTGAGTTTGTCTAAAATGCTGATATTCAGCACAGCATCTGCTGACAGTTATTCATAAATAATTCCTTTTTTTGGGCCTCAAACCTGATCGTTGGCTCAACATGAGCCAGCAGTGTGCCCAGGTGGCCAAAAAGACCAACAGCATCCTGGCCTGTATCAGGAACAGTGTGGGGAGTAGGACCTGAGAGGTGATCGTCCCCCTGTACTTGGCACTGGTGAGACCCCACCTCGAGTGCTGTGTCCAGTTTTGGGCCCCCTACCACAAGAAAGACATTGAGATGCTGAAGAAAAGCAACGAAGCTGGTGAGGGGTCTGGAGCACAAGCCTTATGAGGAGAGGCTGAGGGAGTTGGGGTTGTTCAGCCTGGAGAAAAGGAGAGGGGAGACCTTCTCGCTTTCTACAACTACCTGAAGGGAGGCTGTAGAGAGGTGGGGGTCGGATTCTTCTCCCAGGTCACAGATGACAGGACAAGGGGTAATGGCTTCAAGTTGCACCAGGGGAGATTCAGGTTAGATATTAGGAAATATTTCTTTACTGAAAGGGTTGTCAGGCATTGGAATGGGCTGCCCAGGGAGGTGGTGGAAGCACCATCTCTGGAGGTGTTCAAGAGACAAGTTGACATGGTGCTTGGGGATATGGATTAGTGTTGGGTTGGTGTTTTGGGTGTGGTGTGGGGTTTGTGTGGGGTTTTTTTGTTTGTGTTTTTTTATTGTTTGGTTGTAGGTTTTTGTTGGTTTTGTGTTTTGGTTTTTTTTCATTGGTTGGAGTAGATGATCATAAAAGGTCCCTTCCAGCCTAGGTGATTCTGGGATTCTGATTCTGAGTTGCTTTTAGTAATAAATAGAGCCCCATACCAGACTGTGTTACGCCATGATTCTATGACAATTACTGTGAAAGGTATTAAATATCTTACTCCTGAGACTTCTCAGCATTAGATGGTTGATTTTGGGCAATTCACAAGAAAAGAGATGGGTGTTGTGTTTTTTCCTTCTGGTTTGTTGTTTGGTTTTTTTTTAATGTATTGCTGTAGTGATTCATTTGCTTATACCTAAATTACTAATGGAGGAGTTGGGCTTGAGAAATGTTTGTATATTTAAAAAAAACCCAAAAGGTCTGAATGTGCAGTAGGATTTTGTTTGCCCTAATTAATCATGTGGGGGGCGTACTCTTGACTTTTTAATCTGATCCAGGTATGTCTCTATTCATACATTTGTGCAAAACAAATAATGGCTGCTATTATTGTGGCATTTCTCACTATGCCTATAGTTTTTAATAAATAGTTAATAGACTTTGCTCAAATACTGGATTTGTAGTAGTTGTAATGAAGATACAGTTTGCACAAGAACGTACTGTGCTAAATGACTGTTAAAATTTCACATTAGTGTCAATTCCATTGACAGTTTTTACTTACACTGGCAGTTTTATAAAGTTCAAAATATTGTGTTTCATGAATAAAAACTGCTTCTAGTGAGGTTTTTTGAATTATGCTGTATTGATCTTATTTTATTTTGATTTTTTTAAAAATAGGTGTGTAATCTCATTTACATTTTCAGAATACAAGGAAGTATATTCAAAATGCATATCTGTTGCCATGTTTCATTAATACATTTTAATTTTCCCACTTAATGGGCATCTTGGATTCAGGAAGGGAATGTAAAAATGCCACAGTTCTTTGATTTACTTTATTAAGTATCCTTTAAACACAGGGGAGGTGACTAATAAAGCAGTCAACGCTTTCAGGACATGGACCTGTTGGAGCAGGTCCAGAGGAGAACTGCAAAGGTGATTAGAGGACTGGACCACCTCTCCTATGAGGACAAGCTGAGAGAGTTGGGACTGTTCATCCTGGACATAAAAAGATAAATAATAAAAAAACAACAAACAAAGCAAATAAAAACAAAAAACCAACAAAAAAACTTTATGCTTTGATGGGTCCCTTTGATTTTTCTTCCAGTTGTGATCTTCTAGAGTTCAGTTATAACAGCCTTCAGGACATAGCGTTCAGTTTATAATTACAGATATTTGGTAGTTAGAAGACTTTCTGTCTGCTAGAGGTGAAGTTATCTTGTACAATTATTGCATCCATTATGTTTACCTTTATTTCTAGACAACAGACTGTACAGTTAGAAGAAAAACCTGTTACCTCTAAAAGGGACCACAATTCTTAAGAGGCCTATACCTTTTTTCCTGTTACTGTCAGTAGGATGATAATAGTTAAATGCTGTAAGCATGGGTGACAGTGCCACTGTGCTTTTCTATTCTAGAGAATGATCTTAATTTTGGAAAACTGGTTACCAGACCTGCTTCTGAGGGGATGACACTGAGGGTGGAAGACCTTGTAAAGCAGTATTTTCAGACAGCAGAGAAGGTATCATTCCCCTTTTATGATTTTTTTTTAAATTGAATGTTAATCTTTTTATCTTTTTTTTTGATTTCTTAACAGAAGTAGTGTTCCCTGAAAAGAATGACATTGACCAAAAAGTTAAATTTGTTATATAACTGTATGTGAATTCCTATATGAAGTGTATGTCTTAGGTTAACAGGGGACTGTTGTGTATAGGCTATATATATAGGGTATGTGAGCATATGCCAGCTTGAGACCATTACAATAACTCTTCACGTGAAGGTAAACTGTCTGCCCTGTGCACATGCCCTGTGTGTCATGTTCTTACAGGTAGAACATGTGAGGCAGCATGCTCTTGAGTGAGAACCTACCTTAATTTGCTATAGGGGCAATGTGAAACTACCATTTACTATGACCAGATGACTTGAAGTAACTTGTTGGTTTGCAGTGTATTTGTGTCCTCAAAGTGCAATCTCACATTATATTTAAAGCAGAGCAGGGAAAAGGAAGAGACCCCGTAACAGTTTGCTTTCTCCCTACCCTTTTGTTAAACCTGATTTATTTCACTTGCCCAACACCAGGGCAGTAACGTCTCAGAGGAAAAAAATAATTATCAGTGAGTCAGACACCCAAATGCTTGATCTTGATCATCAAGAAATAACTTTCAGAAGCTACTTCAGAACATGCTTCATAGAAAATCAGAGCAAGGATTGCCGAGGAAAGATCACCCAAATTATATCATTGTACCTAACTTTAGACACACATTAAGTCTCAGTATTGTTATGGCATAATTTGGACTGGAAGGACTATTTGCCTTCTGAATATGACAGGGTGACTAGTTCAGAAGTAGGTACTTCAAATATATGCCACCCCTAAATCCCATGGGGATGGGTAACAGTGTCAAAGACTATTATTCTATGAAAAATAAATTTTGCTTTTAATCTCTTTTCCTTCCTTATTCTGCAAAATTGTCCCTGTTACACCATCTTCCCTGCTTGTATGTATGTTCTTGTATAAACGGCTCAGTTACTAGTCCCTGCATTTGAGGTTTGCTTCAGCAGTTCAACATCTGTGAAGAGTTGAAAGAATCCATTCCCCTTCTGACAGGGCGTGGAGTAGGACGTTAATACATTTTAAGTTACATGAAATGAAAAAAAGAGGGGGGAGACACTAATGTTCTGCATGATTACAATCAGTCACTCTTTGAGATGCTTGTAACATTCTTAATTTATAATAGCTGTAAAATTTTCTCCTCTGTGCAGAATTATTTCAAGGAAAGATTTATGCTTCTGATGCCTCCCACGAAACAATTTCTAAAGGATGCCTGAAGGATCAAAAATCATTAATAGGCATTTATAATGCTTATTACGTAGGAATTATTGTTCTGTAGTTTACAGACAAAAGAGGCTGCTATTTGAACATTACTGTTCATATGGAAGTTTAGTTCTCAGAATGTGTCTTTTTACTGTATTGGAAAGAAGGGTACAAAAGAGAATGGCTGTGAAACACCACCAGCAGCATCTATTAATTTTACTAATTAGTGTCCGTACTAATATCTTAATGTAGAATTTCTTGATTAATACCATCTCACTCGATGAACATGTGAGAACTATTAGTATTCACAGAATTGCATTTCAATAGAGCAGTCATCATAATAATTTGCCTGCTCTGTAACTGCCATTTTTTAATGTTAGAATTTTAAAACTAGACATAAAACTAAGTAATTTAGCACTTGTAATAATTCAGGGCCTATTTTTAATTGTGTTTTTATGTCTCTGCAAGTTGGTCTTAACTTTAGTGTAAAAAAGGGAGGGGAAACTAGGAAAGAATCCAGTTTACCTTCACTCCTCTCTCAGCAATACACTTCAGACCAATTATTTTAGATATCACTAGTACTATACTTTCTTTACTGTTTATAAAACATTTTCTTTGATGAGTCTGGAAATACTCTTTTAAGTAGGTGTAACATGTTAGTAGCAAAAGGGTTGTGCTGTATTATGGTCAGTAACAGGTTTGCTTATTGTGCTTTTCTCTGATTGAAATCTGTAATGCACTTTACTGGTTTTGGAACCAACTTAATGTAACGTTTATCTGAAACAGCAGGGATGTTACTTGCTTTCTTTGGTGGCAGATGCTTCTTAACAAAATGTTTTCTCCAATTATAAAGAAAGTGCAGCTTTCACTTCTAACTGAAAGAGGAATGGGAGAAGCAGTGCAGGAGTTTGTGGACAAAGAGGAAAAAGATGCCATAGAAGAGTTGGTGAAGTTTCAACTAGAAAAAACACAGAGATTTCTTAAGGAACGTCGCACTGATGCAGAGGAAGAAAAAATAGATGAGGAGGTAATATTCTGTTAATTCCTCAGAAGAGTCCAAGACAGTAGAAAAATCAGTGCTCAAACCTGGTTTAATAGATTTGCCTGCTTGTGGAGCATGTGTAAGACTCACCTCCAGTCATCTTCTGGAAATAATAGATACAGTGATGAAGTTTCAAATACATGGTTTAAAAGCTTGTATTGAAAATGGGGTTTAGGTATGCTTATACTGATTGTCACTTTATTTGTACATGTATGGAAGAGATCTAACACTCTAATGTATGAATGTCTACCGTGAGAAAGATGGTAGATATAATCTCTTCTTGGCTTTTTCATATTGGCTTAGGGAAGGGTAAAGGCAAACAAAGGGAAACCTGTCCTTCAGGTGCTCTACTAGCTTCTAACTGCTTGCAGCTCAGGGTCACCCAGAGACAAACCTGGTTTATGTGTATCTAGTAACCATTAATTGACTTCTCTGTCAACTTGTTGAGCATCCCCATGAGCCCACGTATTGGGTATAATACTCCACCATTATATGACAAGTTGTTCTGCAGCTTAGCTGTGCGCTGTGTAAAGAATAATTTGGTGGGGGCAGGAAGGTTTCACCTACCTGTTTCCTTGCTGATTGCTTGCATTCAAGAGGAGTTGAAAGAAACAATCGGTGCCTGTAGGCTTTCCATGTCATTTTTGGGTTTTTTGCTTCTTTGTCTTGGACTACTGCCTCCTTTTCCTCTCACCACCATATCTTTTTCCATATTTGGCAATCTGAGCTTTCTTAGTTGTACATATACGCAATGTTTGTCTCTTCTCAGCATTCTTGTTTTCTATCTTGCCTCCTCATCTTTACCCTTTCCTTTCCAGTTATTCATATTTCACTATCCCTTATTGTCAAATTACATATACTCTCCTTCTCTGGAATTTAGTATCTCCTACTTTTCATCAAGTCCAAAGCTTTTTTCTCCCCAGTGATGTAGCTCCAGTCATTAATGGAATGTGAAATTTTTCAATTATAGGACAGCATGAAAAGGTTCTAAACAATCTGTTCAATTATTTTGCACTCTTCTTCTTTTATGTGAGGTTAACATAATAATTCAGTGATCAAGACTTCTTACTTACTGTGTTTTGATAATTGTATGAAATGAACTGTTAATTTGAAGGGAAATCATTTTATTCAGGTGCGAAAATTCAGGGAGAGTAGAAAAAAGAATACCGAAGAAGAGGATGAGGAAGTTCGTGAGGTAAATCCTTTCAATTTTAAATGTAGGCTGAAGAGTGGAATGGTGACTTCTGCATATGAGTGAAATCACTTAGCAACATTTCAACATTGTCCTTGCCAAAAAAAAGTGTGTGTCTGCATAGGGAAGATTAGTTTTTTTAAACTCTTCCTTGATATAATATGTACTAATACATGCTATTGAGCTGCTGCTCAGTTTGGCTTTTGAGATCTATCTCTTTTCTTGTGCAGATTTGTGAGCCTGAGTGTTCACCTGTTCTTGCTTTGAACAGCAAAGGTTAGACCAGTCAGGTGACCCTCAGAGATCTGTCATTTTCAACTATTTGTGATCCCATCACCAGTGGGTATGTGGATGGGCTTTATTGAGTGGTGTTACTAGAACAAATTGATATTATTGGTAAACTATTAGGTACTACTGTCCTTATCAGCAATCTTAGAGCCTTTGATCTCCCAGAGATCCATATGTTTTTCCAAAGAGAATTGCCAGCCACTGACAGTGGTGTTCCTTGTCTTTGCAAGCTTTGTGAGACTGGAGTGAAATTTTGAGAAAAAGGACACTTGGAGTGAGATTAAGTTCTCCTAGTCTGAGAGAGTTCACGTGAACTAGTTGTCCTAAGCAGCCACTGTCCTCAGCGAAGATCAAGTCAGTGGAGCCCAGAGGGTGCTTCCCCTGAGCAGATGTACACAGCTGACACAGAATGACCTGAACTGTTCACCAAACTCCTCTGACGATGTATCATATCAACTGGCTCTGTTCTGTTATCAGGGCATAGCTAACTATTTTATACGTACACCTCTAAATTAAATAGACTAAATACCATCCCTGCTTTTTGACAGAATTCCTTGTGTTCCATAACTCTGTGGATTTGGGTCTTCTAAGGCTCAATGGTTTAGAACTATGTCTCACAACTAGGATTTAACAATGGTGCATTTAATCCAAGATTCTTTTTACTATAGCACTTATTGTTCCATTTCAGGCAATGACCAGGGCTAGAGCCCACAGATCTGAGGATGCAGTTCTTGTCACGGCCTCCAGTGATGAAGAACTCATGGATACAGGGATGAAAAGCACTGGTGATTCAGATGATGGTTTTCCTGCAACAGTGAGCCGAGGAAGGGGTCGGGGAAGAGGTAGGGCAAGAGGTGCAAGAGGACAAAATCCAACAGCAAGAGGTTCATCTCAAAGGGGAAGAGGTAAAAAAACCTTCACATTCTTTGTACTGCAGTTACTGACTTTTTTTTTTTTTTTATAAAAAGGCAACTGTCTTCTGATCATAGAGTGTTTTAGGTTGCAAGGGACCTTGAAGATCATCTAATTCCAACCCCCGGGCCATGGGAAAATTTTTTGGTTAAGGGCTCCTACTGGAAAAAAAAAAGTTCTTTACAAATATTGTTAATATCAGATTACATACAGTTGACTGCCTTACAGGGCTTAAGTTGCAACTTTTTCCCAGGGTCATTAAAAGAACAATATCTTACTTCCCAGCTATGGAAACAAAGTAGACTCTTAAAAGACACATTATTGGGAAGCTCCTTGGCTAGGTGTGATTGTGCACTTTACAGTAATAGTGGTAGTTCCATTTTATATAAATACACACACACACACATACATATATATATATGTATATATAAGCTAGGAGACTTTTGTTACTGCTAAAGGTAATGCATTTGAGCAGTATAGAATGGAGGTACAGATATTTGAGCAGTGTAAAGCAGATGTACAGATTGTCTCTATCCTCATGCAATTTACAAGAGACTTCATTGTTTCTAGTAACTGAAAAAATGGGAAGTGTTTCCTAAGCAAAATGTATCAGGTAGCTCCTTGGCTAGGTGTGATTGTGCACCTTACAGTAATAGTGGTACTGCCATTTTATATAAATATATATATATATATGTTAAAAAAAAAAAAAAAGTTGGGGTTTTTCAGTTATATACTCTTTTGAGTTGTCTCAGTAATATGCCCACGGGTTTGAGAGCAGAGTAAGTTGACACAAAGGCTGTTATGTTAGGGCTGGTTTAGTTAGTGCCTTTAAACTAGTTCTATGGGTGTGTGCTCCAGCACTTCTGTGATTCCACCAGAGCTGGGGGCGCGTGTTCAGAGACCGTGTCTGTGGAGCTGGACCCAGAGCAGTTCTGCATGTAAAGAGGGCTTTGATTCAAGGAAGAAAGTGAAGAAATAACGAGGAATGTAGATTTTAAAGTCACTTCCTGCTCAGTAATGATGGACTAGAGGGCAGGGAAAAACCCCAATTCACATTTGCATATTTTTTTATGATCCTTACAGGACGCGCTAGCCAAGAGTCAGCTACAAGCAGCAGAACCTACAAGCCTGTATCTGTGCCTGCCAAGAATATATCTATCATGGATGGTATGCCTTCAGTCTGTCCATTACTCTGATCTGCTCTTTCAAATTGTAATGAAGGTGTTTATTTAATGAAGTGCCTTAATTGCTGTTATTTCTATTAGTCCAATTCAGTTGTGAGAAATTCTTTTGATTCTGATGAAATAGAATAACTAAGAGTAATGGAAGAAAGAAGAATTTAGGGGGCAAAAAAAGACTAGTGATATCCTGCTGTCATGGGATAAAATGAAATGTGTCAAGAACTTCTGAGTAGATGTTCCCTATGTCCAGTTCTTACTACATGCAGTTCCTTAAGGAATAAGCATAGAAGGGATGTGACTTATTAGCATCTATTTTATGCAGAATATTCCTCTGTGGATAAGAAGTTTAAACTTGACTGGCTTTAATATAAACCCATATAGTTTTACATTGTAGCTAGTGTGAGAAATGCCAGATTTTACCATGAAAGAGAAACTTATTTGTGATTTGAGCCTCCTATGTGGGAGTAGCCCTTCCTTGTTACACAGGACAGGCTCTGAGGAAACAATGTAGATAATCTGAGTGTTAAATTAAACTAATACTGCTTACAAAGCTACAAAGAAATCCCCCACAAAATACCTAAAGGTAGAGAGAGTTTTAAATTAATAGGCCAATTACCTAACTTTAAGTTGGTCAGCAATTGATGTAAAATACTGCAGAGAAATCAGTTTTAGTAGATGTGTTGATGTCTGAACTGTTAGACATACAGGAATAGCAATTATAGTAATGTTTTTCTCTTAAACAAAGTTACTGAAGCTTTTTCAGCCAGAGTGGGAAGTGCCTGCCACTGCACAGGGAGTTAGATCCCTGGGTTGTCAGACTCTAGCAAAGGCTTAAAATATGTTTTGGGTTGGGTTTGGAGGTTTGTTTTACAGGGTATTTTGCAGAGGAAATGCATGCTAAGCAGATCTTAAATGAAAAGAATGATATAACATTGTTTGCATTGTGCATATTGTAAAATACTACATTAGTTTTACTCTAGCCTTTAGGTCTTTGAAACCAGAGAGCTCCTTGAACTCATCTAAATCTTATTCTGAGGTAAGAACATCTTGCTCTAGCCTTGAGCCCTATCCAAATGTATGTTATAACTAATTGTGTATATAGCTGGGAAAACCCCAAAGGTTTTATGCACTATAGTATTATGCACTATATCTCTGTAAGAATAAATTCTGTGAATAAGCTTTATAAATGATACCATTTTTTCAGGTTATTATAGATGATGATTCTGATATAGAAGACATTTCTATTGTTCCTTCTTCCAGAGTAAATCAAAGGTCAGTATGTTTACTTCATGAGCAGTTACTCCCGTGACTGCTCGATTTCTGATTGGCAATCATCAGTGTCAGGGATCTGATCCAGTACCTGAAAAAAACAGATATTTAAGAAAATCATAACACTGCTTAGAGAATTTATATATATATATACTTTTTTACCTGTTAATGTGGGTAATCCTTCTATAACAATAAGTTGCTCTACTGATTGAGATGTTAAGTCAGAGCTTTAGAATGAGTATATTAGTTTGAGAATTTGAATAGTTCTACTTCTTCTTATTTCTATTAATTCTTAATCTCTGTATTTAAAATAATGGAATCACAGAATGGTCAGAGTTGGAATGGACCTTAAGTATCATTGAGTTCCAATCCCCCTGCCACGGGCAGGGACACCTCCCACCAGACCAAGTTGCTCAAAGCCCCGTCCAACCTGGTCTAGAACACTTCCAGGGATGGGGCATCCACAGCTTCTCTGGGCAACCTGTTCCAATGCCTCACCACCCTCATAGGGAAGAATTTCTTTCTAGTATCTAATCTAAAGTTCCCCTCTTTCAAGGGGAGGTTTGTTGGTCCAAACCTAAGTTGAAGGGAAGGGTGTTGGAATGTCTGGTAACTGAGAACACACTGATGCTCTTTTTTTTTTTTTTCTATTTTCCTCTGTATGTTTCCAGGGTGTCAACTCCATCTTCACTTAGTAAAAGAGGTTCACAAAGCCAAACGTCTAGAGGAGTTGATTTTGAGTCAGATGAGGTATGGTATATACTGTTGTTTTTTTTCTTTTATTTCATGTAAATTTCTGTAGCTTATTGTTTTGCAGTTATTTGAATAAAGCATTTCAAAGGAAAACTGATTTTTTTTATTTTTTTTTTTATTACTAACAAGGCAAGATTATTGCAACCAGTTAGTTAGAATATTGTAATAATCAGTAATAAGGCTGGAAAGGATCTCAGGAAAATATCCATGCCTTTTTCCCTTCAATTCTAAAATCAGTTTATTTTCATTCCTGAAATGTGTGGAATAGGTTTGGGGCTTTTTTGCCTGTGGAAGAAAGTAATTGTGATCTCTTCTCGTTCTTGACTATGTCTTTTGATTTATTTTATTTTATTGTAAAAGTAAGAATATTTTCCATGGCGCTTCATTCTTTTTTTGTTGCAAATTACGTAAATACACTTTAAAAGTTATTAATACACTACCTTCAAGTTTAAGATGCCTGTTCTTGCAGTATGTACCCGAGCTGCTAGGAAAGGCTTCTGTAATTAAACAAGTGAACTTTATTCACAGTGTTGCACCAAATAGAGTGCACAGAATACTGTCCAGGACTGTGCAGTTTGTTTGTACAGAGCAGCAGACTGTCCTGTATGGTCAGGGCCCAGCCTTAGCAACGTCAGGTGTTGGACACTTGAGAGAAAACATTAAACTCTTGTCCTTTCTCACCGCTGTGGTGTCTCTCCTTGTACCCGAAATGCAAAACTACATGTTTGCTTAAACATGCAAAAAGAACTTTTTTTTGTTTCATGCAAATGTCAGTAGATTATGGTGAGTGATATATACATGGACATAACTTCATTGAGGTATGTGCTGCTCATAATGATAACAGTTCCCTGCTCACACCCGAAATACGGATTGTTCCTCATTTCGGAGTCGCTGTTCTGATCGTATTGACTTACACTCAGTTTCTGTTCTCTGCACATTTACCATCTGGACCTTTAAATCAAAGGATAATCTCTTTCCTATCAAAACCAACAACGACAGGTCTGTCAGAAAACATGGAATAATGCAAGCAGGCTTTCTAGTTTAATCTAAAGGTGATTTGACTTGTAATGTCTCAGAATGCATGTTTGTTCTTGTAATACAGATCTATTTACAAATTGCAGGATGAATTTGATCCATTCAAAAGCACTGCAACGTCAAGAAGAACTAAGTGATTTTTTGGCTCACTACGCAAGACACAAATGTGAAAATTAGAGAAGGAAATGGAAAGCAGTTTGCAAGGCATTCTCTATGTGGCATTTCTCCATAAATGATGGCTTGCCTTTAATTTTCACTTCTATGAAATGTTTTTTTGTTCAGGTGTTTGGGTTTTTTCCCTCCGGCACCAAGTTTGGTATAATTTGGGAGCTGCATTGCTTAATGCATTAGACTAGAGCATCTAATATTCTGAAGTACTGCCTGAAATTGAAAGTTCTTTTAAAACTTCGAAAAGCCTGTTTTCTTTCTGGGATGACAATATAAATAACAATCATATCTTTTATAGAAAACTCCATCTCTTGGGCTTGAATTTTGCTGAGGAGTAAATTCATATTGGTATGCAAGTAGGGATGTGGGCATGGACTCAGTCAGCATAACAGAACTTGTTCTTACTTGCAATTTTCTGCAGATAGAGATGAGAACTCTAAAGAATAATAGTTTGACCCAAAAATACAGTTTTCAATATTGAAGCTGGAAAATGTTCCAATACTTTCAGTTCTACTAGGAGAGCTAAAACCACTATTGCACCGTTATGAAATGTCGTAGTATACAGTAGCAAATTCTCTTCTGTAACTCAAGAAGTGCCAAAGTCTTCAGATGGAATTGCATTGTCAGCTTTTACCCTGTACATGAGATGTAAGGGCAGAACCTTACAGCTTCACAAGGAACACTGCTTGAAGAATCAAGCTATTGAGCCAGTAATGGGCAGGACATTGCCTCTTGCCTTTTTCTTAGTTGATGTTTTTCTCTTTCCTCAGCCCACAGCTTCACTAAACCACTAAAATGTCATCACTATTTTCAGATCACTTTCCCAATGAGGCTTTTAAGATACAGCATTGTATTTGCAGTGGAGGAACCACTCCTTCTGTTGAAGGAGCCAAGACCTAGACCTAGACCTCCTTCTCTCTTTCCACCTCTGTACATCCCACTCCCCAAAAAGTGCTGGTCTAGAGCTCATCAAGGAAAAGGCCAGAGAGTTCATCAACAAACACCCACCGTGTCAGAGAAGCACTAAATGCCTTGAGTAGCTGTGGCCATGCCTTTGCATTTTTGCTGGCTTCTCCAAAGAGGTGGGACTGGGCTGTTGTGATTCCCTGGCCCTCACTTGTGAGTGACTGCTGTTACTTTGCCTGCGTACACGCTGTAGCCACGAACATCTCTGGGCCTTGAGCTTCCAGAAGACTTCCATAAAAATTATCAAGGCCTGCAAATTTCTAGTGTAGAGCTTAGTAGCAATTTACAAAGCCGTGTGATCTTGTTAGGTATCAGCAAATAATTTGGTAGCCTGTTTTTTTGTTTTGTTTTGTTTCATTAAGGACTGTCAGCTATAATATTATCTATGCAATTAAAAAGCTGCTGTAAATACCTTTCAAGGTGAAGGTTTAGACTTTTTTTTTTAAAAAAATAAACTATTTCTGTTAAGTAAATTGTGAATGGTGGTTTTATGGATTACACTAAATCTGAGAGATAGACATTTTTAAACACTTTGCTGCTGTCTGTGTGAATTGGGTCTGGTTGGTGTGGAGTTAACTGTCCCGTAGCAGCTCCACGTTTGCAGCACAAAGCGGGTTGAGACCACACCAGTGTTTTGGTCCTGCAGAGCAGTGCTCCACAGCATCCAGGCTGCCTCCAAGGCAGGAGGCTGGGGGGGCAGACAGCCAGGCCAGTGGACCCCAGGGATGTTCTGTACTCTATGATGTTGTGTCCAGCTGAAGGACTGAAGGAAAGGAAGAGGGGGATGTGTGTGTGTGTGTGTGTGTGTACATTTCTTATTGAGGCATTTGTCTTCCGAAGCAATCTCTACACCTACTGAGGTGTAGGAGTGGATGTCACCTCTTGTTGGGACATACAGAATAAATCTTCTTTATATGCTTTGCTTTTACACACGACCTTTGCTATTTTCCACTCACCCACCTTTATCTTGAGCCACAAGTTTTTAATTTTCTTCCCCTGTCTTGTTAAGGGTGGGGAATTGGGTGGCTTTGTGGGCACCTGGCAACCCTCAAGGTCAACCCACAGCACCAAATTAACCCGGTTTTGTTATAAAGTGTTAAATTGTCTGCTTTATTGTTTCACTAATGTCTTAAGGGGACTGTATCTTTTAAGGTTGAACTCTCATGCTAAGGAAAGATTTTTACAAAGTATCTAGGATTAATAGGAATGGTATCAAAGGTTCTTTCCACCTACTTTTTTTCAGTCAACTGTTAAATTCACAGCAGCTTTGTTTCTGGTGTTAAGCTGCAGGTGTTCTTCAGTTGTCTTGTAGAGAAGATAAAGATGGCATCTTTGGGGGAAAAATGTAGCCTGGTTTGTGTAGGAGGGCTGCACTGTACACAGATACTCCTGATCCTCAATGTGATTTGTGATACGAGGGGTAAGATGCTCGGAAAATCAATGTTTATTTCTCGGAGATCACACTGGGTGTTCTTTGAAAAGTCACTTCTCACTCATGTAACTTCTAACCCACCTGCCCCCGGAAGCTCAAATGTCACAAGTAGAGTGAGAGAGAGACAGGAAAACTGCTGAAAAACCTCAAATTGGGCATTTGGTGGAAGAGCTAGATGCTGGCAGCAGTTTGCAGAGGAGCCCTGTGGGCTGGCCGTGCTGCTGTCCCCATGTGTTCAACTCCTGAGCAGAGGTGAGGAGAAAGCAGCCCCAGTGCCTCACCAGGGGAGTCACAAGCATTCTCTGAAAGTGTTATTTTCACTAGTGAGTGACTGGCTTTATATTATAAGCTTTTCAGATAATGGTCTTTTAATTGACAGTTAAATAAAGCCATTTTGTACAATACCTGCTTTGACCCAAGCAGTTCTGTCCCCAGCAGAGGGACGGCACCTCCGATGTGCACTCATGGAGGGGCTGGTCTTTCTGCACTGGGGAGGATTTGTGGCTCTTATTTCCTGATACTGATCTTAGATTTCCTACTGTGTTTTGGGGGGAAAGCACAGGGAACACACTTGCTGCTGTCTCTCAGTGCTTGGGTCCAGTGTATGGCTGCCTGTTGCTTTGGATATGGGACTGGCTTGGCTGGGACATCCCATCCTGTCTCATAATCCTGTCTTGGTAGCTACCTCCATGATTCTACAAACCCTAGGAAATGTGGTTTCACATCAAACTTATTGTTCCAAGAGGGAAGCACTGCCAAAGGAAAGCAGTCTCTCTGAGGAAAAAAAAAAAAAGTAGAAAACCACTGTCAGTACTACTGTACTGACCAGCTTGTTATTCCAAATTCATCCATTCCCCCCCCCCTTATTTAATGCTGTTTAGTAGCTGCCGTGCTGGGAAATGGGCTGAAACTTGCCCACCAGAGCTTTAAAACGGGGGTGAAACGTGAAGGGTGCCCTGGAGGAGCGCAGAGCTGCCCCGCGCACGGCCGGCGTACCAAGAGTGCAGGAGTTACAAAAGGTGGGCTGCCGGCTGAGGAAGAGGATGCTGACGGCTGGGGAGACGGGTTTGCCTTCCTCATCGATGTGCTCGTCTCGGAGCAGCGCGGGGGGAGCGGGGCTGCGTGGAAGAGCAGCGCGTCAGAGCGGGGTAATGTCACGCAGCCCAATGGCTGCAGAAGATCCCGGCTCCGAGCTCACCTGGGAGGTGGGGGGAGGTATAAAGGCGGCTGAAGGAGCAAAAGTAGGGGCGAGGGGAGGGGGAGAGGGACAGGCAGCGGGAAGCAGGAGCAGCCGCCGGCTCCTGCTGCTGGTCCCGGGCTGAGGGAAGGGAGGGCGAGGGGAGGAAGGCTCTCCCGAATCCCCCCGGCGTGAGCTCTGCTCTCTGCTCCCAACTTGGGGCAGCAGAGCAGCGATTTGGAGATGTTGCCCTGTTTCGTCTGGCTCTCCCTCCCCGACTTGCTTAACGCCTTCGCCACCCCGGGAAAGTTGCCCCTCAACGGGAGCCCGGAGGAGCCTTTTGTGATCCCAAACATCTCAGGTTTCTTTTCCTGGGACAATGACAGCCTGGCCGACTGGCAGAGCTTCGTGGGCAGGAGCCGGTACGGAGCGGAGTCGCAGAGCGTCACGGTGAAAGCCCTGCTGGTGGCGGCGTACTCCTTCATCATCGTCTTCTCCCTCTTCGGCAACCTCCTGGTCTGTCACGTTGTCATCAAGACCAAGCGCATGCACTCTGCCACCAGCCTCTTCATTGTCAACCTGGCGGTAGCCGACATCATGATCACCCTCCTCAACACGCCCTTTACACTGGTAAGACCGGGGCAGAGGTGCCATAAAGGCTCTGCAGAAGCTCCGGTGGCCTTTTCTTCTTTATGCCTCTATAGGCAGCGCGTGAACGTCTTGCAGATACTTGTTCTGGTCCAAATTGGGCTCCCTTCCAATATCTGAAGGGAGCCTCCAGGAGAACTGTTGAGGGACTCTTTGGCAGGAAGGGTTCTGACAGGACAAGGGGTTGTGGTTTTAAATTGAAAGGGGATATTTCAGAAAGCAATTCTTTACAGAGAGGGTGGTGAGGCACTGGCACAGGTTGCCCAGGGAAGTAGTGGATGCCCCATCCCTGAAGTGTTCAAGGCCAGGCTGGATGGGGCTTTGAGCAACCTGGTCTAGTGGGAGGTGTCCCTGGTCATGGCAGGGGGGCTGGAACTCAATGATCTTTAAGGTCCCTTCCAACTCTAACTGTTCTATGATTCTATGAAACTACAGAGATTGGAGTTATCTTTGGAAACTCCATCTTTTTTCTTCTCTAATTCCCGTTATCTAGGTAAAGACCTGAAATTATCCATTTGTTGCAAGTGGCCCTGGTAGCACTTCAACAACAATAACCACACGGTGACTACTAAGTGCTTCATAGTATCTGGTCTTTTTTTTTTCTCCTCCCCTTCTCTGAAGTATTTCCAAGGCAATACTACAAACATCTTGAGAAAAAAAAAAAGATTAGTGCTCGCCATCGTTTTGCAAGCTGTGTTGAAAAGCTGCAGTTTGCTTTGAAGTAAGGTAAGGCACGGGGTCAGCCCTGTCCTCTAAGGAGGGCTCACAGTGAAAAATGGATGTATTGGCTCAATAGACTGCAGAAGGACACGCTGTGAAGGAAACAGAACAAACATCTCTGGTGCTGCTCTGCTGTGTTGGCCTGGAGGATATTGCCCAGCCACTGAGCAGCAGCAGCTTGCCTCTTCAGGGTTCAGCAGCCAGAAAGTTATACAATTATACATAGAACCTACTGTTTTAAAAAAACCTTTTACACAGCAGGAGGAATTCTGTCCCGGAGGCGTCTCAGATATCTATAAGCACGTGGGGGTGCACAAAACTAATGGTATTCTGGTTCTAGGCTCGTTTCGTGAACAGTACCTGGGTATTCGGGAAGGGGATGTGCCATGTCAGCAGGTTTGCTCAGTACTGCTCCCTCCACGTCTCTGCCTTGACCCTCACAGCCATTGCCGTGGACAGGCACCAGGTGAGAGCTCCCTGAGGCAGGCAGCTGCAAAGCCTGGCAGGGCATAATTAAAGTGAGAAGGGATGATCCCACCCCCCCTTTCCTTCCCAGCTCCCAGGTTAAAATCAGGTACGTGAGGAGCTGACAGGGCAGGGGAGTGTTTCTGGCTGTCAGATGGAAAGGACAGTTTCAAGCCTGCAGCAAGGTGGGAGGTGGGAGATGTCCATCACCTTGTGATCCCTTCTGACTGGGGAATGGGAGCTCTCAAAGGGGGAGGAAGTCCAAGATCCTGAGAGGAATTCATGGGGGCAACCCTCTGCTGGGGTGGTTTGCCTGGCCCATGGAGAAACAGTGATCAGGGACGTCCTGATTAGCTTCCACAGCTCTGTCTCCCTTTGCTCTGGTGTTTCTCACCTCTTTGTACTCCAGATACTGGAGAGCTGACTGTACCACGCTGGTGTTTGTCACAAGCAGAGCTGTGGCTTGCTGTTGATAAAGGGCTCAAAACTGATTTAGAGTCACCCAACTACCACGTAAAACAGACCAGTAGAGTTGACATTTTCTGCTAAAAAGCATCTAAGTTTTCAGAAAATGCTCTGGCTGCCAGGAGCATTCCCAGGGAGCTCTGCTTAAATCACAGACCCATGACCCTGAGTCAGTGATACTGAAGAGTCTGAGACTATTTTCTTATTTTCTCCCTTCTTTTTATTTTTTGTGGGAGTTTTTTGTTGGGTTGGGGTTTTTGGGGGAGTTTTTTGGTTGTTTTTTTTTTTGCTATTAACTAAATTGAAACTGGAAATGAACATGTCTGCAAGACACGCTGGTACCCAGGAGTTCTCACAGAAGTTCTCCCCACCTTGATACAAATACTGAAATAAGAGGGTAGGACTGGGATCTGAGTTTACCACCGAGGAACAATTCGGGCTTTCGTGTGCAGTTTACAGTTCACAGGAGCTGGGTGAAGACAGTCCTGCTTACGTGTTGAATTTCCATGTTAAGTAATAGATTTTAGGCTGAAAGATTATATGAAAAAAATTATATAATTTTTTCCTTAAAGGACATAAGTCTGAATATTGGTTTATTTTGCACAGGTTATAATGCACCCTCTGAAACCTCGCATATCTACTGCAAAAGGTGTTATCTACATCTCTGTAATCTGGATCATGGCAACTTGTTTCTCCCTGCCACATGCTATCTACCAAAAACTCTTTACTTTTGAATACAGGTAAGGATGTGTTTGCTTTTCCCCACAGTCTCCCTGGAGACCAAACTCCCAGTGGTCATACTTTGGCATCTTCTTCTGAAAGCCCTGAGCTTATGTTGAACTCAGACAAATATGGATCTAGTCTATAATTTTCATTTCTTTTGCAATGGCTGATATCCTGTCCTTGTGTCTATTTTTGATTATTTTATCTTTATTCTCTCACACTAATCACCTGAAATAGGCTGAGAAGTTAGAGGATCTGGCCTGGACCCTCTATCTCTATACACTGGTAATTTACACAATGTACCAATCTGACCTGTTAGGGCAGAACAGAAATTTGCAAAAACCCTAAAACTTAACAGGCTTTAATCTACTCTTTGGCCCTGGTAAAGTGAAAACAATCTGCCTCAGCTACTTGTTCCATAAAATGCTGTCATGAGCCTTGATATTTGGAAAGTGCTTTAATGAGGGAAAGGTCCTTAATATGTGCAGAGAGTGTGTTTCTGTTTGCCAACGGACAGAGACTAAAAACCTGCTTTCTGTGCAGCTGGAAATTTTGTAATTGATGAAATTCATAAAATTATCATAAGGTCACGAATGCCCACGAGAAATTGTCAGCACGCTGCTCACAGGCTGCTCCGTGGCTCCAGTCCTTTGACACTAGAGTTCTGCCAAACGCTGATGTGTACAAAAAAAGGGTCTGCCCCCAGGCTCCATGGCAGGAGCCCTCTCCCTCCTGCCCCCTTGTTTGTGGTGAATTTCTCCTGTGGTACCTGTCCCTACTGCTTCTCCCCCTCATGTCTCCCCTTGCAGCGAGGAAGTTACCCGATGCCTGTGTCTGCCAGATTTCCCTGAGCCGGCTGACCTCTTTTGGAAGTACCTTGACTTAACCACCTTCATTTTGCTCTACGTCCTGCCCCTTCTGATCATCTCTGTTGCCTACATGACAGTGGCCAAGAAACTCTGGCTGCGCAATGTCATCGGGGACGTCACCACTGAGCAGTACTTTGCCCTTCGTAAAAAGAATAAGAAGACCATAAAGATGCTGATGCTTGTTGTCATCCTCTTCGCTGTCTGCTGGTTTCCCTTGAATTGCTATGTCATCCTCCTCTCCAGCCAGACCATCCACACCAACAATGCCCTGTACTTTGCCTTTCACTGGTTCGCAATGAGCAGCACCTGCTACAACCCCTTCATCTACTGCTGGCTCAACGACAGCTTCCGATCAGAGCTGAAGGCTTTGCTCAACATGTGCAGAAAACCTCCCGGACCCACAGAACAGAGGCTTCCCTCCACGGCCCCACCCTACCAACTGGCTTGGCCAGAAAATGGCAACTTCAAGAGGTTGCAGGTCTCCCACATCCTTCCATCAGCCTCCAACATCCAGTCAGGAAAGACAGACATCTCTGCAGTTGAGCCAATAGTAGCTGTGAGCTAAACAGTGGCCCTGGGAAGCCTTCAAGGACTGCACATAGATTTGTCTAAAGCTACAATGGTGGGAAGATGTGGAGCCCTGACCTTCTGGACTATACAACCGCACGTGATAAAGCCAAGAAGGAGGTTCTGCAGGAGATAAGTGAAAGAGCTGGAGGTTTGATACAGCTGTGGAGCCCCTGAAGGAGACAAATTCTTCCCATCAAGAAACTCTTTATCAAAAATTGACTTCGGATCATCTTGTAGGATGAGATTCTCTGCATGTATGTCGCTGTCATCTGCACGACTAGGCCTTTTTATCACTGGGGCTGCGTGTGTATTTTGCTGGTATTTACACACCGAAGCAACAATCGAATCACATCAGACTTCCTTTCTCCTTTTTCTAAGTCTCTTAGTAGCAGCATGGGAATGGTCAAGGCGTAGACCTTTAGGTTGCTGGCTGGATGGGAAGGCATCCCTTCTGAACTGGGGCCTGACAGGTCAAGATCCACTCAGAGTGAACGAACAGATATATTTCATAAATCCATTCTTTGGTGGAAGTACGCCCAGGGAGGTGGAGAGTAAGATCGTAATTGAAAAAAGAGCAGTCTCTTGCCTTGCAGGCACTTTTTCCAAGGAAGGGTTGAAGAATGGATGCCTACATATTCTTTGCATAAGCAGACAGTGAACACCAGCCTGTTAGCTCAGCATCTGCCACCAGTGGTGAATCACACAGATTTTTTCTTTCCTGAAATGAAGTAATGAATATTCTGAAAGTTTTTCTTCAAATAGAGAACTGAACACCAAAAATTTACTTTTGAGAATGTTGGCAATACCATCCACAGCTGGAGAATGAGTGATTAAACATTACCCCGAGTTTCTACTAGGACCTTTTGATCAGAGCATCTCTGCATTATTGTCAAGTGGCAGCTAAAGAATCCCAGAGTTTGACTTTTTATTTTGTCTTTGAATGTTGCTCTCTTATCCTGTAAAGCACCTGGGTGCTTCTCAGATCAGACACTTGGGACATTTCATCCCAACTAAGACGTTAGCTCTCTGGAATCAGTTCATAAATGAACTGCTTTGAGAGAACAGATGAAATCTGTGATAGCAAGTAATAAAAGCAGAACATTTCTCTGCGAGATATCCTCTGGTGATTGCACAATTTTGGTGCATTTAGAGGCGAGTGAGATGTATCCTTCTTGGGATGGCTAAGAAAATTGTTGTGACTGCAGCTGCCTGGAGTAATTTGCAGAACTTAATGTTCTTAGCAGAAGAAAATCTGACTTTGAATAATGGAAAAAAATGATAATTCAAAAATCTGTACCTTGTGTTACACAGGAGCAATAACTGTCCCTGTGATGTGGAAATCAGCTTGAATGTCACAACAGGGTGCCCCATTCCACATTTAGCTTACAGCAGACAGCAGTGAGAAAAATCTTCTTTTTATAAATGACTGTAAATTGGGGGAAAAAATGGGGAAAAATGTGGGAGGGGGGAAAGAAAGGGGAAATGGGGGGGGGGGGGGAGAAGATAAACTGGTTTTCCCAATGTCCTGTAATAAAATTACATTTCTGAAATAATTTTAAGACTTGTGCAGGTCTTTCACACCTGAGTATTTAAAAGAGACTGAAATGCCTCTCCTTGCAGCTCCTGTGCTTTCACAAGGCGTTGTCTCTCTCTCACTTGGAGTCCAGTGCATTTTGACTCCCCTGTATCACAGCCCCCCGAGTCAGAGTACTTTATATCACTGATATGCAGAATCAAACCTTTCCTCCTGCTTGTCCCAAGTCCCATTTCCTCCCTTAACATTTGCAAGTGGTCAGGCAAAGATCAGATGATCTTTGTAGGTCCATTCCAACTGGAATAGTCTAGTCCATTCCATCCCATTCCACCGGAGACTGGTTCCCTCTGTCAAAAGAGAAGCAGTCTGTATTTACCTGCAGATTCTGGCAGCAAGTGTTCACTCACTGGTAGCAAAGAGGAGGGAGAAAAGCAGTGAGGAGGAAGCTGAGAGGGGAGGGATTGTGTGATGGCAACAGGAGGAAGAAGAGACTCAGAGACAGGATGTGAGAAAAGGAGATCCAGGGAGCCCACACCATCCTCTTCCTGCCCTAATTTTATCACGGGTTTTGTAGATATTGAACATTTTGATGGCTACACATTTGTTATTTCATATTCATTAATAAAAATATTTATTTACTTGGATTTCTGGAGTGGCTTAAGCTACTAATGAACAGATATATCTTCCCCAACTGGGTAAAGGAGGGTAAAAGGAGGTAAGAGATCTTGAGTAAAAGGAGGAGAGAGAGATCAAGAGACCCTTCCCAAAAGCATCCTTTCTTCACTCAGGGAAGAAAATTATAAGGGCTAAGGTTGAGTTAACCTACAGAGTCACCTTGAGGAATGGAAAATGCTGTCTACTGTTTAAAAAAAAAGTCTGCCCCTAGGGAAATGTAATTTTGAATCTTTAGTATCCAATATTTTGCAGGATTTTTTCTCTGATTGGTCAGGAACAACTTGAGAGAGGGTCTGCCTGGAAATCTACTTCTGAAAGTTAGAATTTGCTGGTAGCTTGACCTTCTGCTCTAATCCTTCAAAGTGTCTTCACTCCTGCCAGTGGCCACGTGCCCCTTGTGTCTTCTGCCAGACCAACACTGTCATGGCTCTGCCACTGTCACCCACCAGCTGGGGAGAGCTGAGTGAGCACAGGGTTGGGTGACTCTCCTCAGAAAACTAAAGCAAGGCATATTCAAAGTATGATTCTGCTGTTGTCAGTCTCATCAAAGAGAAGAGGGGAAATTTTTCCTTTGCATTTTGGCTTCATCTTTTTAGACTTTTTTTTTTCAGTCACATCTTTTCTTTTTTTTGTTGGTTTTTTTTTTTTTTTTTGTTTTCCAGTGAGCCTGTAGCTTAAAAGACTCAAGCACAAACACTTCAATTGTGATTATTCTGTTTGTTGTCTGGTGATGACTCAGTTGAGTTAGCTGTCCAACGTTTCTTTCTTGCCCAGAAATCATCACTTTCAGAGTGTTTTCAGAGTTCAGCCTGAATGCTGTCTTTGATTTGTGATACTCATCATCATCAGACACAGGCACTCTGTGCATCCCCCAGGCACAAGATTGATCAGATACTGAAGGGCTTAAAATTTTGAGGGCAAAAAGTCTCTCCATTTCTGTGCTGGAGAAGGACATGCTGTCATGACAGCTCTTGCATCAGCTCTCCTCCCGATATTCTGTGGCCTCTTGGGACATCAGTGTGACTGCTGCACACACCTTGATCCTAGTGGGCTTTCAGGGTGCACAGGGAGCTCCATCTGAGGGAGCTTTTGGTGTGAGAGAGGTTGCAGGTTAATAATCAGTTGGAGCTTATGGACAGACTGGCAGCAGAGGTGAACCTCAAGTGATGCTCAACCTTCCCAACACTTTAATACAGCTTTGCCAAGCCAGAAGCATTTGGACCAAGTCATGTTTTACACCAGAGGTCTTTTTTTCCCATTCAGAGAATGCAGCACAGTTGTTTTCAGGCACGTACATATCTTATAACAGATTCTGCAGCTGGATTCTTCTGTTTAGCTTTGCCTGGGTCCAGAGGCTCATGATCTGAACTCAGTAAGATGGTCTTTCTGGCCATCTTAAGATTCACCTTCTCTGGGTGCCTTTAACATCCTTTGAAGAACCACATATGTAGAAACTTGCCACAGCTCCAGCAGGCAAGATCTTAAAATGCCCAGTCACAGCGATGTTTGTTCCAGGTGGGTCTGAGCTCCTGCAGTTACAGCTCCTCATCCTGCACCCCTGCTCTGGGGTGGAAAACCTTCCTCCTCCAGGCTCTGACCAGTGCTGGATCTGGGCACGGAGAGGGTGACACAGTGCTGAAGCTCTTTGGTTTAATTACAGAGCAGAGAAGGAGTGGAGCTTGTAAAAGAAGAAGAGGCAGGTTGGACATTGAGCCTGAACAGAATGGTACAGGGATGGACAAGTGGCCAGTGGCCAGCAGAGGTACAGGTTTCAGAGAGAACGGGACAGAAGCACGCAAGAGAAGGACAAGCCCATCGTTAAAGCACTAGAAATGGTGCCCTTGATAACTGTACATAATGCACCCTGCTACAAATTATTTAACACAGTACAGAGAAATTTCTGATGAGTGTTTCCTAATTAGCTATTTTTCATTTTCTTCATACCTGATTTGAAATGCTGGAGAAACATTTTGCATTCACCAGTGCTGCTGAAACCAGCAGGGGTTGTGGGCACACAAAGTGCAGTATGATGCAAACTATTCCAAAAACATCACATCTTGGGCAATTTACATTGGGCAGCACAGATAATTCTTCATTTTACCCCAGCTCTGTGAAAGGCCAGAGGCGTCTTTTAAAATGTGAATACAACCACTGGTGCGTAACCAGCATTCAGATGCCACCTCGGTGACTGTGAAAGGTGTTGTGACTTGTGGCCGTCATCCTGTCATCACACCACAGGTCTTTTGCTGACAGCTTTAACAGAGCATAGCTCTCTGGCTTTGGGGCAATGTGTTCCCCAGAGCTCACCAGTTTGGCTGCCATCGGTCATGCCCTTGGTTATCAATATAGGTCACTCTTTTAATACCTGGCTCTGTTGTTTCCTCTGGAGCTTTCACACAGGTGCCCCTGGAGCAGATTGAGAAGGTGACAGCTGTGTCTACTGGATGACAAAGAGTAGCCAAGGCACTGAGGAGCTGCTTGTTGCAGGAGATCCACAAAGCTTGAGCACGGGAGTTTTATGGAAAAAATGAATTGCATTTGGAGAATGCATCTTCTGGCATATGAACAAGGGAACTCAATGAAGGTCACATAGGTGAAGTTAATGCTGGCATCTCCAAAACCTTGAGTGGCTGCCTCTGCAAATTTCATGATTTAAAGAGTGCCGTGTTGTGGTTTGTTTTTTTTTCTATTCAAAAGTGAAATTACTCATATTGACTTTACTGCTTCTTTATTTTGCTATTTCCTTGAAAAATATCATGACGGGCCTATGAAAATTAACTTAGAAGTTCTATGAATTCATGAATGTTAATTCTCTGTTTCTAATAATGTTCCTGGTGTTTTATTCATTTTCTCCATGTAGAATTACACAGAGACCTTGAAAGGGAACAAAGACACTGACAGGTTGTATTTGGCAGCTTGTGCTATTCTGAATAGCACTCGGGGGAAAAAAAAGTCCTTGAAGCCTTTCTTGCACTAGTTGATGTCAGATGAGGTTTTTGCCTCCCAGCTTTCACTCTCTCTCTTTCCCTCCTTCCCTCCCTCCCTCTCTCCCTTCAGGCTCCTGTCCCTAGGCCTGTGGTCCACGGCACCGCCACAGGTACTGTGGCGCTTTCTAGCATGAGTGCTGTGAAGGTAAAACATAGGTTCAGTACAGGGCTTTGCATGTAAAGCTTTTTCTAAGAATTTAAACTAAACTGTCACTTTAACAAATTAATTTCACAGATCACAGGATCACAGGATAATACAGGGTTGGAAGGGACCTCTGGAGACCATCTAGTCCAACCCCCCTGCCCAAGCAGGTCCACCTAGAGCAGGTTGCACAGGAACATGTCCAGGCGGGTTTTGAATGTCTCCAGAGGAGACTCCACCATCTCCCTGGTGTCTTCTTTTCTATCTCCTTTGTGAAGAGCTGTCTTTCACTACTTTTTTCTTTCAAGAAGCCTTTTTTACTTCTCTTCACTCTCTTCTACAAAACTCAGAGCTCTTCCAAGTTCCCCTTGCAGATGCCATTTTCTAAGCCTCTAAGCCTTCTGTGTTTATTCATTACTAAAAATCTCTAAATTGCCTGTAGATCAGTTCCTTTTACTTTTGTCTTGATTCGTGTAATATAAGATGGGCTTCCCCTGTAAAAACAGGAAGAGAGAGAAAGAAGGGAAAGGGAATTTATTGCTGACACTATTCTTTGCTATGAATTCCAGGGGCACCAGTTGATGCCAGTGCTGGACTCTTATCTGTCATTTCCAGTGTGTCACAGAAGCATGTCTAGTCCTGGTGGGGACTGAAAGTACAATGTGTGACTCCTGTAAAACAGATCTATAACTTTGCTAGCTGAAATGTTGCAGTTGTCCCCAAATGTAAACCAAGAGCTGTGAATGATGGGGTTTGTCTGAGAAGTCCTTGGTGCTGGTGAACTGATGGATTAGCCCCACGTTGCCCTTTTGCTGCATGTACCACTGGCGCCTGGGGCCTTTGGCTTCCTGGGCTGGAAAGAAACAACAGGTCATCTCCCTGGAGCAACTTCTCTGGAGTGTAGATACAGTAACTGTGAGACTGTAGAGACAAGGCAACTGGAAAATATTTATTATTGAGAATAATATATAATTTATTATTATTTATTTATATAATAATTTATTTTTATCTCTATGACACTCTAATCACCTGGTACCTAGCATTTATACTTTCTTTAGCCTACCCAGTGTTGGAGTCCAACTGTGTCACCTGTACCTGCAATTTGGAAGGCAGGTGGAAGTAAGGCAATGACCACATGTTGGAGCTTGAGGCAGCCTTGGCAGAGCAGCAGCAGAGGTCACAGCATCTGTCACCCACTGCAAAGCCTGGGTCGCAGATGGGAACCACACCAGCCCAGGGAGCCTGCACAGCTTTAAATCTGGATGTACAAGTGGAAAGGAGGGAAGTCCCAGTCCCAGTGTAAAATGAGTGATTGGTACAGGAGGTTTAATGCGGTGTGGTAAAGTAGTAGATGGAGCAGAAGCAGCCTCCTGGATGTCAGCTGGGCTGTGGCTGTGGTGACAGGGGTGCATGGGCACTTCTGATCTGGGCAGCTGCTTCAGCAAGTGACTCAGTAGGTGAGGACTCATCTGTGTGTCCTCCTGTGGAGCTGCTGCAAAGGGATTGTTTGCCTCTACAGAAGGCCTCTCTTCTGTTGGGGCAATGCAGAATGTCTGGAAGATCAATCAAGACTGATTTTAGAACCCTTCTGAACATATGGCAGACCAAACAAAACTTCATCAGGACTAAGACTATGTTGCTTTAAGAATAAGATTGTTTTGAGCTGTCTGGACAGAAAAAAAACCCCACAACCCCAAAAACAAACCAAAAAAACCCCACTCTGTGTGTCTTTGAAGGTCAAGCTGGAAAACCACCTGGAGGAGTGTGTGTGGAGAGATATGGCTGAAGACAGTTGCATTCTGTGAGAATGGGAGTGCTCACCCTCCTTGGGCAAGCTGTTGGGAGGTTGTTTGGCAAAACAGCTTGGACCTAGCTCTCTCTAAATATATCTTTGTGTATGTGAATAAAGGCTGCTGCTGCTGCTGCTGCTTATAGCATACGATTGTGTCCTGATCAACCATCACCCCAAATTGGTGCCCTGTGCGAGGCTCATCTTTTTCGGTGACACACAACCCGATGGGTGAGTAGACAGGTTTTTTTTATTTCCTGACCACAGTTCCTTGTGACTAGGAACAGTAACACCTGTTGAACAAGTTACTGGGTTGTCGTTAGAAATGGGACAGACCACATCCCATGAACATAAACTATACTTTGAGGTTTTGCAACAAATTTTGCATGCCGCTGGCTATAATGCTAGTGGGAAGCAATTATCTCAGTTGTTATTACTACTAAAGGAACATTGCAGTTGGTTTCCATCTGAGGGTACCTTTGCTAGCTCACAATGGGAAAAAGTCAGAAAGCATTTACAAAACAGGAAAGAGATGGGTTTTGACATCCTGGAATTGGCACTAGTGACCTGGTGTTTTTTATATTCGGCACTAGCTCAGTTAAAACCTAGTGAGGTTGTTGTAACTAAGGATACTGAAGGCAAAAATGTTTATAAAAATGTTGAGACTCCCTCAAATGATCAAGTTCACAATAATCACTTTGGTCCTGGTCCAGTCAATCCAAAAACTGAACCAGCATTACCCCCCTTTCCCCAATTGTATACGTTGTTGTCAGAAAAGAGGCCTTTGCCAATTACCCCCCCCAGCACCTACAAAGCCTTTTTGTAAACAGAACCTGAAAAGCTTCTAGCGATGCAAAATGCAAGAAAGATGCTTTAAAAAGTGGGGATTTTTCTTTTGCAGTTCCAGCGATGTATAAAGCTAACCGCCCCCCCCAGCTCATGAAAGATTATCTTACCAAGTTTTGAAGGAACTTAAAAAATCTATACATGAAAATGGGCTGCAGAGTACAGTAGGCATTTTAGAAGCAGTAGGTAACATTTATGATATGACACCATGGGATTGGAAAGTATTAGTGAAAACTCTCCTTACTGATGCTCAGTATGCTGTGTGGCAAATGGAATACAATGATTTGGTGGTTGAACAGGTAATGGAGAATTTGTATAATGGGACACCTATTCATCTGGATATGTTGATGGGGAATGGGAATTATTTGACTCCGCAAGCCCCGGTGGGCTTAGGTAGACAGGCATTTGAGCAAGCACCACAACTAGCAGTGATACATCTATAAGGCAGGGGCCCCAAGAACCCTATGTTACCTTCATAGATAGGTTGCAGGGAGCTATTACTAGACAACCCAGGAACCCAGGAAGACAACCTAGGAACCCAGAAGCTGTGAAAATCTTGCTTTTTGAATTAGTTTATGAGAATGCAAATATTGACTGTCAGAAGGAATTATTGTCAATAAAAGGAAAGGCATCAGATATTGGAGAATACATAAAAATTTGTCAGAAAGTTGGGACTGAGACACATCGAGCCTCACTTTTAGCTGCAGCTCTGTCTCAAGTGCTCCTAAATGAAACTCTGTTGAAATGTTTCAATTGTGGCAAACCAGGACACATTCGTAAAGACTGTCCAGAAAAGCAGTGTGCTGTAAGAGAAAAAAGACCTAGTCAAGTGTGTCTCCGATGTCAGAAGGGTTTTCATTGGAGTAATCAGTGTAAATCCAAGTTTGATAAGTTTGGGCAGCCATTGTCGGGGAACAGGAAGAGGGGTGTGCGACCCAGCCCTCCTCACATGAACAGTGTGGGATGCTCCAGCACAGCAGATTAATGTGGCTGTGAACTCTATGTCTCCGTCCTCACCTCCAACAACAGTATGAAGTGATGAATTGGTTTGGCAACTTCCACAGAAATACTAGCTTTTGATTCACATACGGTAGGGACCAATGTATGAGGTCCGTTATCGCAAAGTTTAATGGGATTGATTATTGAACTATCAAGTATTTTGAAACAAAGCATCATGAATTTGCTTGGGGTCATTGACTCAGATTATAGGGGGAAATTCAGATTATGCTTATGGTACTGCAACTGTTATGCAGAATATTGGCTCATCAAAAACTTGCACGATTGATATTGTTGCCCTTTTGGGTCCCAGATAGTGATTGGTGACCGAGAGGTCCAGGTCAATTTGAAAGCACAGACATTTCAAATATCATGTGGACAAAGAAAATTACAGCCAAGCAATCCATATTAACATTAAAAAATTGAAGGAAAACCTTTTTCGGGGCTGATACTCAAGCTGATATATCTATTATTTCTCAGAAGGACTAGCCTTCTCAGTGGCTGCTACATGCTGCCATAACTACTGTAACAGGTACTGGTGGGCACAAAGCCACCCTGCATAGAAGGCCCTGACTGGATTCAACCTTATGTGCTGCAAACTCCACTGAATCTCTGGGGACAAGATTTATTGGAACAATAGCATTTGAACAATTAGCACCTCCCAGACAAATTTATCCTAAGGGCCACTGATCTGAAACCCCTGCTCAAACTCACATGGTTAAACCCATAAACCTGTTTGGGTTGATTGGTAGCCCCTGAAAGGGGAAAAGCTCACTCAGGCCTGACAATTAGTAAATGAGCAACTGCAGGCGGGTCATATTGTACATTCTAATGGTCCCTGGAACACACCTGGTTTTGTCATACCTAAAAAATCAGGGAGATGGCACTTATATTGCCATTTCCATACGTATGATTTACATGCAATCAATGCTGTTATGCAACCTATGGGGGCACTACAACCAGGAACCTCTAATCCAACACCATGTGACCTGCTGAATGCATCTTTTTATCATTGATCTTAAAGATTGTTTCTTTACAATTTCTTTACAGCCCACAAATTGTGAACATTTTGCCTTTTCAGGCAATGCCAACCATTAATAATTGCGAGCCCATGGAAAGATGTCACCGGACAGTTTTACCTCAGGGGATGAGGAATAGTCCTAAAATTTGTCAAATTCTAGTGGCTACTGCCCTTAAGTCCACCAGAGCTAAGTTCCTTCAAAATTTGATTTATCATTACATGGATTGTATTCTTGTATGCATACAGGTGAAAACGTATCTTGATAAAACTTTGAATTATATGTTTCCTTCTCTGGAGGCATATGCTTTACAGATTGCTAAGGAGAAAATCCAGACAATGCCACCTTGGAAAGATCTTGATTGGGTGTTTGCAGAAAGTAACATTAAACCTCAACCATTGAAAATATCATGGAAAATAGGTACCCTGCATGAATTGCAAAAATTATGAGGAATAATTAATTGGATCAGACCAATGCTAGGCATAACTAATTATGATTTACAAAATTTATTTGCAGCTTTAAAAGGTGACGATGATCTTAACTCTAACGGGAATTATCTGAAGAAGCCTGAAAGAATTAGAATCATAGAATCATAGAATTATCTAGGTTGGAAGGGACCTTTAAGGTCATCTAGTCCAACCATCAACCTAACTCTGATTAAAAAAAATACAAAACACCACATTATTAAACCATGTCTCTAAGCATTATAAAGAAGTAGTAACACAAAAGATTTCTGCACTTCAGGCAAACTGTATACATATGGAATTACCAGTGTCTCTTCTAATACTTAATACACTCCATCCATTAATTGGACAGACTGAGGATAATACTAAGGTTTTTTATCTTGAATGGCTTTTCTTACCTAATATCTTGAGAAAGACTGTTTCTGCCTTTTTGTA
The DNA here is from genome assembly GCA_004320125.1 of Scolopax mira. NCBI lineage: Eukaryota > Metazoa > Chordata > Aves > Charadriiformes > Scolopacidae > Scolopax > Scolopax mira. The sequence goes on along the minus strand of BJBW01002223.1, from coordinate 12,113 downwards.
TTTCCTTATCTGGCTGATAATGAAGGGTAGAATTTGTACCCAGGAACTAACAGGATGTGATCCTGTTGGTCTTTACTTACCTGTTACAGACAAGAATATACCTTCCTATGTCAAAATCTCTGCCATTTCAAATAGCATTGGCCGATTTTGTGGGCACTATTCATTTTTCTCTATCTTCTTATAAGTTACTACAGCAATTGCAACCATTGCCCCTTGGTCCCGAGGAAATTATATCTTCCATGCCTATTTCTAGGGCTTGCATTGCATTTGTGGATGGGTCAGGGAAAACTGGGAAAGATGCCATTGCTGGAATACAGACATGCAGTGGGAAATTCTGTAACAACTTTCTCTGGCTCAGCACAGCTAGTGCCTCATGCCACTGCCCAGAACCTCATCCTGGGCCTTGAAAAGCAAGTTCTGTGGCGACATGGCACCCCAGAGAGAATTGAGTTGGACAACGGGACTAATTTCTGAATTGACAGAATTGCCTCATTGACACCTGGGCCAAAGAGCATGGTATTGAATGGGTCTACCACATTCCTTATCACGCACCAGCCTCTGGGAAGATAGAACGGTACAATGGACTGTTAAAAACTGTACTGAGAGCAATGGGTGGCGGGACTTTTAAGAATTGGGACACACACTTAGCAAAGGCTATCTGGCTGGTTAACACCAGGGGATCTATCAACCAAGCTGGTCCTGCCCAATCAAAACCTCCACGTACTGTGGAGGAAGATAAAGTCCCTGCAGTGCACATGAAGAATATGTTAGGGAAGATAGTCTGGGTTAGTCCTGCCTCAGGCAAAGGCAAACCCGTCTGTGGGATTGCCTTCGCTCAAGGACCTGGGTGCATTTGATGGGTGATGCGGGAGTATGGGGAAGTTCGATGTGTACCTAATGGGGACCTGATTTTGGGTGAGAATAGTCAACAAATGAAACTGTATGATGTCAATTGCTGCCACTGCTGATGACTCTGCCACTGTACATCTCATTTCTGTAACTGCTATCGGTTGTACTGTGGTAAGAATCACCCAAACTAACAACAGATGGACATTGATGAAAAAACAAGTAAAGTGCAGCAATGAAGGGATCAGAACTGACCTCAGCAGCTGATGCCCAGCAACATCATTGAGATTGACATCTTCAACCCATGGACCATGGACATGAGCTGCACTGGATACATCAGCCACAAAACCCAGAAATACAGCATGTGACAGTCCAGCCCCACACACACCATCTTGCATGCCCTGAGACACTGTTCTAACAGATGGATCCCAAAGTCATGGATTAAATGAACTCAACAAACATTTTAGAGTGATGGCCCACAGACTAAGGACATTATACCTCTGTGGATATATATGAACACACACATACATGTCCAGGGAAATGGACAGCATTTAATTGGAAACTGTAGGATCTGGGCATGACATGAAATGGTATGGAATATTGGGTGGATCATGTCCGTGGTACATAGGATTAATTCTCCACAGGCTCTAGCAGAGACACAGGTATTCCATCCCATGGGAGCCATGCCCAGGGGCATACCTGGAAGCTGCCAGGGAAGGGGAGAGGGGAGGGAAAGTTCTCCACGGGGGAGTGGAGCGGGCTGGGGGAACTAGTTGGCAAGTGGTGGTACCGTAATCGTGGTTGTATATTCCTCTCTCAGGGTTATTGTTGTTTTCTTGTTCCCTTTGCTGTTCTGTTAAATTGTCTTTGTCTCAAGCCACGAATTTTGTCTTTTTCCTTCCAGTTCTCCCCTCAGGGCTATGGTGGTGGTGGGACATCTGGTCTGAGAGACCGGCTGCCACATGGTTCTTTGTTGCCATCTGAGGCCAAACCAGGACACCTGAGTAAACAATTTCAAATTCCTTTAACACAGGCAAAAGACCTAGTCCATGCCTGGCCCAAGTTGCCAGTGCCTCACATCCTTGCCTGCTCAATGAGGGGTTAATCCTCGTGGCTTGCGATCTAATGATGTATGGCAGTGGGATGTAACTCGTTATCCTCCTTTGGGGAGCTCACAGTGTGTTCATGGTTGTGTTGATGTCTTTTCAGGCACACTGTGTGCCTCCACGCATACCCAGGAGAAAGGCAGTGGTATTCGACCAGCAGAAGTAGGGAGGTGATTGTGCCCCTGTACTCAGCACTGGTGAGGCCACACCTGGANNCACACCTGGAGTATTGTCTCCAGTTCTGGGCACCTCAATTCAAGAGAGATATTGAAGTGCAGAGGAGGGCAACGAAACTGGTGAAGGGCCTGGATCATAAATTGTATGAAGAGCAGTTGAAGGAGCTGGGGCTGTTTAGTTTGAGGAGGAGGAGGCTGAGGGGAGACCTCATCACTCTCTACAACTACTTGAAAGGACACTGTAGAGAGGTTGGTGCTGGTCTCTTCTCGCAGGTAATTACTGACAGAACAAGAGGGAATGGCTTCAAGCTTCAACAGGCTAGGTTTAGACTGAACATTAGAAAAGAAATTTTCACAGAGCGTGGTCAGGCATTGGAATAGGCTGCCCAGGGAGGTGGTTGAGTCACCATCCCTGGAGGTGTTTAAGAGTTGTTTAGATGTGGTGTTGGGGAATATGATGTAGGGGAGAACTTTGTAAAGTAGGGTAGATGTTTGGACTCGATGATCCCAAGGATCTTTTCCAACCAAAATTATTATATGATTCTATTATTTGCAGACATTGGACTCGCTGTTTCACTACTTTGGGACTGTCCAAGTTCATGAAGACTTATAACGGTGCCAGACACACTTCTCAAACTACCCGTTCCTTTTTACAGCAATAGGGTGCAGATTACAATTTTGGCACATAATCCCACAGGACATGCTTTGTTGAACGTAGTCATGCTCTGTTAAAATGTATGCTTCAAAAACAAAAAAGGGGGAATATGTTACCCCAGGAATAATGTTGTTTTCATACTTAATTTTCTGAATATGTTGTCATCTCTGGGGTTACTGACAGGCGCCATGGCAAGGCATTTTGCAATACCAGAAGGTTTCATAAAACGCCCAAAAGTTCTATTGTCTGCTTTCTCCTGGCCTGGGCCAGTGGAATTGATAACGTTGGGGAGAGGGTATGGGTACGTTATTCTTCCAACAGGGCCACGTTGGATTCCTGCTCGGCACATCAAGCCCTATCATGAGCTGGGCAACCGTCACAAAGAACCCTATGCCACAGATGGAGACCATGGATCTAACCAAGGACAAGAGAACTCAGAAATGGAAGAGACCGTGTAGAGATGGCCCAATCACATGGGGAAAATTAAAACACCCACAACAACACGCAAGTACCATGATGGCAACTGTGGGTGACCCCCATCCCCAGTTAACATCCTTTTGGCCTACCTAGCCATCATTAACAGCAACAGTACAGTAAGAGTTGTTTTGTTGCTGCACTTGATAAGCTGCATTGTGAATGCTCAATGTCTTTACTGGGCACATGTATGGCCCTTTGTTTAAACCCATAACGTTGTGAGACCCTGAAATTCCAATGTTTAATAATGACAGCAAATGGATAGGGGGAACATGGTTTCCACCAATGGGATTTTTAGAAAAAGGAAAGGATTTATTTGATAGTAATGAATTTATAACACTGTCAGTCTTTTCTTTACCAAAATCTAACACACGGCTATACCTTTTTTTTCACAGGGCATGTGGCTCATGGTGTATATAGTAAGAAAGATTGTGTTTATAATTTAACTCACATTCATAATGACTCTGTTACAATTTGTACCTCTCACCCTTATGTATTTGTAGCATCAGCACATGTTACTATTTCACAAATCAAAATTCACACTTTCCAGGTAAACTTGACTAAGCTTTACCGTTTTAGTTGTCTTTCTTATGAGAATATTTCTGCATATAATCTATCTGTAATGTTACCAATGAGACCTTGAGCTGAATTACAGCTCCCAATAAATTTAACATGGGACTGTAAAAGAGAATCAGGATGGGACCAATTAGCACACGTCTTAAAGCAACAGCAGACTAGAAGCAAGAGATCATCAGTTGGCTTATAGCTTTTATTGTATCTGCGATCATTATATTAGCCACTGCAGCCATAGCAACCACAGCATTGACTAAATCTGCACAGATTGAAGTAGCTTCTGTGTTAAACAATGTAACACAAGATCTTGCTATGCAGACAAGTACTGAGTGGCAAATTTTGGCCCATTTAGACACTCTAGAAGTAGTGGTAATTTGGTTAGGGAATAGTCAGAGTGCTCTAACTACATGCATACTATTACATTGTGATTGGTAACACACAGAGAAGGATTTATGTGTTACTGCCCTGCAGTGGAATCAAAATATTTGCAAGTGTCATCAAATTAAGCAACATATCCTGGGAACCTTCTCAACTACTGTTAACAGGGTGGTTCAAGATCTAAACATAGCCTTACAAAGACAATTGATGGAATTACAAAAAATGTTTTAGATTAATTATTGGACAGTGTAAAATGGTTACATCAAAAAAATGGGTTTCCAGGCCTTAATCTGAGAATATGGATTTTCATGTGGTTGTGTTCCACTTGTGCTGTTTTTATTCTTGCCATTATCAGAGTCACCTGGAGAATGGTGCACGGCCTCCAAAGAAACAAAATCCAAGTACTCGCTGTCCTTGCTGTGAACCCTATCTTCATAAGCCAAAAGGGAGGTGGGGGGGGAATGTTGGGGTCACGCAGAACACCTGGGAGATCGATCAAGACTGCTTTTAGAACCCTTCTGAACATATGGCAGATCGAACAAAACCTCATCAGAACTAAGACTATATTGCTTTAAGAATAAGATTGCTTCGACTTGACCGGACAGAAAAAAAGAAAAAAACCCCACCGTTGTGTGTGTCTGTGAAGGTCAGGCTGGAAAACCGCCTGGAGGAGGGTGTGTGGAGAGAGGTGTCTGAAAACAGTCAGATTCTGTGAGAATGGGAGTGCTCACCCTGTTTGGCAAAACAGCTCAGAACCTAGCTCTCTCTATATAGCTTTGTGTATGTGAATAAAGGCTGATGCTGCTTCTGTTTGTAGCATACAATTGTGTCCTGATCAATCATCGCTATGCTCCTTCCACAGGTGAACCATCTGGCCTTCTTCTCAGGTGACCTTCCTTCAAATCTTGGTACAGTTAAAATGCAGCTCATGCCGTGGTTTTTACACCAGCATTTTGCTTACAGATTCTTAGCAAATGTGGAAAATAATACCTCTTAAAAGAAGGAATTATAGTTAAGAAGTAACTAAAACATATAAAGGAGAGGAGTTATTTGCCATCATTTCCAGACTGAGAAAGACAGAGATGTGATAACTAAGCATTTGAATCAGAAAAAATAAACATGGACATTAAAAAGCACTATCATGGGCATTTTAAGCCTAAAGTTTAGGCTAAATAAAATGTTCAGTGCAGTTCTGTTAATTAATAACCACCCTTGTGTTTCCACCATTTGGGAGGAGAGAAGTGCAAGATTTTCTAAACCATAAAAACTTATTTAGAAACCCAAATACCACTAATTTTCAGCCCCTTCAGTGTGGAGTGAACATGTAGGCAATAATACGATGTGTATGTTTTCAGCAAGCAGCAGATGCCGCAGGAAAATTTACATTTTTGGTACAGCAAGATAGGGTTCAAGTACCAAAAAAACATAATACGATGAGATTGTCTTACCATTGCATGGGTTCATAGTAACCAGAAACAGCCTAAATCTATTTTGTCCGCATTTCTGCTCCCCAGTGCTCCGAGATGTAGTCTACATCAGAAGTGATGTTACTGAGCTAGAATCTCATACTGAGCTCAGCAACAGCTGGATGAAGCCACACGGCTCTTGGATGTGAGTAGATGCAGCTGTGCAATGCTGAGCCAGGACCCATGCATGGATTTACCAGAGGAGTTTCAGCAACTTGTGTGCAAGCACAGCCGTCACAGGGACATGGGCAGGTTTTCCCACTAAAATTCAACCTTCACGGACTTGAAAAGAAGCAATGAGTTGCTACTCTAAAGTGCCAGGTAGTGGAAAAGTGTTTCAAGAGCATCAGAAAAGACTTACCCCTCTAAATGGACTGACCTGGAAACTGCGTGGACACACAGACAAAGCGTTTTAATAGCAGTTTCTCGGGAAACTAAAAATAACTATTATTCACAACTGCCTTATTCATAAAGCTCTCAAGTGCTGGTGAGAGAGCTCTCCCACTGATTCAGGCTGCCAGCCTTGCATCCAAGCCACTGAGCTGTGACAGTCTGCACCTGTGGAGGCACCCACACCATATAACTTCTCTCAGCTCATACCTTCCCAAGCTGCCTCACACCTGGGCAGCTTGGTCTTGTCTCCTTACATCCCCCAAGGGGTTGAGGAAGGTATTCTCCCCTGCTTTCCCTATCCTGTGCAGCCCAGCAGAAGGGCAGCTCCTGCTCCTTCCCAGGGATAACACAGTGTGCCAGGGAGCAGGTTTGGGCTGACATCAGAGAAACAGGGAAATTCTTTGTCACATCCTTTCTTTTCCTGGGAGCTGTGTTCCCTGCAGCCTGCCCTCTGGTTTGCAGGCTTGAAGGGGTTTCTGTGGGACACTGTGAGCCACGCTGAGGTCAAACCTCCAGCTCTTGCCTTGGGCTCAAAGACTTTCAATGATACTGAGAGAGCAGGGATGAATCTGGGCATCACCACAATGTCCTTACCAGAAGAAAAATTACCTTTTTCTACAAAACAAACGCATGGAGATTTTCTCCTGCTTCAGATCAGTCTCTCAGCCACCTCTTAGTTGTCCTTTCTTCTCTGCAGGCTGTATCTGGCAGGCAGGGCTTTTCAGGATAAGACGGCTCTGTCTAACCAGCCAAATAACTGAAGGTCCACAAATGATTCCAGGCTCTAAAGTGTCAATTCACTTCTTTCCACAGTATGTGGGGCTGGCTCCATCTAGAGCCGACCAGCTGTTTGTGGCACACAGTCCTTGACTCTGAGCCTCGAGGGTCGCAGGGATATGGGGATATTAAGACATAATTACATTTTTTCTCTGCTTTTCAGTTCAAAGCACTATAATCTGATGGGTTTGCCAGGAGCTATCAGAATAGTTTTCATTCAGCAGCAGCCTGAGATAGGGCTCAGGGATAAACGAACATTTGAACAATGAGGACAGCAGTGACCAAAACCTTTAGTCTTATTTGGCAGCGTAAACTCACTCTTATTTGATAGTGTAAGCTTATCCCCATATGTCAAACAGACAAGTAGCTCTCAAGTCTGTTTCTCATCTTCCAGATCAGACTCCCAGCACAGAGGTGTTGTTCTGCACAAGTAAGAGAGAAAATAACCAAACAAAACCCACAAAGCTTTTGCTTTCACCAAATCACAGAATCAGAGAATCACAGAATAATGTGGGGTTCGAAGGGACCTCTGGAGATCTGGAGATCATCTAGTCCAAACCCCCTGACAAAGCAAGTCCACCTAGAGCAGGTTGCATAAGTACATAGCCAGGTGGATTTTCAATGTCTCCAGAGAAGGAGACTCCACCACCTCTCTAGGCAGCCTATTCTAGTTCTCTGCCACCCTCAAGGTAAAGAAGTTCCTCCTCATGTTTAGATAGAAATTCTTATATTCAAGTTTTTGACCATTTCCTCTTGTCCTGTCACTGGGCACCACTAAAAAAAGGCCAGCCCCATCCTCTTTCCAGGGGGGAAATGCCCCTTTAAGCATTTATCAGCATTGATCAGATCCCCCTCAGCCTTCTCTTCTCCAGACTAAAAAGACCCAAGTCCCTCAACCTCTCTTCCTAAGAGAGATGCTCCAGACCCTTAATTATCTTTGTAGCCCTCTGCTGCACCCTCTCCAGCAGTTGCCTGTCCTTCTGGAACTGGGGAGCCCAGAACTGGACACAGTACTCCAGATGGGGCCTCACCAGGGCAGAGTAGAAGGCAGGATATCTTCTCTCGACCTGCTGGTCACACTCCAGGATGCCATTGGCCTTCTTGTCCACAAGGCCACATTGCTGGCTCATGGTCATCCTATTGTCCACCAGGATTCACAGGTCTTTCTCCTCAGAGCTGCTCTCCAGCAGGTCAGCACCCAATTCACTTCCATTGTTTTAGGTATGTGAAGTTTTTAAGTGTGTAAGAGCTAAAGCACTCAAAAACACAGCTGTTTTCTTCCCTGGACTGGTTACACAGATGCCTTCAAAGCCATCTACTGCTTTCCCTGGACTATGTATCACTTTAGAGGGCTAATTCAGCAGGCACTTGAGTTGGGTGGGAGTTCATTTACAGGCAAGGAATTTCATTTACATGAAAATATTTGGTTAATCTCAAAGGTATAAAGAGTTTGTAAACAGGCGTGGCAACTCACATCAAAATATCTGCAGAAATAAAAGAGAGGACGCAAATTTTACTTCCTAAAAAATAAATGAAGTAAGTTGTGTGTCACAGTCCTTCAGGGGAAGGTTGACAACATGAAAACACTTCTTTGAAGCAAATGAATGTGTGAATATTTAACATTGTAAAACTGTAATAGATTTATTAGTTTCATTGCATTGTGTCACTTCAGAAATACACTTTTTTAGTGTTTAATAGAGTAATTAATCTCTAAAATTATACTAGTAATTAGTATATTCAGTATACTCAGCAATGTAATGCTTTAATAACTTCTCTCTCAGCCACCTGGTTGGCTGTGATGTGAGTGCTTTACAAGTGCAGCAATGTCCAGAAGATCTCTGTTTCTTTTAAGCTATCTAGTATCATCGTTACTATTATGTTCCTCTAAAGAGCATGTTTTGTTTTCCAAGTTCTGCCACAAATCTGCTCAGTTCTTTCCCAAAGAGCATCTATCTCTAGAGGAAATCTGAGAGAAATAACTAACTTTTGGACAGCCTTACCACCAGGAATTGAATTTCCACATATTATGGTCTTGGTACCTCATTATTGCAGTAGCTTGATTAAATAACTCCACAGGCTGCAAACTTGCCAAACCAGATAGTCTCCCGAGAGGAGAGTAAGTGTCTGTCACTCCACAGGGCAACATTAAAACAGTAAGGAAAGCATTTTTGTGCAAGGATAACGATCCTTGAAACGCTTCAAGAAATCTGCTAGGAAACAGCAATTAAACAATAACCAGGATTTTACCCGCAATGTGAAAAACATGATGTTGCAGGTGTTCCTGGAGGAACCACAGCCAAGTTTCAGGCTTCACCACATTACTTTAAGCAGCATTTGCCCTTAGAGCAGACCAATGCTCCCCAGAAGCATCCAGCTGCAGGAAGGAAAGTAAATCTGACAGTCTGAGGTACTTACCGTTTTGAATGGTCTGCACCCAGCCCTTTTCTGTCCTTCTGCCCCCTTTGGAGAGCCTCAGAGTTGAGACTTCCAGGGCAACCAACCTGCAGGAGAGCCAGCCTGCATAGGAAGGAGCTGCTCACCACTGCTAGCACATAAGGGTCTTAACCCTTCCAGTATGTGGGTTAACTCCCAAATTGACAAGCTAGAGAAAGGAGATGTGTGTAACATAAAAGACAGTGGAAATAAAATCACTAAAATTTACCCTTACCGACCTCATGATTTTTCAATTTGATTTTCTGTGCATCTGTGCCCACGTCTGCAGCACATCATAGCCCACGCCGGCTGTTTGACCTGCTGCTGCCTGCAGAGCAACATATGCAAACAGGATATTCCTCAAAAGAGGACAGTGAACCTGCAGTCGTGTTTCTCCAGCCTGGTTGGCCTTGGAGGTCTCTTAACTTCTTTCAGAAGAATATCACATAAAAGAAAAACTCACCTTTCACCTTCTATTTCCTGTTTTTACACGGTTGAAGAAATGTCTTTGTTACTCAAATATGTGGAATTTTAAAAGAAGCGGTGGTTCTTTGTTTTGTTTTTTTTTTAAATTCACTTTTGAAAAATACACTAAAGCTGCCTGGGTTCATAACTATGCTGGTGTATTTTTGAGAAAAATCTCATGGATTAAAAGCCTTTAGAAAATTTCCATGCAGAAAACTTATATCTCATCTTAAAATTCATATAAATTTTGGGCAACTGTACCTTGCTTGAAATGTCACACTGTGATACAGTTCCCCATTACTTTAATACAAAGTTAGAAAAATGAATATTGCTCTCATTATGTTTCTCTGGAGTAAATATTTATCTAACAGTGATGGAAAGACAATGTTGTGTAGCATTATAATAAACACAGCCTTTAAAAGAACAGTAATATTACCAAGTGAAACTACCATTTCACTCTTAATTTTACTTCCCATTGTGTATATGAATGTCACAACTTTCAGTTATGGGATTACATGTTAGTTTTTTATGATTCCCTGCCTTATCTGGTTCACAGGAGGACAGTATTCAAAAGCAGTTATTTAATATTTTCTTCTCTTTCTCAATTATGGGCAGGAATCTTTTTCAAATCCTGCTCTGAATAGGGAATTAATTTCTTCAGAACACTTTCTTCAGAGTGCTTTTTGTAGCACTCAATGACATTGAAGGAACATTTGCATACCTTGATGCCCCCATTTGATGAAATGGTCTTATCACCCCTATTTTATAAAACAGGAACTGAGACAGAGAGAGAATTGTATTCAGGATGCCTGGAACCAACGGTCTGAGAGAAGTATGGTTCAAAAACAAGTAAAAATTCTATTTGTGTTTCAATTTAATGATGTCTGGTATGTCCTCAGAAAGACTGGAAAAGTTTATTCATTATAATTACTTCTTCTGATAACAATGGTAGGATGACATCCTTCATATGAAGTTAACAAACAGGGGGAAAACAGAATATTTTGCTTACAGATTTGGATATTTTGTAATAGCAGAGAAAGGATGAGACTTAAGACTGTCCCAGTATTTGGAAATGGTCACACCTTTCCCATCTTCTCCTGCAAGCACTGTCTTCTCCCAAGTTTTGGCCTCTTATTTCAAGCCAATTCTTCCTCCTTCTGACTCTTTATTGCAGTCATTTTGCCCTAACCCACCAAAGGCTGTTTTTTCCCCATAGAATTTCTTCATCTATTTTCCCAACATCCTGTGCACAAGAGAAGTATAATCTTTTGAAAAGGCTTAAAAACACAGCCCTTGCACAAAGCCCATTCCCGAGTCTATACCCAACTTCATTTTCAAAGTAATGAGGAGAACAATTTGAGCTTTTCAAAGAGAAATGTGACAGAATATCTTGCAGGCCTCCTTTATTGTCCTCCAAATGGTTATCATCTCCCTGCTTAAGGGTTGCTTATATCAGCAGTTTAATAACATTAACCTCAAGGGGTTATGAGAACAGTACAGGTGACCTTGTCTTCTTTGAACTAAAAAGCCCTGTTTAGGGTTATTTCTGCAAAATACAAAGTGTCTTCAAAGATTTATGTGTAAAATTAAGAGCTGATAGTGGCTCCCAGATCCTACTGTAACTCTTCTTCAGTGGAGCATGCTCTGTAAAAAAAAAGCTGTATCACAGAATCACAGAACGATATGGGGTTTCAAGCAACCTCTGGAGATCATACAGTCCAACCCCCCTGCCAGAGCAGGTCCACCTAGAGCAGGTTGCACAGGAATGTGCCCAGGCAGGTTTTGAATGTCTCCAGAGAAGGAGACTCCACCACTTCCCTGGGCAGCCTGTTCCAGTGCTCTGCCACCCTCAAAGTAAAGAAGTGCCTCCTCATGTTTAGGTAGAAATTCTTATGTACAAGTTTGTGCCTGTTGTATCTTCTCCTGTCATAAGGCACCACAGAAAAAAACCAGCCCCATCTTCTTGACACCCATCCTTTAAGTATTTTCAGGTTGATCAGATCCCCCTCAGCCTTCTCTTCTCCAGACTAAAAATATCCAAGTCCCTCAGCTTCTCCTCATAAGAGAGATGCTCCAGGCTCCAAATCATCTTTGTAGCCCTCTGCTGTACCCTCTCCAGCAGTTGCCTGTCCTTCTTGGAGCCCAGAACTGGACACAGTACTCCAGATGGGGCCT
>BJBW01002218.1:95905-106767 GCA_004320125.1 Scolopax mira | reverse complement strand
CCAAAAATTTCAGTGATATTCAGTGATATTCAGTGACTTAAAATTTTTTTCTTCAATCTGTACTAAAAATTAGCTTCCCTTCTTTTAAACTAGCAACTATGCTGCTGGTAAATTAACGTCATAGCTAATTTCTTCTGCTATATTGAAGTCACATTCTCAGGCAGCATTGGGGTTTTTATTCTGCCTTTTTTATTTTTTTGAGCTGTGTGAGATTTTTCCATCTTTCATTTGAACTAAAACTCCACTGGTCTTCAGTGAAGAAAAACTGGCAAAAGTACTACTATTTTAGCAACACAGCAATATGCACTACGTTTGTGGGTGTGCCTCTGAGCCTGTAGATAATGTGGTATCACCCTATTTTAAAGGAAGTCATCTTTTTGTCAGATACACGCTCTTCATTAAAGATTTCTGTACATAGCAGTAATAAGGATATGAGGAAATCTGCTGTCTTGGGCTGGCTGCAGATTCACAGACTGTATTAATAGATAGGATTAGTGAAGAAGAACCGGTCAGAAGGCCACAAAGCTCCTGCCCCTTGAGATTTCCTGCTTTAGATCATTAGTCTCATTGAAGAGCTCCCTCTAATACAGGGAGCAGAAACTGAGGAAAAGGCTGGAACCGTTTTATTTCATCAGGACATATTGGAGAAAGGGCAATTTCTGGGTCACAAGCTCCACTGAAAATGTCTGTCCAGGTTTCTCCCCAGGCACCCTGGAGGAACAACAACATCAGTTTTCTGAGCAGAGAGGCAGCAGTAACAGAGCAAGGAGAGACTATCATAGGTTTCTACCTACTGGCTTTAGGTATGTACTTGGCTTGGATTTGAAAGGAAGGTCCTAAATAGAGTTTGATATAAAGTTCAAAGTAATTCGTTTGACTTTCATCCATAATGGAGCAGGATGTTTAAAAATGCAAATTCTTTCTCTTTTGTTGAAAAGAGGTTAGTAATCAATGCATAAATCTTGAGGGGGAAAAAAAAGTCAAGCCTATAAAGTTTTAACTGAAGTTCACTAAACTTAATATGTGGGAAGATAAAATAGTACCTTCTTAGAAGTATATGATACTTGTATGTCTTCTCATGTCTTGGTAGCACAGAATTAGTGTCCTGTGATTTCCAGAGCTTTGACTACTGACATTTGCATCATTTTGCAAATCTTACAACTGCCTCCTGCAGAGACAGAAAATATGGTTCTGTATTTTTAAATTACTTTTTAACCAAACACAAAAAGAGTGCTCTTGCTTTAAACATGTGGTGCACATAGAAATAGAGTTCTTCAAACAGGATCTATGAAACATCCAAGTACTAGATCCTCTGTTAGCCCTCACAGTACCATGTGTTAATTTTGGTTCTCTGGCAAGGCACCTATTGTACGTGTATAATAAGTATTTGCAAATGGCAACCAATATGAACTCACTTTGATCCCAGCACAGTTTTGTTTCGCTTGTTTAAATATTGTCTGTTTGGGGCAGACTCATTGCAGGATACAAGGAAGCTTTATTTTACGAAACTTCAGAGCGCAGGTTTGCTATGTAATCAAAATTTGCAACAATACAATCTCACATAAAAGTTAGGTTTTCTTGTTTTCATTAAATCTGTTCTTCTAAAAAGCATATACAAAAATGTTTCTATTTTTAAATGATTGTTCTGAACAGATTTTTTTTTTCTTTTTCTAAGCTTATCACATATTGCAAGTAGCTTACCTAACCCTCAGCTTGTGCTTGCGAAAGTCCAATGAAGATACAATGTAAAATGTGAAGTATTTTACATTTTTTTACATTATATATATATTTTTTATTTATTTCTTTTACCTACAGGAACTAAGGAGAGAAAAGTTGGGCTTAGAGTAAAAGCAGAGATTCTACTAGAAAAACATATGTTCTTAGGAGACTTAATGTCTGAGAATTAGGAGACTAAGAATGTATGTTAGGAGAAAAACGTATGTCCTTCTATCTTAGGAGACTTAATTAGAAGAGTGGCCATAAGATAAACCAGTGTTGTTCCAATTTATCCCCAATCTGTTCACATCTGTGTATCCCTTCATGAATGGCTGGGAAATGGCTGCTCGCTCAGCTAATGAATTAATCAGTTGCACTTAAGACTAGAGAGAACATCTTAGGTCAGCAAGGCCAGTCCCCTGCTGTGACAATATATAATCTCATTTAGGAAGCTATCATGCTCTCTCATGTGACTGGCGAGGGATTTATTGGTGTTGCTACCCCTCTTCCAATTGGCAGCCTGTTCCTGATTGTGTTTCTCTGTTGGATAGGAGCCTTTCCCTAAATTCTTAGCTAAATTGATCACACCAACTGTACACCCATTTTGTCACTTTTTTTGAGATTTTTTTTTTTTTTTGCCTGACAGTAATATCCTACAGCCACTCAGTGTTCCAGGAGAAATGATCATGCCCCATGGTCAAACTTCGGATTTCTATATTAAGCAAGTGAGGGTTTGGGGTTTTTTTGGTTGGTTGATTGATTTGGTGGGGTAGTTATTATTATTATTATTGTTGTTGTTGTTGTTGTTATTATTATTATCATCATCATCATTAATTTATCTCTTGTCATAATATCCTTTCCCCTGTCATCCCAGCATATAATCCGAGCAGCCTTTTATGCTGTCTTTTCCAACTGGGACTCTACTTTTTTTTTTTTTCTTAAACTTATACCCAGGATTGAATACAGCATCCAAGCAAAGTCTTGGCAACACTGTTCACATTAATATTTACACTTCTCCAGCTCTATTGATCCCTCACAGTATTGCCTCTACATCACGCTGGTAGTTCACACTTCTTTCATCCGTCAACCAACAAAGGTGTTTTTCTCTGCTGCTTCCTAATGGTGATGCCACATCTTCTAGCAAATACTCCTTGCTAATGCTTTGGCTAGGAGACCAGCAAAGTGTGAGGGGAAGTGCAATGGTGATCCCATAGTGGTGAGCCATCACAGCTGCTTAGAGGCACCAGCTGCCACTGGCTTTCCCTTCATTAGGCTGGCCATGTCAGCATCCCCTTTATGAGAGCAGTGCTCTTTTTCCATCCTTCCCTTCCACAAGCTTGGAACCATCTTTGACAGATGGGGAGGAAGATTGTCCTGTTGCTGGTCTTGCACCTGACCCCTTTTTGCCTTTGCCCTAAGTGGTATAGCGCTGTGGAGAACGCTTTTACCGTTTAAATCCTTAGGTGCAATTTAAAAGTACTGCCCAGAGCTGCTAGCTAAGTCAACCTACACCTCGGGGGGGAAAAAAAGCACAGGTTGGTGTTGTTTTTCTCCATAATTATTAATTGGAATTTGTCAGTTAATTGTTCTTTTCTGCATTTATTCACAATTTGTTCTCTTTTTCCCTAGTTTCACAATTGTGCCTGTCAAAGTAAATGTATGGCATAAAAGGAAATTTTAAGTCAGTATGAGAGAACGTTTGTTAGAGAACAAGTTCTGACTTTTTTTGAGTGCTACCAGTCCTACCAGAAAGCTGGCACAGACCTCAAAACCCAAACATGCTTTCAAATGTCACACGTTTCTGAATGGTGACAGTAAACTGTTATTTGACAAGTGACAGAATAAGCATTATTTTGGGACATTGTTTAACAGATAAGTCTGAGAAGGTAGGAAAGGAAACAAGCTACTAATAAAACATTCATCCACAAAATGTTTGCATTTATTGAACAAATAATCTCTCCATCCTTTGTCAAGCTTAAAACATGATGACTCTTCTTCCTGCCAAAATTGGCAATGTGCCCCGGATAGAATATTGTGCATGTATAATTAGCAAGCAAAGACTGAAAACAAGAGCAGGGTCACTTCACAGTTGCAATAGTGAATGACAGCTTTGCAAATTCCCTAGATCATATCACTGTTTTAAAGTTTTCTAGTCTGAAAATCTTTTACAGCAAACCTCTTCAGGTAGACATTTAGGCTTGTGTATAGGTAGTTGAGTCAGTAATTTACTTCATTCATGCCTGCTCTATATATAGATGCTCAATCCAATTTCTGTCCTAGAGATAAGGTTATTTGCTGAGGGAAAGGCATAGGTTGCATTGTAACACTGCACTCCATAAAAGCCTCCACCTTTTGCTCTCATTTCTTAAATTCTTCCACTGAAGGTTTCCCGTGTATCTTAAACTCCAGATGGGTGAGTTGTAACCCCCATTTTTCTCATTTATTCTTGTTGGATTTTACAATCAAAGGCCACGCAGCAACAGCTAATAAGAACAAGTCTAAGTACAAAGCATAATAACCTGTCTTAGCTGGGCATAGATGCAGGCACTTACTGGAAATGTGAATGACCAGCTCAGTGCTATCAGTTCCCTTGTACCAAATTTAACTCTGCAAAAGCAGAAATTGAATGTTAACAATGAAATTGAAGCAGCCTCAGGTGTTTATCGCTTGTTCAAAGACCTTCTCAAGTATATGAGAGGAAAAAGAGGGCATGTCTGAATGCTCAGGCTTGAGTGATTTGGCAGAAATATTTGTAAAATTGTTGTGTTCACTCTTAGCTGTTTCCAAAGCTAAACAGTCTCACTGTTCCCAGTAGCTTTCAGCAGAGAGATTTTTCAACATCCTTAGTCACTCTTGCTGTCTACTTTTTCAGCGCTTTCTTTGCACAGGCTGGCAGACAGCACACTGATACAGGACTTCATCAACAGAGTTTAGGCTCCTGACTACCACCACCTTACTTGGCAGCCTTCTTGTGTCTCCCCCAGAAACCATGGATAACAGCACCAGCATCCTTTGTGGAGCACTTTTGACATCTGTGGATTAAAAAACTGTGTTAGGGAGTGTTATTCCAGGGGAAGGATTGCTCCTGAATTATATAAGAGCAATACAGCATTTTAAATATTGCTGTCCATCCTATTCCTCCTAACTCCCAACGTTTGCAAATGTGGTATCAAGTATTTTTCTGTGTGTGCCTGAGGAGTAAAGATGACTCTTTAGCTGTTCATATTTAGCATTTATCAACATTCATTGAACCTGTTCTGCTCTGATACTGCTGGTCTCACAGCAGCTGCTCTGTCCTGCCCTGTGTTAACAAACTTCAGTAACTGAATGTTATCTGTGTATTTTGCCACTTCAGAAGGGCCAGCATCTCCTGTTGATGAGCAGCCCATATCAGACAACACTACAGCTTATGCAGGAAATGTGGTGGCTCCTCTCCAGACCTTATGTTGGGCAGAAGTGTGCCCAGTTTCTCCCTATCTGCTGGGTTTTTTTCCTCTCTCAGACACAATTTGACCTCAGTTGGAACCTGTTCTTTCTCACCAGAATTACCTGAGCATGCTGGGGATAGAGTTTGGATTTGGCGGTGTTTTCTTTTCATATACTAAATTATTTTACTTGGTTTTCTTTTCCATCCTCTGTTTTATTGAGATGCCACCTGGTGACACCAATGCCTTATAGCACTTCGAAGTTCAGAGGTTTCTCTCTGGGCTCTTGATTTGCCTGTGATCTACCCTGAGGCACATACTGCCTGCAAAGGAGTTGAGGAGATCCCTGCCCTCACAGAGAGTGTCAGAGGTATTGCTGTGCTTCCTCTGCAGTGCATTTGCAACCTTTTATCCTATTGCATTCTCAGGGGAGGGGGTAGGGAGGTTGTTTGGTTTGAGGTGTTCCTTTGGTTAGGGTTGGTTGTTTTTTTAAAAAATAAAATAAATGAATCAAACAATATTGTCAGCAGCCTCAGGCCAGCAGAGCCGACTGGGGGTGCAGAGATACGGTGTCCCATAGTCACTGCGGTTTTGTTACTCCACGATTTACTGAGAATCAGATTCCTCCAGTTTTTATATTTTTTATTAATATGGTCTACTACCCAGACAGATGAGACATTTTATGGACTGGATATGACAGTGCAGGTTCTCTACCTGCTTTGGCTAAAAGGGTTGTGCCTGCCTGCAGAAATCATACTCACTCTATAACTTTATCTCCCTCACTGCTTCCCTCATCCCCACCCTCAGGGTGTGAATGTAGTTTCAAAAAATGATCACAAATCCTGTGTCCCTGACACCTCCATCTAAAATATGTGTGTTGTTTTACTCAGTTCCTTCCTTAAGATACTTAAACTGAAAACTCCCTTCCCTTGCAGGTTAGGGGGAATTTGTATATTCCCAGGAAGTGCATATGTATGACATTTTTAGGGTGGCTTTCCTATCCATTATGCTGCTTTCACAAAATCCTGCTATTTACAAAGGAGATGCCATTTTATTTTGTCTGCTATTTTAGCACTGTCTTCATATTGACAGGTAAAGTATTTCCATACATGCTGCTTTGAAAGCTACCTTGCCTTACAGAACGTAGAGCTGAAGTACATGAGCAGCACAACTATCATGTTTGCATTGCAAACTATCCTGATGCATTCCCAAAGTCATCCTCTTCCGGGCCCCTGCTGTGCCTATTTATAATGCCTAGACTCACACAAAAGTCAGACATAATTCCTGATTTAAACTGCATGTGGTGGTTGGAAACGAGACTCAATTAAGAAACATTGTCACCTAGTGGCCAGAATAAGATGTATTTATTATTCTTGATCTTATCTTTATAATGAGATACAGAGATATATCTATATCTCTGTATCTCAGTGTATCATTGCACCAGTGACAATTTTGGGTTAATACCCTAGGCTGACACGTCAGCTCTCCCCAGTTGGAAGCCCTCTGGTAAACCATGTACGTTTGCTAAGCAGGATGGAGCAGCAGCAGCGGCGCAGCTTTGCAAAGAGACATCATGAAAGGGGAATTGCTCTGCAGAAAAGGCAGTTCACAGTCCCATACAGAGACTGTCCCATCAACCACCTCCCCTCCCACTCCAGAACTACCTGCAGCAACTCTATGGGTGGTAAGCACCCAACCTCTCAGTTCAGCCCATGATACACCCAGGCTGACTGGAGATTCAGAGGCAATTCCCTCCCTAGCCCCTGCTTTTGAGGCACAGCCTTCCTAACCCAGGTAGCCCAGCAGAGAAGCACTGAGTTCCTGACACACAGGGTTGTTGAGACTTCCTGAAGGAAGGCAGCTGCTTTATTGCTGCAATATTAAACCCCTCAGCCATCTTTCATCTGTGAACTCCTTTGAATAACCAGAGGAGCTGTTGTGTCACATCCCTTTTCAGTGCATATATTTGCTTCTTGCTATGTCTATATGCAGCACCCACACTCTGGGATATCTACTGCTCGTGCCTGGATAGAAGGCTAAGGATCAAGGCTTTTTTCCATCACCAGGTAGGTAATGCTGTACCCTGGCATCAACTGTGAGGAGTAAAACCATCAGCTGCTGAATTCCTAAACCTGTCCAAGGCACTCAAAAGAGGTGGTGTTTTGCTCCACATTGCCACGGTGAAGTGAGGCCACCTACAATGGCTGTGGCAGAGTGGGTTTGAGGGATGGAAACATGAAGGGGGTGCTGCTTGACCTGCTGCTCAGCCCCACTCCAGCTCCAGCTGCCCTGGAGTCACTGGCTAAACCCCATTTTCAGCACTGAGCCTGATGCTTATGAGTGAACATTTTGTGAAGTCGCTCATTTCCACGTGTCCACCTCATTCCAAAAAGTGGGATGAAGCCTACCAAGGACTTGCACTGATGGGTGGAAACTCTGAGTCTCTCCAACCGAGTAAGTGACTTTCACCAGATTTGCAATCATCTCCCTTGCATTTTCCTCATGGAACTGGATACATAAAAGTCAGGCTTCTCTGTTCCTGGAGAGTAAGAGGAGACAAGTTTCTTTAAAAATAAATAAATAAGTAAAGACTTTAAAGCTTCTGAAAGGTCTGCTCTAAATGTTCCTTTTGTTTAGATTAATGGGTGTATTACTGAAAAATATTCCCAACTGGAACAGACTTTGCTGCAAGGAGACTGTTCTGAGAGAAGAAACTTAATTATATTAGCTGGAAAAGATAGCACTTTTGAGAGAGAGGACTGGTAAAAACAGCTCTCAGGCTGTGTGTGTGAATTTTACGTATCCATTATTGTATATAATGCACCTAAACAGTTTCAGCTTTTGTCAGTTTTCTTGTTGTCCCTGCTCCACCTTACCAATCTTTTCTCCTTCCTTTTTTTTCCTATGAGTTATGTTTCATGAGTTTCATCTGCTCACTTAGGACAAAAAACTTATCCAGGTCTTTAAACAGTGGATCTTTGATAGAGGCAGCAGCAGCTCTTCATGTTGTGTTCTGTTTTATTTCCAGAGTTTTCACTTGTTCCTGCTTCTGAAAAGTACCCAGCTATTTTAAAAGGCTTTGTGTATAGATTTTCCAGTGGATAAGCTGGTTTAATTTGTTTCTAGTGGTATAAAAACATAGTTTCAGAAGAGACGTCTCACATTTAGACTAAACTGCTAAACTGCTTCTTGATTTATTTGTGTTTTGATTTCATGGATTTTAAATATTTTTTCCAGGTTGGCTGTCTTGGTTTGGAAACAGCATTGTGATTTTTGTCCTGTACAAACAAAGACATCTTCTGCAGCCGACCGACTACCTCACATTTAACTTGGCAGTATCAGATGCTAGTATCTCTGTGTTTGGTTATTCACGGGGGATCATTGAAATCTTCAATGTCTTCAGAGATGATGGATTCATTATCACATCAATATGGACCTGCCAGGTAAGACTAGATTACACTGAATTAGATGAAATAAGTTTCTGTGTAAATGCTGTATGTAAATAACTAGTCAAAGCCACAAGAGTGAAAGAAATACTGACTGATCTTCCAAAAGGACAGTGTTCTCTTTTTGTTATACACATAAATCTGTGTATTTTATCAGGTTTTGACCAAATTTCAGTGATTTTGTCTAAGATATTTGCAGTAGTGTCTACTAGTTTGATTTTTTTACCTCATCTTATAGCTCTGAATTGTGTTGGACAACTAAGGTGTATGATGTGCTTGTCTTCAGCTCCCCTGAAGTTAACCTGGTTGTTGGCACTTTAACATTGACTTAAAGCAATGTAGACTCCTACTTGACAAGACATGTAGAGCTAAGCTTTCACACAGCACTTCGGTATATCTGTGTATTTTAGAATGCAACTACTTGTACTAAATCATTCGCTAGTCTTAAATCTTACCCCTAAATTCATTGCTGGTCTGGGGCCTATGGTGGGGTGAGTTACTTCACTTTATAGCACAGTCATTCCTGAATTTGGAGGCAGCCTTTTTCTGGAAAACTCAGAAAATGTTATTATTGCTAATTCTGAAACATATCTGCGTAGACAGAATGTAAATACATTCCATGGACAGACAGGCACAAGCTTGGCTCCCTGGTGCTTTCAGTAACATCTGTGAGAAAGATTATACTAAATCTGAGTGTCTGTTTCATGAGGGAGTCAAAAATCTGAAAATGACAGGATTGCCTACGGCAAGGTATAAGTCAGATCATGATGAAGGAAAAGGGAGAGAGAAATAATCCTCTTTTCTTTTTTTTCTCTTTTCTTTTTTTTGGTGGCTTTTTGGGGGTTTTCTTAAGAGGAAGTTAACTATTGTATAACATAGATGAAAGCATTTTTACAACTCATGTCACCTCCCCTTCAACAGAAAGGCATAGTTTACACAGTGAGGAAGACTTTCCACTGAAGACTCTGATTAACCTGGGATTTGTAGCTTGATCTAAAAAATGTTTATTTTCTTGCTCAAAATGTGTCTAATGCCATTTGGCAAAAAAGAATATCAAAATGAAATTAATTATTTCCTCAGCAAAATCCCACTATTTCTCTAATGAGAACACCTACAATTGCAAGCTAAAGTCTGTTGAGGTAAAAACTTCCAGAGCACCTCTTCGTTTACTTTTTTTTATTAATGAAAACCTTTGAAGTCATCATATAAACAAAGACATACCTGCATACTGTAAAATTCATATCCACAGTCAGAATTAAACAGACTCCCATTTTGCCCTGTGTTTCAAGGAGGGTTGGAGCTATGATTAAGACAGGAAAGGTCAAATCTGGATACCCAGGTTCAATTCCAGCTTTGCTGCAGGCTTCCTATTGGACAGGGTAAGCTATTCAGTGTGAAATCCTGAACAGAGATCTGTGGCATAATTTAACATTTACAACCCAGCTGGTTAAAAGAGATAACTTTAAATGACCCTTCTGCCTTCCCAGTCTAAGCTCTTCCAGAGGATGAGAAGCTCCTGACATTTTTTGTATAGTTCAGAGCCCTGTCCGTGCTATGGCTCCTTTTTGGGGCTGTAAAAAAATAACACACAGAGGAAGCAACATCACAGCATGCTGTGCCTGTACCTCTTGATTTGCATGGGAGGCTTCTGTCAGTGGCCTTGTAGCTTTCTTCTATAGTGCCTCTGCCTTGGAGTCCCTCTTTGGCTGACTTTGAGCTATTTAGAATCTCATTATGATGATCGGATTTGATGGGTGGACTGTTCAGTGGATATTGGCTAGATGGTCGCATCCAGAGGGTTGTACTCAATGGCTTTAAGTCCAGATGGAGAGCAGTGACAAGTGGTGTCCCTCAAGGGTCAGTGATGGGTCTGGTACCGTTTGACATTTTTATCAATGACATACATAGGCAGAGGGATTGAGAGCACCATCAGCAGGTTTGCAGATGACACCAAGCTGTGTGGTGGTGTCGATACACCTGAGGGATGGGATGTCATCCAGAGGAACCCGGACTGGCTGGAGAGGTGGGCTCAAGTAAACCACATGAAGTTCAACAGAAGCAAGTGCAAGGTTCTGCACCTGGGCCGGAACAATCTTGGGTATCAGTACAGACTGGGCGATGAGGTATTAGAAAGCAGCCCTGTGGAAAGGGACTTGGGGGTGCTGATGGACAAGAAACTGGACATGAGCAGTGGGCACTTGAAGCCCAGAAGGCCAATCGCATCCTGGGATGCATTAAAAGAAGTATTGCCAACAGGTCCAGAGAAGTGATTCTC